>JZKD02S1001157.1:2504509-2595103 GCA_000966675.3 Picea glauca
ACATAAATAAAATAACATTAATAATCTAATATGCCCCAATTAAGGGGTAATAAATAACATTACTAATCTAATATGCCCCAATTAAGGGGTAATGAACCAATATTAGGGCTTAACAAATATACTATGAAAACATCATACAACAACCCTCTAATACCACTAATTTTTGTGTTAAAGTATTGGGAACACGTGTTTTATGCTTCATTTCTCAATAAAGATTTGATTCTTTGAGTGGTTATATATGTAGTAATTAGATTTGTTATTTGTTGATATATATTCACGTTTACTGTAATATTTTGGGACAGAAATCTTAACTTGTTTGTCCACTTAATATTTAGGATTGTATGCTTGTCTTCTCTTGTGTTTCAAGCAGGTACAACTATCTTCTATAGGTACTCTACTTCTTTGAAACCTCCCCTCATCAACGAGAATTCTTCCCAAGCCTTCCATCTCTCCACAACTTGAACTATAAGGGCTTCACTTCCATAACCTCACTTTCCATCTCATTTCCCCCTTAGGGTCACCCGATATTCCCCCCATGTGTTGGATTTATCCTTCACTAAAGCGAGGGAAGGGTTTATCTAAGGTGACAGTAGGTAGACTCTCCCACAGTTATCGTCATCTCATGGATTGAGTCAGGATTTTCCCAACATAGATTTTGTGTGATAACACTCATGAGAACAGAAAATCTTGATAATATTGTAATCGTCCATTTTCTCCAGAACTCCCCTTATGTTTAGAAAATCATATGCTTCCAACGAAAGTCTAGAAGAATCTTCTCCAAAGAGAATTTTTTTTAATACAGACACAAAATAATTATAAACTTTATAAAAATTATGAACAACCTTTTACCTCCACATAGCTTGATACCACATGGTCACGGGGTCAACCTTGGAATTTACCCTCTTTCCAATATTCAAGCCTTTAAAAACATGATAGTATGTAATAGAAAATATCAGATAAGAAGCCATGTAGACCTTCTTCTCATTCTTATAGTTCATTAATTGTGAAGAGACTTCATTAGATATAATTTTGTCCCAATCGAAGACAACATTTTCATGGACTGTAAAATGTAGAATATACAGGGCCAACCAAGGAACAGTCGCAGTAGAATCTTGACTAGTGATTCTATTCAAATCCAAGCAATTTCTCGATAAGGATATTTCAGAGAACTCATATGAATCCTACATAAATCATAAATATTGTGGAATTTATGTTGGGTCTTGCAAATATTCTTGTAGGAGCTCTATTCCATTATTTATTTCCTTAAGAAAAGTCTTGGCTTCATCTCCTTTATAAGTGATATTCAGCTTTGGTAATTTCAACAATTTTTTGAAGACTAGTGGTGCCAATGAAATAGGGGAACCATTCTATAATGGATTCATCTTTCTATTCTGAACAAATTTATCTACGCACCAGGTGACTACTTATTTACAATCAAAAACTTTAGAAACACAACCAACACGAGCCATTTTTGGCATCCAAATTTTATTATTGTCTTTTTCTAGCAATGTTGCATAATACCAATATGACCTTGACCAATGATAATTATGGTCTTCTCTAGCGAAAAAATTGAAAGTATCTCTGCAGAATTGTTGTTTTCTCTCGGTCATCTTCACCAAGTTGGTGAACTTCCTTGTAACACTCCTTAGAACGATGGTAATATCTTATTTGATAATAATACTTAAGTTCTATTTTCGATGGATGAATTAATAAGAATTAAATGTAATTGCCTAGAGAAATGTGTCATTTAATAACGACCTTTTCAAAATTCAATTTAGCAGTTGAGTCTGTAGAATCAGTATTTAATATAACTCGAGAAATGTGAAATAAATAGGACATGTCATGGTGAGGAGTCGGAGATAGAAGAAATATTTAAACGAGATCGAGAATCTACGAGTCCGCAAGTCTTTGAGATGGTTAAGTGTTGTTATTTATCGGTCGAACTTGTATGGATGGATTGGTAAAGAGTTATGACTCTGCAAGTTCATGAATCTGTGATAAAAGAAAAAGAAATTAAGTGTTGTGTTATCGCGCTATAATTTCTCAGGCTGAGGAAGAAGCTGACAGAGATAACCACAAAACCACTTTGGAGTCTAGGATATAGCCCTCCTAGACTCATAGATGGATCTCTCTGTAACATATAGCTTGGTTTTCTAGGAATTTTAGGCTAGTTATGATAGTATAGGGTTTGGTTTTTTAAATTGGTTGGCTGAAATAGGTAATATGGGCCATTGGGCAATGGAGTCACGGGCTTAGTTCAATCAAGGCAGTTTCTAATGGAAAATTTACAAGCCAGGATAGGCACTTTGTTGGATTCTTAAGATTGTTGAGTGATGTGAAAGAAAATTTGAGAAGATAGGATTGTACCAGAGCAATTAAGAATTATGGGACTGACCTTCTAGTAGAAAACATAGAAATTATTCATAGCTAGAGGCAGAGTGTACATTTAAAAAAATTATTCTACTAATATTCTATTGAATAATTCATAAGTTATGGATAATAGCTAAATAACAATGAAAACACATACACAAATATAGATGCGCTTCACCAACATAAGTGACATGATAATCATGTAATTACAATTGTATTACTGAAAATTGATCAAAGGAGGCTTTGTGAGATGCTTTACAATATTGATCCTATCCAATGTACAGGTCCCAACCCTTAATACTTCGAAATGGGAAGTATTTATAAGTTGTTTACAAAGGATCCTGTCATAAATGAGAAGGATTCATTTTAAGAAAAATCTAAAGTAATTGTATCTCTAATTACAAAAAATATAGAAATTTTTAAGATCGGTTCGGATTTTAGGTGCTTCATTTGATTGACAAAAAATAAAATTTAGACGTAATCACTATGAAAAAAATGGCCAAGCGAATCAAAGGTTGGAGCTTGTATATGAATTCTTCTTGGATCCTGGAATTGTCTGCTGATTTGATTGAGGTTGTTGATGATCTGTTTTCAACTTCTACATAGCTGCTGGTCTTTATTGGTGGTTGTGGCTACTTCTGTAAAATCAATCATTGGAATATGGAATCAGTGATTGATTGTTGATCTTCAACTACCATGTGTTTTTAATCCACGGAATCTTCTTACAATTCTCTCATATTGGTTTCTTTTCCATCTGTACCTTTGAATATCTTTACAGGGAATTATCTTGTAGTTGAAGGTGGATGATGGCGCTGGTAATTTCACATCTTAGCTTAGTGTGGGCTCATTATGGGGAAGTCGATGGTCAACAGTCATGTGGGAAAGTGTGATTGGTTATGAATAGGATGGTGTGGTGACAGATGTAGGAAGTAGCGGGGAGAAGGTGACGTGTAGTGAGAGGGGGGAATTAAATGTGAGGGGTGAGAGGAATCGGGAGGGTGGAAAACAGGTGGCATATGGTGAGAGGAGGAGTAGATATGGGAGGTGACGGGTATGAACATGCCGGAATGGTAAGTGATAGGATGAGTGGACAGGTGGTGTGTGGTGAGAGGGGAAGTATAAGTGGAAGGTGATGGTAGGGAGAGTAGTCAGAGAGGTAATGTGACAGGCGAGAGGGTAAGCGGTAGAGTGAGTGGAGGATAGTTGTAAGCGAGGTGTAAGTGGTATTGGAGCAAGTGGTGAGCATTATTTCAGAGGGGGGGTAGGCGGTAAGTGTAAATAGGAGGGGGGGGTCCGAAATTAAGAGGATGCACCACATTAGGTGGGACCCACAGCGGGGATAACCACTTTTCGAAACCCCGCCTCCACCGTTAAAGGTAGAAAGGTCGAGGGGGTCTAAAATATGTTGAGGACCTTCGATCTGGAAACATGGGGATGTCACCAATGGAGACTAGCATAAGAGTTAGGCACTATAAGACAAAAAGTCTTTTCCACTTGTAAACTTGATAAAAATTATGCACCATGAAGCGCTAAGTTTTTTTTTTTGCCATTTTACATTATAATTTCAATTTCCTATGTCAAATACCAAATTTTCTCAACTTAGGGCGTATTTTGAAATGCAAATTGCTTATGTTTTCTTTCCTTTTTTATTTTGGGAAATCATTTGTAGAATGAAATATTATTTCCAACATAAAATGACTGGAGGAAAAAATTTCAATCACCAGGTGATACTGTGAAATATAGGGTTATAACATGTTGGAAGCGGGATTGTGAAAGAATAAAATATGTATCTATGATTCTTCCACCCACGAACCTGCCAAGATATAGGAAAGTGACTAAGTATGATACAATATGTAGGCCACAAAAAAGAGAAGTGTGTATTGTATGACACGGGATTCTTGTAGGATCACAAAAAATTTTAAGTATGGAAGAGTGAAAGAAAATAAATATATGGGGTTCAACACCTTTCAAAGAGGTTTATCGTTCATTCTTCTATCTCATTCTTAAGGTGTGACGTTCCTTATTTTTCTACTTTTATGCTATTTTTGGTGCATAACAATTGGTATCATAGAATACGATCCTTAGGTTTGGCTCCTTCAAAGAAGTCATCTTCACATTTTCGCTATAATTTTTTATGGGAAGTTTCAGACAACAATATTTTTGAAATCTTAAGAATACATAATTAATTACATATGGTAAAAAATTTAGATTTCGGTCCACTATGTTTTTCAAGTTACATGTTGTTGAAGTTAGGGTTTTTTACTAGACCTAAAACCAATGTCAAATAGGTGTTCTAGGTAAAATAGTCATATCTAACCTTAGAAAGATTCAAATTGAGTGACACTAGTCATATTGAACAGAGAACAACCATAGTATTCCAGGTCATAATTTTAGATGTAGATTTGAAAAATTGGATAGATGGAAGTCCATTCAAGTCTACTCTCCTGAAAGGGAAAAAATAAACAAGTTTTGTGAAAGTTACCATAACTTTTTCTTGGCACATCATAATTTATTCCAACCTATGGCATTACGGAAAATACATGTTAGGTTACCATAGACCAAAAATTCAAAGTCGAATGTGTAGAAATTTTAGAGTTATATCAAGTGCAAGGGAGGCCTACAAACAATGTTCAAATCAAGGTCTTCAAAAAGGTATGTTAAGGTAGAACTTGCATAATTTTAAATTGGAATGTTTGTTTGAGGTGATTCAAAAGCTATGGTAAAGAGAAAATGGAGGATAACTCTAAGTAGAAATTATTTTTGTCTCACATGGAAAGAGTTGATGGAAAAATTCTACACCTGCTAAACCTCCAAAGAGCTCATCTATGATTCCTGAAGAATGTAAATACCTAGGGAACCAGGTTTCCCAATTGAGGAACCAAGTTGATGACATGGGTGATAATGTGTTGAAAAAATTTGACTTGGCACATTCACAATAAATCCTTAAAATGGAAATTGAAGATAAAATGGAAAAATTGATGGATCAAAAGATGATAGTTGAAGATAAAATGGAAAATTTGATGGATCAAAAGATGTAACAATTACAAAATTCCATGGAAGTCATGCTTTTACATGCCCAAGATGAGAGGTTCTCCAAATGTGATATTGTAACCCAAGGAAATGATGAAAATAAGGAGAAAACAATTGTTGAACCCCAATCACATATGGGGAAGATTTTAACACATTTGGATAACACAGAGATTGAGTCCAAAAATTATGATCATTCATCACTCCAATATCTACATCATCGAAGTTCAACTCAGGAATAATGAACTAATCAATTCCCAAGATCAATATGATGAAGTTCGATGGTAAAGAACATATAACATGGATATTCCAAATGGAGAAATTATTTGATCGATACCAAGTGCCAACCTTACAAAAGGTAACACTTGCATCCTTATATTTAGAACCTAAATAATTTGTTGAGTACCAATGGATTTGTGAACGAAAAAATTATCCTATTGTTTCTTGGTCCATTTTTATAGATGAATTGATAGCACATTGTGGAGATATTAAGAGAAACACATTCTTTAGTCAATTGATAAATATCTGACAAAGGGGTCCAATTACATAACACATCCAACAATTTATATAGTTAATTCTCAAAGTAAAGAACATTCTAAAGGATAATTTGTTTGATATTTTTATGGGCACTTTAAAGGGGAGAATTCAACATGAGGTGCATCTCTTGGAACATGAATCCTTGCACAAGATTTCAATGTGGCAAGGAAAGTTGAAAGTAAAAATAGCAGCTACTAGAAGGGTGCCCACTAACAACTATAGGGAACACCATGTTCCCTCTCCTAACCTCAGTCAACCTACATGGTTGACACCTCATCAAATGGATGAAACAAAAACAAAGGGACTATGTTTCAAATGTTATATCAAGTAAAATAAGGGGCATAAATGAAGTGAGAGGAAATTATTTTACATAGATTGTGAAAAGGAAGAATATCAAGAACTAAAATCGTTACAAGATCTAGAACTAGAGGAGAATACTCCAACCATATATTGTAATGTATTGAATAGCATTATCACTCCTCAAAATATCAAGATAGAAGAAAATTAAAAAGAAAAAGGTAATAGTGTTGATTGGTTCGGGTAGTACCCACAACTTCATCAATTGTGAACTATACAAACTTCTCGATTGCTTTATATATCTAACACCAAAGTTTCAATTAATAATTGTAGATAGGGGTACCCATTAGGGAAATTTTCAGGTTAAAATTGGTTCTCAAAACAAAAAATATACTATCAATATCAACCTTAAAATAATCAATAGTATTCAATATGGTGATTTCAACCATAAGGGTATATAGTTTTGGAGGAAAAAAAAATACATTTTTCTCGTATTTTCAACTTATCTCCTTATAGGTTTACTCAAATTTCAAGTGTAGGTGTTCATTGTGTGTGGAATTATATTTCACATCCAATGAGTACCCATTGTACAAAGTTTTAATAGACCCACAGTGAGATATAACGGAAATAGATGAAAAGGATGTGTTTCTTTACCACAGTGAGATATACTGGAAATAGATGAAAATGACGTGTTTACTGGAAATGGATGAAAATGACGTGTTTCTTTAGAAACACGTCATTTTCATCTATTTCCAGTATATCTCACTGTGGGTCTATCAAAAGTTTGCAGAGTGGGTACTCCTTGGATGTAGAATTTAATTCTGCATACAATGAACGCCTACACTTGAAATCAAGTAAACCTATAAAATGTCAAAAATACAAGAAGAAAACAAAGTAGTTTTCTTTCTTTCCCATGAAAATTCATATCTCCTATTTTATTATTTTAACTATTATTTTATTATTTACCTTAGGAGGCCCATTTTAGACCTCAAATTTTCCCTAATGCATAAATTGTTCATGCAAGTGTCATAGTATTAAGCTCAGGGGAGTATTTATTAGATAGTACAATGATTGTAATCCAAATGGGTGGTGTTGATGTTGTATTAGGCATCCAATGGTTACAATTATTGGAAACAATGGCTCTTAATTTTCACGAACTTTTCATGAGATTTTCCTCAAAAGGAAAGGAAATCAAACTCAAATATATCCAAGGTAAACACTCTAAAGTGATAAGATCTAATAGCATGACAAAATTACTTAAAAGGGGACACTATGATGTAATTGTATAATTATGTTCACTATATGTTAAAATGTCTAGACCCTCTATTCCCATGGATCTCCAAAACATTATCAAAAACCATTCAAAGGTATTTAGAGATATGCCTAAAGGTCTTATACCTACTTAGCATCATAACCATGATATTCATTTGCATCCAGAAGTGCACCACCTAACATTAGGTCATATAGGTACCCATCTGTGCAAAAGAGTGAGATCGAGCATATAGTTCAATCAATGTTAGAGGTTGGCATCATTCAACCAGGCCAAAGTTCTTTCTCTTTACTAGTTGTGACGGTTTATATAAAGGAGGTTCCATGGCATATGTGTCTAGATTATAAAGAGCTCAATAAGATAGCTATTAAGATAAGTGTTCTAATCTTGTCATTGATTAATTATTAGATGAATTGAAAGGAGATATTTTCTTTACCAAGTTGGATCTCCATTATGGATATCATCAAATCAGAATGAGACAAGAATTCATCCCCAAAATGGCCTTTAGAACATATCAAGGTCATTATGAATTTTTGGTGATGGTGAATTCCTAATGCACCTTTCCAAATTTCAAATCTTGATGAATTATGTTTTCAAATCCTTCCTCATAAAATTTGTGTTAGTGTTTTTTGATGATATGCTAATCTACAACAAATCTTGGGAAAAACATGTAAAACATATTAACACGGTCTTAAAACTATTGGATGAGAAACAACTATATATGAATTCTTCCAAGTGTTCCTTTGGGGTTCAATAAGTTGGATATTTGGGTCATATTGCATCTCATGAATATTAAAGTGGACCCTAACAAAGTTAAATCTATGATGGAATGGACAATTCCAAAAACCTTGAAGAATCTTATATGATTCTTAATATTAATGAGTTATTACTGTAAGTTTTTCAAGAATTATGATAAAATAGCAACACCTTTAACAACATTATTGAAAAATGAGGATTTTCTTGGACTCAATAAGAAAACAAAGTTTTGAAGAACTTAAGGAGGATATGTGTAAAACTCTTGTCTTCACCACACCCAACTTCACAAAAACATTTATTATGGAGTGTGATCCCTTGAGGCATGGAATTTGTGCAGTGTTAATGCAAGAAGGAAGTCCCCTTTCCTTTGAAAGTAGCTAGCAAAAAATAAAATAACTTACTCAAAATCGTTTATGTAAAGGAAATGTTGGTCATACTGTGTGCAGTTAAGAAATACCACACTTGCATAATATGAAGACACTTCAAGTTAAAAACATATCATGATAGTCTGAAGTGCTTCTTTGAAGATCGGATTATCTTTAAAATGAACAAAAATGGGTTACAAAGAGGATAGGTTGTGACTTTTAAATTATCTCCAAAAAAGGAAAACAAAATGTGGTGGAAGATACACTTTCAAAGAAATAAGAAGACACAAAGGACTTCCTTGTGCTATTTCCATTCTACAATTTTGGGTGAAAGAAACAAGAATAGAATGATAGAAGTATCATTCAACAACTATAAGAGGACCTGAGTGCATTAGATAAATTTGTGTGGAATATTGATTCATTATAGTATTAGGATCACCTATATCTATGTAAGAATTCTCAATTCAAATAGAAGGTCCTTTTGTAGTTTCACACTTCCCCTATAGGACATTCAGGTTCTTAAAAACTTACCATAGGATCAAGAAGGATTTTTTTTCTAGGAAATTCCTAACACTAATGTATAAAATTTTATGGTTGAATGTTTGGTTTTCCAACAAAATAAGGGAGAGACAATCAATACCCCGAGTCCTCTAAAGTCAGTAATGGGAAGCATAGATTATTTTAGGGGATAAATTTCACCAATGGGCTAATTTTCCATGCTTTTCCCAAAAGACGATTCACCAATTTCTTTCCATTTTTACTAAAAATGATTCACCCAAATTCTTTAGAATAAAGTTATTTTACCTGAAAAATCACCAAAATTTTATAGAAACTATATAAAATCCTTAGAAATTTGAATATTTTTACAAAACTATCGCCAAACATTTTACATTTTGCATATTAAGGACTAGTAAGATTAGCCCGTGTTTCTACATTTTAATATAAATTCCCATCCTTAAAAGTATCCCTGATGGGAAGTGCTCTTAATGGATTTTATTATACGTCTACCAAAGTCCAAAGGAAAAAATATCATCATGGTGGATCGACTCACAAAGAATGCATTTTTTTTTCTCTATTTCTCGCCCTTTTAAATAAAGTATAGTGGTTGCATTATTCGTGGAAACAATTCAAAAGCTACATGGAATCCCAGAGATTATTGTAAGTGATAGAGATCCAATTTTCCTAGTAATTTTTGGACTAAATTATATTCTTGTTTGTGTACTCAATTGGCTCACAGCTCTTATTCCCATCCTCAATCCAATGAGAAAATTAAGATTGTGAATAAATGTCTAGAAGGGTATATATGTTTTGTTGCATATGATAAACAAACATAATGGGCCAGGTAGTTTCCCTTGACAAATGGTGGTACAACAAGTCCTTCCATACTTCATAAAAAATGTCCCCATTTGTGGCACTTTATGGCTATTATCATCAATCCATCGCATCACCCTGGAATGGGGAAGCAAAGGTTAAAGAAATGGAGGACCACATAGAGCACCAAGAAGAGGTTCTCCAACAATGGAAGGGAAACTTGGTTCTAACACAAAATGGAATGAAACAACAAGAAAATCAACATCAAAGTGAAAGGGAATTTGAAGTGGGGGATTGGGTATTTGTTAGAGAAATTTAGAAGCCAAAAATGGGTCTCAAAACAAAAAATGTGATATCAATGTCAAATTTAAAGAACCAATAGGATTCAAGATGATGGTGTCAACCTAAAAGGTAAATAATTTTGAAGGGTAAAAAAAAAAAAAACTACCTTATTATAATCATAGTTTTGACTTATCTCCTTATAGGTTTACTCAATTTTCAAGTGTATACAATAATTGGATGAGTTAAATTTTGCATCCAATGAGAGCCTAGACTTCATACTTTTAATATACCCATAATGAGATACACTGGAAATACATATAAAAAAATTTGTTTCTCATAAAAAAACACATTATTTTATATATTTTCAATTTATCTCAATGTGGTCTATTAAAAATATGTAGTGTGGGTACTCATTGGATGCAGAATATAATTATGTATTCAACGAGTTCCTACACTTGAAATTTCAGTAAGCATAATAAAGAGATAAATCAAAATTATGATTTTCTTTTAATTATTTTCCTTTGAAAATTAATAATTCTTAGGTTATTATTGTAACTATTATTTTATACTTTTTCCTTAAGAGGCCCATTTTAGACCTCAAAATTTATCTAATTTCCGAAGCTACAACCATACAAACAGATGTCCCTCAAGCAACAAAATAAGGATAATAAATTATCACCCAAGTATTATTGTCCCTATAATGTGTTGCAAAGGATTGAAAGTACATCTTACAAATTGGAGTTACCTCCATCTGCACGTATACAACTAGTCTTCCATGTTTCTTACTTAAAGAAGCTAATCTATGAAAATATCCCAGTTCAGACTAATTTTACTAGAGATTAATGAAGGATAAATCACACTAGAACTGAAAAATGCCCTTAAAACACGGATCAAGCAATTATGAAACAGAGAAATTACTAAATACCTCATCAAGTGGAAGAACCTAAAAATGGAAGAGGTGACATGGGAATATGAGTTCTTCATACAGAAATATCCATAGCTAACCAAGAGTTGAGGGAAACATGTTTTTTGAAGGGAGGGATATGCATAGTCCAAGATATTGAGTTTTTACATTTCTATTAGTGTTGTCCTTATTGATCAACTAGGACCTGTAATGGTTGGCTAGACCATTTAATTGTAATTGTAACCTTTGTCTCCTATATATACTAAGGAGATAGTTTTAGAGATAATCACATCTTTTTCCATCTGTTATATTGTAAAGGAGGTTCCCCCTAATATAGGCTTCTCATTCATTCTTCTCTCATTCTCAAGGCATGGAGTTACTTCTCTTTCTATTTTTATATTATTTGGATGTTTGGTGCACAACATGATAAGGAAGAACTTTATGGAATTGTGAGGTAGGAGAGGCATCCTTCTTCTATGAGAATTCAAATATAATATATTAATTTAGCATTATCTATTTCATTCTCTTTGTTCTTTATGGATAGATTTATCACTATTTTCAATCAGTTTTCCTATATTTTTTGGAGATCAAGGAACCCTTGTTGTTATTTTGCAAGTGGAGAGCATAAATTCTTCTTTTTATCCCATTCCAATAAGCATCCATTTACTCAGATTGTTAAGGATTTATAAAACCACCTATGTGAATGAATATGTCAATAATAGATTTTCTCTATATATTTCCCCTTTTAATTCATAGAATAAGGAAAGTTGTTAAATGAACATTTTTCACTAATTTCTCTTTTTGTACTTTCAGTAGGAAAAAACCAAAATTTCAATTTCAATTTTTTGTTTATCTCATTTCATCATTCTAGTTTCATTAGACTAGTTTATGACTCATAAAATACAAATAAACAATATTTATTCTTTCCTCATGATTTTGTTGTTCTATAGAGAAACTTAATTAAACGGGTGCATATCTTTTAGTTCTCCCTCTCTTGTTCATTTTCTTGGTTTTATTCTAGAAACCAGGTGGAGCCTCCACATCCCTAACTTCAAAACATGATCCTTCTAGCCTAAATTTTCTACTCTACTAGAGTTTGGGCTATAGCCATAGGTGTTTGTATCTTAGTTTCTCTAGTTGTCTTCGTATATTTATTTGGCCATTTAGGTACTTTAAGGGTAGTTTCTATGTCTTACCACCTAGATTAGGGAGAGTGTATTTATCCTCTATATCACTTTAACCTCTACACCATTAATCTTCACCTCAACACAAAACCCCTAAAATTTAAGCATTGGCCTTTAACCTTAATAAAAAATAAGACCTAACCCATGTAACATCCCCATTATAATCCTCAGTTTAATTAATACTCAATGTAGATATAATATGTGGCTACAGCCAAGCGATGCAATATGCAAATTGTAGTTTCAATGCTTTAATAATAAAATGTGATACCAGTGGCTAAGGGGACATGGAAATAATTGAGGTTTGTATTAATCCACAAGAGAGGGGAGGGTCTAAGATAATATCCAAGAGGGGTTCCAAGAGAGAATTACCCATGAATATTAATCCAACCCATTTTCCTAAAATTGCTATTTGTATATGATTCTTTTGATTTATGGTTGAGTGTTCCCAAAGCCAACCATTGAATACATGTAAGAGGGTGGGTGTGAGTAATTGCATACCATGGGTATTGGACACATGAGGGCTAAGTAGAATCAGCGTGGTGAAGTGAGTGAGTCAAGAAAGCAAGCCAAAAGAGAGGAAATGTGTATGGGTTGGGACAACGGTTTTAAACATTCGGTTTTTTTGCATGAGGAGCAAGTAGAGAGAAAGGAAGAGAGTTTGGAGCTGGTGTAGCCATGGAGGGTGAATTCTAGAGAAAGATGGAGAGCATTGGATCATATTTGGAGCTAGAAATTGAAGAGCCAGGTTGTCAGGACTGAAGAGTGAACTCTTGAGTGAGTTGCACTCAAATAGCAAGTGTTTGTTGTGTTTTGTTGGTAGTTTTCCCAGTAGCAAGCTCGCTTGAGTTCCCAACTGGGAGATTCTTGGTTACATATACCAAAGAGACCCTGATAAATGAATGGGATGCCCAAGGGACTGAGATCAGTGAAGGGGTACATTCCTTGGGTTGGAAGGGTCAAAAGAAAGAGAGCTAGTGGAAAATCAGAATAATTGTAGGAAGATATCAGTGGGTTGTGAGTTTTATGAGTTGTGAGGGGACAGTGAGAGATCACCCTCTTTTTTGGATTACTAGCCTGTAACACCTCAGTTTTAACCCTTATGAACTATAATGTATCATGTAATTGTGACTTAGGCTGGTGCACCGGTAAATTTGATTAGGGGCCAGAGTGCCTAGGAAATGTAATACATCTATATACATTAATAAAAAAATACATTGATGGTTGCAAGAAGGAAAAGGACAAAAGAGATAGGGGGATATGATTCCACGAGAGAGGGGGCTTAAGGGGATAATAATTTTTATTATATTTTATTTACCCATAATTGATTTTATGGATAAAATGGGTTACATGAGCTTCTTGGGAGGAAGGCCATGTGGTTCTTGTTTTCATGTAATTATATAAACCCTTCTTGTGGATTGTTTGGGGGTTGATCTTGGTTAATCATTTCATTATAGAATTCCTCATTTCACTCTTGTTGGATTCATGTGCTCTTGGGGGGGGGAGCATGGAAACGAATGGTTGGAGGAGGAGATCCATTGCTAGATGGATATAATAAATTATTGATCATTTCAGGAGGGAATGGATGTCTGAGTGCATGAGATTGATGGTAGTTTGGAAAAAAATATCCACAACAAAGAATCCTTGGAGTTTCCAGCAGGGATATTTCCGACCAGTAGCACTAGATCCCTAGAGAGAAATGGAACAGTCTCAGGGACTGCATGGCAGAGAAAGGTTTTCATTTCTTTGGGTTGTGTAGGTTTAGAGGGAAAGAGAAATGGAAATTCGTATTTGTTGTGTGGTTGAGAAACCTGAGAGCTAGTTAGTCAATTGTTGTGTGTTTTAGATTTGGCCTAGGACCCATCCTTGTGAATTCATAGCCCTGGCTCAGGGGTGACCTTTTGTTGAGAGTAAATGAACAACATCGTCTATGGTTGGGAGGAATGTTCTTGGTTTGTAGCTAGTTGGTGAATGTTTACTTGAAAGACAAGCGCTCTTTGTGTTTTCTGTACAATGTATTTTTCGTTGTGTATTTAATTATCTCTGAGATATGTATTTATAATGTTCTTGTTTGTTGGTTATTTTTTGTGCATGGAACATTGTTTATTTCTCTTATGTTGTAGCATAGATATTGATTAATACATGTGAGTCTTTCATGCTCAATTTCAAATTAATTATTATCAGAATTTGAGATTGGTTCAAAAGTGATTTTTGAGGTAGTGTGCCCAGCCTGTGGGTGGTTGGGTATGTTACAGATTGGTATCAGAGCTTCTGGTTAAACATTGAACTTGTATGGGCTGGAATGGGTGCAAATTAGGCAGATTCATTGTTACAAATGTTAGAAAAATAGGATCACGAAGCAATAAAAAAAAACAAATGTGGAAATAACACACATAAATAACACAATACAATGGAGACACATATATACGTGGTTCACCCATTGTGGGCTACGTCCACCAGAGAAATTTCCAGGTCCTTCATTTTTATTATCCAGTAAAATGAAGGGATACAACCTACATCTTAATCATTGTAACTTCAACTTCTTCCTCGCATAGTTTCATCTCTCAGAATACAATAATCGTGATAATACACAGCCGCAATACAATTCCCTCATAAAATAGGGTTGTCTTCTAGGGAAAAAAACCCTAAAATAACTTCTATCGTCATATATGTGATTTTATAATGAATTGTCTACATTGACTACGAAATTACAATATTTTACAATGAAATTTTTCCCAAATTTTCTCTTCGGGGGCGCTAGCCTTGAATCCCCCGCTAGGGGGGGCCTACAAAAATTGTCGTCACCCCTCCCTTGACCCCCCTAGCGACAGTTATGGGGGGGAAGCCACCCCACACCCCCCATTAGGGAATGGGGTCCAAGCATGGCTGAAACAAACCTATGAATCAGGAATATAATCAGGATCGACAACCAACAATAGATTCAACTGGTATGAATTTTGGGGAAAATGGGTGAAAAATTAGAGTGAAATCCCCAAATTCGTGAGAAAATCCGTGTTTAAATGATTCAGATTGTTTGAGAGGTTTAATGGATTTGTTCTATGGAGTTGCAGAGACGAATTCGACTTGGAAGATTGAAAAAATTGTATTTTTTAATGGTCGCAATAGCGCGGGGAAGTTTTCAGAGAATCAACGGCCAAGATCGTGTCTGATCTTGAGATCAACGGCCCAGATTCGTTCTTTAAAAATTTTAAAATATTAATGTTTTCGAAGTTTGACAAAGTTACTAGATCGACGGGTGAGATTCATTTCGGGGGTTTGAGAAATGAGGTAAATTGGTGGTTTCATTTCGGCTTTCATTTGTCAAAAATGAAAAAATAATGGTTTTTAAAGATCTGGGTCCAGATCATTGGCAAAGGTCCAGATTAAGCTAAAATTCATTGAGAGTATCCAAAAAGAAAACACAGAAATAACCCACGAACGAACTGAATAAATCCTAAGGGGATTGGAATGGGGATGCTTAAATAGACCAAAATCCATTATTTCGGCCACTTTTTGGGGATTTTTGATATTTTTGGAGGAAGTGACCTCAGATCACGAAACTGAAAAATTTTATTTACTCATCAATACAAACAACTTTGGTTTAGTGAAAATTTTCTAGAAGTGCACAGATTGCGAGATCGTGATTTTTGCCAAAAAATCCAAGTCTGGAAAAAGAGGTGAAAAGGGAAAAGTTGTCATTTCCAGATTGTTGTAGTTTTTTACTGGAGAATCATATTGAAAATATGAGAATTTGTATGAATTCCTTGTCTTTTTTATTATCTACGTATAATATAAAAGTTTATCTAGTTCCTGACATATTTTCTTTTGCAGTTGACTGAATTTGGCATTTCAATAAAATTTCACGAGTGGAGAAAATGCAAAAATGGGGTGAAAGTGGCTTTTCGGGGAAGCCATAACTTTCAGCTCAGCAATCAGATCAGGGAAATAGTATAGTCTCTAGAAATATGATTTATAGGAAAATGACCTAGAATTTTTAGAATTTGGATAATTGTGACATAATTCTTCATGAACTGAGCAGAAAAAGTACATGTAAATTTAATTGACAAATTCTTATGATATGTATGATTCTAAAAAAATGGTTGCTTGCAGATTTTGTAGAATTAGAGGTATAATCATATCAATTCAAGAATAGGATCAGATATCAGATTCATGGAAGCATGACAGAGCTTACAGAAGTTGGATAAGGAAATAAAGAGCTACAGGGAAAGTAATGAAAAGTTGATAAAGAACTCGAGAAGAGCATAATAGAGGGATTATTATTTAGTTGCTACCGAGTGTGAATAAATTGCAGGTAAAACAAAGTCAAGAATCCTCACATAGGATATGAAGCTAGAAGGTTAATAATTTCATTGATGGGCATATAAAGGAAAAGTAAGGCTCCATAGCCTTGAAGGTAGAAATGTGTAGACAGTGGCAAGCTTGATGTGGAAGAAAAAAAAGATCTTAAGAGGTTATGTGTGAATAATCTCTATGTGTCAATCATAGGAGTTCCAGGGAAGGATTTTTTAGATATGACTTAGATACTTGTCTAAAAGTACTCAGTGAAAGAAATCCACTTATGATATCAGAGTTCGCAGTGGAAGCGGGATGCCAATGTAGAGAAACTAGAGATAGAAAAATGAATGT
The DNA here is from genome assembly GCA_000966675.3 of Picea glauca. Lineage (NCBI taxonomy): Eukaryota > Viridiplantae > Streptophyta > Pinopsida > Pinales > Pinaceae > Picea > Picea glauca. Next base: position 2,521,457 of record JZKD02S1001157.1, read on the forward strand.
TCTTTCACTTGAAAAGTGTCACTGAATGAAAATAGACTTCCATTGGGAACGGTATTAAGTGTGAAAGGTATGGTTTCACATGGAAATGTTAATGAAGTAACCTAATGGACAACTAGGAGTAACGGTATTTTATTTAAGAATGGTGTGGTAGTAAAGTGATGGAATGTTCTAAGCTACTTCATTCCAAGGTTCTAGAATGTTTCATAAAGGTAAATTTTGGATATGACTACCTAAGAGAAATTGTTGCCAATAAGAAAACATTGGTTGGGTTGCATAATGGCCAAGTGGAACTTGGTTGGAAAGTGTTCATATGATGGAACAATAGTACAGATGAGAAGAATGGTAACACACAGGGAAACAAGGATATGGAGAAATTCAAGGAAAACCAGCTACAAAATAAATAAATAAACAAATAAGTGAATTGCAACATAAATGAACTAGAGTGCATGATGTGTACAACGAAGTTAGAATGCATTATGCATTAGTAGGCATGTTTATAGTGAATGCTTGGTTCATATGTACATTATTGGATATGCATATGGCATGCTTGAGGGATTAGAATAGTTTGTTGTTATATACATGCAATAATGATGTTATATCAATTGACTATGATTGATTATGGATTATAGATTATGTATTCAGGAAAAATGATATAGCATGGTTAAATATGTGGATGTCGATGTTGTTTCGTATGACTTACATCTATGTGAAGACCCATGAGGGTGGTAGGAATGGTAATCGAAAGGATGGAAGAGAAAGCTTGTGAGATTTTACAAATACCAGTTGATCAGATAGCATCAAGTAGGTTGATAACAATTATGCAGGTATGCATTTAGTTTCTTTTGATGCATAGATGTTGAATGGAATTGAGGTAAGAATTCCTCAGTTAATTTTTCAATATTTAAATTGATATGTAATGGCCAAAGGCCTAGAGTATATAAATTTTGTTGATGCTATAATGCATTTAGATAAAATGTTAGTTGCATATTTTGTTATGATTGGTTATGAGATCATAACTAGGTCAATTCAAGAGACATACTCTTGATATAATAATAAATATCCATAGAGTTAGTCGTGTGTGAGAACATGAGATGGTTGGATATGGAAGGGTTATAGCGCTATGTGAGTGCTCAATGGTATCTACTGTATAGTTGATGTTTGGATTGAAACATCTTTGCCAACACTGAAGAGCACTTAAGAATTATATTATTGGTGTTGTGTTTGGGTTGAGAAGGAAGGTATCCAAATAGTCAGGCAAGAAGTAGGAAGTTTTTGGATGATGTGTTGAGGCGTTGGCCAGACCTTCCAACTCACCTTGATGAATGCATGACATAGTTATGTGGTTATTATGTAGTCAATGCATGGATGCATTGTGTAAATGTGGCCATGGGTATTGGTACATCGATTGTTATTTTATTTAGTAATTAATTGTTGCATTATGAAAATCATGTGGTGCTGAAAATACATAATGATGGATAGAGGCATTATATTTAATATGAATACTAGTTGAAGGTGATTGGATGTTGTTTTTTACAATTCCAATATCAGTTTTCGGAGCTATTAAAAATGTTACAAGTGGTATTACATGAATTATTGAATACATTTGGTGAATGCATGTATATATTATATAACATAGAAATGATTATGATAACAACTGAAATGATGTGAGTATTGCTAACTCATGAAGTTGAAAACACTTTAGGAACTGTTAGATATTGCAACAAGAAATTTGTAGGTTAAAGTAGCTACATAATGATAAATTACAGAAAAGATTGGTTGGGGGGACAGAGTAATAAAAATATTCCTAGATAGAAGAAAGAAGAGATGGGCTAATAATACATGTGTATGTAATGATGGGTTCATTCCATTCAATATTTGAATTCCATTTAATGTCAAGAAAATTTGATGAAATTAATTGAATTGTAGTAGCAAACAATTCTAATATCACTTGTTTCCATGAATATATATATATATATATATATATTGTACATGATATATTGACAGTATATTTGGTTGAGTGTAAATTAACGAAATTGTAGGTAGAATGGTCTTGGATATGGAAAGGATGTAATCCCATAAGGAAGACTGATATCTATAGTTGCATAGCCAAACATTATGAGCAGAAAATTCGTGCCTAGGAATTTTATTTCCTATATATAAACAAATTTGAGAAATTAAAAAATCTTATGATATGCTAACAATTGGTTTGGTTGATTAAAGGTTGAGAAAATTGCAGGAATAATGGTATTGGGTATGGAATTTTTATAATCCATAATAAATATCGATGCCTGCAAGCGCAAGAGCCAAACGAATTACGAGAAGAAAGCTCATGCTTGGAAAATTGTGTTTTCCTGTACAAAATAGATTTGACATTTATGATTGAAAATTGTTATAATGATATCTCATTATTATTGTATGTGTATAATACAGATGAGATGTTAGATATGCAAGATGGAAGCTCGAGAAAAGGGAAATAGAAGGAAATCAATCTCAATGATGAAGTCATGGAATGAAGAAAGTCCAATGGACTTGTTGCATATGGATTTTTGGAGGCCGCAACTCGGAAACTTTCTAGTTGAGTGCACTGGAGCCCTAAAGGGAAGTGGAATATCATGAGGGACTGCAGGACAGAGAAAGGGGTTCATTTCTTTTGGTTGTGCAAGCTAAGAGGGAAGGAGAGCTTGTTAGTTGGAACTGCTTCTAGAAATATAAATTTTGAAGATCATTATACATGTTTTGGGTTGGAATGCCTATGTATACATGTTTAATTTTAGGCCAGAGTGCCTATGTATATAAGACTTGGTTGGACTGCCTATTTGGATTAAGGCTAGAGGATCTAGATTTGTAATACTAATAACATTCTAATGGTGTTGTGCACTAAGGACAGTGCCAAAATAAGGGGAGAGGGGTGTAACACCCTGGTTTTAACCCTTATGAAATATAATGTATTATGTAATTGTGACTTAGGTTGGTGAGACGGTAAAGTTGAAAAGGGGCCAGAGTGCCTAGGAAATGTAATACATCTATATACATTGATAAAAAAATTACATCATTGGCTGTAAGACGGACAAGAAAAAAATAAATAGAGGGCTATGTTTCCATGAGAAAATGGGCTTAAGGGGATAAGTCTTTTTATTATATTTTATTTACCCATAATTGATTTTATAGAGAAAATGGGTTACATGAGCTTCTTGGGAGGAAGGCCATGTGGTTCTTGTTTTCATATAATTATATAAACCTTGCCTATGGTATGGTTGGGGGTTTCTCTTGGTTAATCACTTCATTTTAGAATTCCTCATTTCACTCTTGCTAAATTCATGTGATTTTGGAGGGGACAATGGAAATGAATGGTTGGAAGAGGAGAGCCATTGCTAGATGGTTGTAATAAATTACTGATCATTCCAAGAGGGAATGGATGCCTAAGTGCGGGATATTGATGGTAGTTCAGAAAATATTGTCCATGACTGAGAATCCTTGGAGTTTCTAACAGCGGTATTTCCTTACCAGTAGCACTAGAGCCCTGGAGAGAAATGGAACATCTTGAGGGAGTGCATGGAAGAGAAAGGTGTTCATTTCTTTGGGTTGTGCAGGTTGAGGGGGGAACAGAGCTATTAATTTGGATTTGTTGTGTGGTTGGGAAACCTGAGAGCTAGTTAGTCAACTATTGTGTGTTTTAGATTTGGCCTAGGACCCATCCTTGTGGATTCATAACCCTGGCTCGGGGGTGACCTGTTGTTGAGATTAAATGAACAACAGTTCTATGGTTGGGAGGAACGTCTTTGATCTGTAGCCAGTTGGTGAATGTTTACTTGAAAGATAAGTGATCTATGTTTTTTCTGTACAATATATTTTCCACTGAGTATTTAATTATCTCTAAGATATGTATTTATAATGTGCTTGTTTGTTGGTTATTTGTTGGGCATGGCACATTTTTTATTTCTTTTATGTTGTAGCATGGATCTTGATTAATGCATGTGATTCGTTCATGCTTGATTTTGAATTAATTATTATCAGAATTCGAGATTGGTTTAGAAGTGAGTTTTGAGGTAGCATGTCTAGTTTGTGGGTTGTTGGGTATGTTACATAGCCTCAACTCAAGGGTGACTAGTTGTTGAGATTTGGAACAGTTGAACTATGGTTGGGTGGAATGCTTGTATGATGCAGAACGTGCTCGCAAGCACGTCCGCTCATAGGATATTCTCTTTTCTACTGGCCCGAAGAACACTAAGGCTCTTCTATTTCCCTATCGGGAAATCCGTACCCACAACAAACTCTCCACGGGATCTCATCTTTACAATCAGGATATCGGACTAAATCTCGCGATCTTGCGAGTTCGTGAGTCGAAGCTTCTGACTCTTCCTTTCCAATCTTGTGATACCCGAACCGGCGATACGGTTATGGCTCCTTCTCTTGTCTATGTCCTCTCCACATGTAACCATAGGCTAGGGATTAAATATCGGTGCCTCTCGCAACTCCCACCTTCGTGAGTTCGTGAGTCGAACTCTCGTGCCCTCCTATTACGATCTTCCGAGACACGATAGGTCAACGCCGGGTTGATTCCTCCTTTGACACTTTTCTCTTTTCGCAACCTCGCAGGTTGGAGCGTCAAGCCTTCACACTCTTATCCCACGAATCCCTGAGATGAGAGAATCCAATGGAGTGTTGACTCCTTTCTCCAGGCAACGCATTTCCACCCGTCAACCACACGGGTCTCACCTTATGGCTCTGCCACGTGTCCACACGAACCTCGGCTCTCGGCACTTCACGACTTTTGATGTCGAAAGTGACCCCTCTCAACCTCCAAACCCCCGAGTTTGCGATAAGCGATGGGGTTTCCGATCCAACGGTCCTCATATGACCCAGATCCAATGGCTATCCTTCTTCTCGCTCCTCCCGTCTTTGCGACTTGGAGCACCCAATGTTTGGGTTCTCACCCTGCGAACTTCCGAGTTCGCGAGATCCTTCGATCTCTGCCACCTGTCCTCCCTCAGATGGATGGCTCCTGGTCTTCTCGCCACTTCGTCCTTCGTGAATTTGAAAGAATTCCCCTTCTGTCCTCCAATGTCTGACTCCCCGATATGGGAAATCTCGCGACACGCATCCGCTCCCAAACAGACGGCTCAGATCAAACCTCGCTAACTCGGGGTTTCAGGTGTCGAGTGACTCTCTTCACGTCCTCAATATCCCTGATATCTCGATTGCTGATATCCTGATGCCCTTCGGGACTTTCGCTTCTCTATCCACGAAGACTTAAACTTTGCATCCCTCCGGTCAGATCCAACAGCTAGCGGATATCTGTGTGAGATCCGACAGCTCACGATTTCCTCTTCTTGCGCACTCCTCTACTCCTCCAGGACATGAAATATTCAACGGACCAGAATCTATTGGTTGATCCAATGGCTCACGATCCCTGGAGCTTGGGCTCCGGATGTAACCGTATCCTCCTCGCTTCTCTGGAATATCTAATGGTTGGCGGAGTTTTGAAAATCCTCTCCCCAAGATCCTGACCGTCTGTCTTCTTCTCCTCGATACGTTCACGAAATGAACCAAGGACTCCTTCCTAGACTTAATCAACTGTGACCCAAACCTTCGTCGCCTTGAGTCACTCAATATGCTCCAACTCTTTGTGCTACCTTCAACAGCTTCAAAGGATTTATCCCTCCTGAGCTTTCTCTCGACTTTGAGTCTTAGAGAAGTTTTTTTTTTGCGCACACTCCTTGCGGAAACTCTCAGACACTTCCAAGTGTTGAATATCTTCGACTCTATCCACTCCTGCAGCAGCAGTCCTTCAATGCTTCGCTCAGATTCACAACTGAGACTTTCCTTATCCTGTGCACTCCTTGCACGGATCTTATAACCCTATTTCACTTCTGGGTGAACGAGAACAAGAGTTAAACTATCTGAGCCTTCTGTCAACGCACTCCTTGCGGACAACTTCAACTGCACTCCTTGCAGGAATCCTTTCTTAGATAGAGAAACAATTGAAACTCATTTCTTCTACTTCCTTTCTCATATTTCAAACACTCAGCAAGAAATCATTCATACATAGCATGTAAAGAAATTGCATAACAGGAATTAAATACTCATGAGCATAGCATTCAGCATACATACACAGAGAACAAACACAAAACCATGGATTTGAATCAACCTCTTCTATTAATTCAAACTCTGTACATGGGTGTTCTTCCACAACTCTCTGCTTCTCTTCTCAATTCTCAGGATTATGTTACAATGCACAATGAGGGTGTCTATATCTCGTTTCCCTCTTTCTTTCTAAAACTGTCTAATCTAATATTAAATTCTATCTACCTGCATTAAATATCTTAAATTCTGTCTATCTACTAAGGACGAGAGAAATGCGCTCAAGGTCCATTACAATATACAAAGTGTGCCTCATCTTAATGGCTTCATTTAAGATTGCACAACAACTTCAAGGAACTTCAAAATTTGTGTTGGCGCTTGTCCAGCTATCCACTTGCACTCGTGCTGGCTCGCTTGATGTGGGAGATGCTCCTGCATCACACTCCCTTGCTTGAAAATTTTTCATGGGATCCTGTCCATGAGCTCCTGCATGGTCTGCCCATGCTTCTGTATTTTTTCTTCACCTTCCCAGCTGGCATCTTCAACTGGATGGTTCTTCCATTTGACCAGATACTCAAAATATTATTTTTGTCTGGTCTTCTTGCTGACTCTCTTATCTAGTATGCACTCCATCTATGGATTATCCGCAACCGGCATCTGCTTCATCCACTAGATCATTGGATACTCATTTCCAGTCTCTGTTTCTTCAACCTTATATGGGTACAAATCCGAGATATTGAATATCGGAGAAATTTTGATCCCATCAGGTAATTCAATCTCGTAAGCATTTTCCCCACATTTCTTCAAGACCCCACATGGCCCGATTTTCTTCATCTTCATCTTATTATATGTTCCTCTCGAGAACCTTTTCTTTCTCAAGTGTGCTAGAACTAAGTCACCAACCTCAAACTGAAGTTGTCTTCTATGCTGATCTACTCTACGCTTGTACTCCTCGCTTGAATTATGTAGTCGCTCCTTCACCTGGCTGTGAAGTTCTTTCATCGCCTCTATGAATTCTTCTGCACTAGCGCTCCTAGTCGTAGTCTGTTCTAAATCCCTCAATTCAGAAATTCCTCTCGGTTGCATGCCATAGACAACTTGAAATGGATTTTTCCCTGTGATCCTGTTGACTGAGTCATTATAAGCAAACTCTGCCTGCGACAATATATTGTCCCAACTGTTGTGGTGCTTTGTCACCAATCTTCTCAGCAAATCTCCTAGACTTTTGTTTACCACTTCTGTCTATCCATCCGTCTGCGGATAATACGTTGAACTAAACAACAAGTTAGTTCACAGCTTCTTCCATAAGGTTCTCCAAAAATGCCCTATGAACTTCGTATCTCGATCCGAAACTATGCTCCTTTGTAAGCCGTGAAGTCGAATGACTTCTTTGAAAAACAGGTTCACGATGTGAGTCGCATCACTGGTTTTCTGACATGGGATAAAATGTGCCATCTTGGAAAATCTATCCACCACCACAAAGATCAAATCAAATCCTCTTTGCGTCCTTGGCAACCCCAATATGAAGTCCATGCTAATTTCATCCCACGGCCTCTCTGGTATGGGCAATGGTTGATAAAAACCCACATTTTGCTTCCTCCCCTTCGAATGTTGGAAAATCTTGCATCTTTCCACAAATATCTTGACCTCTGATCGCATCCCTGGCCAAAAGTATGACTCGCTAAACTTTGCGAATGTTTTGTCATGACCGAAATGTCCGGCCAATCCTCCGCTGTGTTTCTCCTTCAGCAGATTCTCCCTCATGGAGAAATTCGGGATACACAGCTAATTGCCTTTAAACAGAAATCCTTCCTGGATCATGTACTCGGCCCACTAGCTTCTATCCCTGAGGACTGGATTCTCGGCTACTTCATGCGCTTCCTTGAAGTCTGGATCATCTACATACATGTCTCTGAAATCATCAAAACCCAATGTTTTGACTTTGAATTCCTACAACAGCAAACACTTCCTGCTCAAAGCATCAGCAACTTTGTTAGCAGTACCAGAAATATGTTTAATGAAAAAAGTGAAATTATGCATATACTCAACCCATTTGACATGTTTCTGATTCAACTTCTTCTATTGAGTCACAAACTGTAATGCATGGTTATCACTGTATAGAATAAATTCTTTCGGAATCAAATAATGCCTCCACTTCTTCAATGCTTGTATGATGGCATAAAACTCCTTATCATATGTGGAATACTTCACCTTCACTTCATTCATCTTCTCGTGGAAATATGCAATTGGTCTATAATCTTGACTCAAGACCGCTCCGATTGCAAAACCGTTTGCATCACATTTCACCTGAAATGTCTTTTGAAAATCAGGCAACACCAAAATTGGTTGTTCTGTGATCTTCCTCTTCAATAGATTAAAACTCTTCTCAACCTCTTCTGTCCAATGAAAATATTTGTGTCTTTTCTTCACTGTATCCATCATCGCTGCTCTAATTCCACTGAAATTCCTAATGAATTTTCGGTAGAAGCTAGCCAACCCGTGAAAACTTCTCATCTCAAATATGTTCTTTGGTGATGGCCAATTCTTGATCACTTCTACCTTATCTGGATCCATCCTCAACTCATTTTCTGAAATAACAAATCCCAAGTAAATGAGTTATGTCTTCATGAATGAGGATTTCTTCATGTTTATCAATAGCTTCTCCTGCTGCAATTTCTGCATCACTGTAGCCAAATGCTTCAGATGTTCAGCTTCCTTTTTACTCAAAATCAGTATATCATCCAAATACACAATGACAAATTTCTCGATGAACTCCTTCAGGACTTCATTCATCAACCTCATGAAGGTACTCGGCACATTTGTTAATCCAAACGGCATGACAAGGCATTCATACAAACCCTCGTTGGTTTTTAATGTTGTCTCCCATTCATCACCCTCTCTCATGCGGATCTGGTGATAACCACTTTTCAAATCAATCTTTGAAAAATACCTTGCTCCACTCAAGCAATCCATCAGATCACCCATCCTCGGCAATGGAAATCTGTACCTGATGGTTATCTTTTTAATCTCTCTTGAGTCAGTACACATCCTCCAGCCTCCGTCTTTCTTCGGACTGAGTACTGTTGGAACAGCACATGGACTCAAGCTTTCTCTGACCAACCCTTTGTCCAACAAATCCTGGACTTGTCTTTTGACCTCTTCATTTTCCTGCGGCGTCAATCTGTACGCGGCTTTGTTTGGTAAACTAGCTCCTGGTATGAGTTCGATATGATGACTCACACTTCAGCGAACTCTCCCAGCAGTTCCTGAACTTCTTCTGGAAAATCATCCACTCTTGTGCTAGTCAGAACAATCTTTGGTTTTCTGACCACAATGAACTGTGGGTCCTCCTTCTTTTTAACCTCAGTAAGGAGTTCCTTCCCACTCATGAGAATTATTGTGTTGCTTACTCCCAGCTTCACATCCTTATCCTTAATCGGAAGCAACATGTGTGTCCTCCCATTATTCTCCAGGGTGTATGTGTTCATCCTCCCATCATGAATCACATTTCTATCATATTGCCATGGTCTACCCAGCAATAGATGACAAACATCGATAGGAATAACATCACACAGAATCTTATCATTATATTCTCTTATTTTGAATTCAGCTAAGCACTGTTTGGTGACATTTACCTGATGTCCTTTTTGTAGCCACGAAACTTTATATGGACTTGGATGATCAGTCGTCTCGAGCTCCAACTTCTCTACCATCTCAGTTGAAACAAGATTTTCCATGCTACCGTTGTCTATAATGACCTTGCACACCCTGTCCTTGGTCTTGCAAGCAGTCCTGAAAATTATGGTCCTTTGGACTGAACTCTCCACCTCTTTCTCTAGTGTCAAAAGGACTTTTCGCATCATCAGCGATCTTCCACCTTCGGCATCTTCTGTTTCAACATCTCACCTTTGTGCCTCAGCGATGTGAGCTTCTCCAGTTTCTTTCTTTTTCTATGGACACTCATAAGACTTGTGCCCATTCTTTCCACATGTGAAGCATGTGATTACTCCACCTCTTCCTCTTCCTCTACCTCTGGTACAAGGAAACCTATTATTATCATCATATCCTCCTCTCTGCTCAATATATTATTCTCTTTGCTCTGCGTATTGCCCTCATTGTGAACTTCCACCTCTCTCTGTCTGATTCTGAGGTTTCTTCCATTCGTCCCTGGGCTTCTGGGTTCTTTTCTGGGCAAATGATTTTCCCCTAGGATGACTTCTGCATCTGCCCCTCTGACTTTGTTTTAGGCTCAGCTTCTCTTTAGCTTTCAGAGCCATCTGATAAGCATATTCTACCGTTCGGATGGTCACCATACTCATTTCATCTTGAATCTCATATCTCAGGCCATTCATATACCTGGCCACTTTTTCGTCATTGCTTTCGCGATGACCTGCCCTGATATTCAACCTGTAAAACTCCTCAGTATATTCCTTCACTGTCTTCAGCTTCTGTCTCAGGTTCTGCATCCTCCTAAACAGATAAATTTGGTAATCCCTGGGGATGAATTTTGCCTTCATCTTTGCAATCATCCTGTCCCAACTCTTAATTTTTTGCTTGCCTTGGCAACACCTATCATCTTGTAGTTCATCCCACCACAAGGTTGCATGTCCTTTTAATCTCGTGATGGCATGCCTAAATTTCTTGTCCTCTTCGACATCTTCATAGTCAAAATATGTGTCTAGAGCTCTAATCCAGTCTAGAAGTTCTTCTACATCCAGATTCCCCTCATAAACTGGAATGTCCATCTTCACTTTTGCACCCATTCTTGCATCAAATTTAAGTAAGTTCTCATTTGCTGCATCTTTTGTTGTGACTTCTTCTTCTCCATGTCCAGCATCATCTTCATTTTTGGACTCACTGATATCTCCTACATCAGCTGTGCGCCTTTGTCTTATCTCCATGTCCACAATTCTAGCGCATAAGTTATGAAAATCTCTTTCTACTTCTGGATTCTGCACTTCTCTACCCCTTCCTCTGGACATCTCCCTTTCCTCCTCTGGATTAGGTGATTGTCTATCTCTTCTTATCGGCAGGATGGCGAATTCTCCTTTTCCCTGCTACAGAAAGAAAATAAGATTTTCTAAGCTCTAATACCACTTGATGCAGAACGCGCTCGCAAGCACGCCCTCTCACTGGATCTTCTCTTTTCTATTGGCCTAGAGAACACTAAGGCTCTTCTATTTCCCTATCAGGAAATCCATACCCACAAAAAACTCTCCACGGGATCTCCTCTTTACAATCAGGAGATCGGACTAAATCTCGCGATCTCGCAAGTTTGTGAGTCGAAGCTTCCGACTCTTCCTTTCCAATCTTGCGATACCCGAACCGGCGATACGGTTATGGCTCCTTCCCTTGTCAGTTCCCTCCCCACATGTAACCATAGGCTAGGGATTAAATATCAGCGCCTCTTGCAACTCGCACCTTCGTGAGTTCATGAGTCGAACTCTCATTCCCTCCTGTTACGATCTTCCGAGACGTGATAGGTCAACGCCGGGTTGACTCCTCCTTTGACACTTTTCGCTAGTCATTGGATCTGAACCGGCTAGTCCAGAATCTATTGGTTGATCCAACGACTCACAATCCCAGGAGCTTGGGCTCCAGACGTAACCGTATCCTCCTCGCTTCTCTGGCAGATCTAACGGTTGGCAGGGTTTCACAAATCCTCTCCCCAAGATCCTGACCGTCTGTCTTCTTCTCCTCGATACGTTCACGAAATGAACCAAGGACTCCTTCCTGGACTTAATCAACTATGACCCAAACCTTCGTCGCCTTGAGTCACTCGATATGCTCCAACTCCTTGTGCTACCTTCAACAACTTCAAAGGATTTATCCCTCCTGAGCTTTCTCTCAACTCTGAGTCTTAGAGAATATTTGTTTTTGTGCACACTCCTTGCGGCAACTCTCATACACTTCCAAGTGCTAAATATCTTCAACTCTGCGCACTCCTGCAACAGCAGTCCTTCAATGCTTCACTCAGATTCACAACTGAGACTTTCCTTATCCTACGCACTCCTTGCATGGCTCCTATAACCCTATTTCACTTCTGGGTGAACGAGAACAAGAGTTAAACTATCTGAGCCTTCTGTCAACGCACTCCTTGCGGATGACTTTAACTGCACTCCTTGCAGGAATCCTTGCTCAAATAGAGAAACAATTGAAACTCATTTATTCTACTTTCTTTCTCAGATTTCAAACACTCAGCAAGAAATCATTCATGCATAGCATGTAAATAAATTGCATAACAGGAAGTAAATACTCATGAGCATAGCATTCAGCATACATACACAGAAAACAAACACAAAACCATGGATTTGAATCAACCTCTTCTATTAATTCAAACTTTGTACATGGGTGTTCTTCCACAACTCTCTGCTTCTCTTCTCAATGCTCAGGATTATGTTACAATGCACAATGAGGGTGTCTATATCCCATTTCCCTCTTTCTTTCTAAAATTGTCTAATCTAATATTAAATTCTATCTACCTGCATCAACTATCTTAAATGTCGTCTATCTACTAAGAACGAGAGCAATCCGCTCAATGTCCATTACAATATACAAAGTGTGCCTCGTCTTAATGGCTTCATTTAAGATTGTGCAACAACTTCAAGGAACTTCAAAATTTGTGATGGCACTTGTCCAGTTGTCCACTTGCACTCACGATGGCTCGCTTGATGTGGGAGATGCTCCTGCATCATTGTAACAAGTAGCTGGTTGCACAACCATTGTTAAATAATAAGTGCTTTTTTGTTTTATGTCTTGTATTTATGAGTTGAATTGTTATGCATGATCTTTGTGTATAAGATTGACTATATGCTACTGTGTTTGAGTTATTGGTTGCATTTCAAGATCATTTTAGCATGTTGTAGATGCATTTATTTTATGGTTATAGACAGTAGATAAATCTTGTTGAAATTTCGTAGTTGAAAGCTACAGGAAATTAGTTAGTTGTAAAGACAATTAATTTAGTTAGAAGAAATTTCATTTTTATGAGTATTATGCATCGTAATGTCCCTCGGTTGGGCTAGGAAATGTTACATTATTGTATCAGATCATATGGTTGAAACAATGGGCTTGTATGGGCTCGAATCAATGTGAAATTGACAAATTCATTGTTGCATATTGTCTATGATGGATTTGGGGGAAAACAAATAATTTAGAGATAAATCCCCAAATCTGTGGGAAAAATATGAGTTTGAAGGACTCTGGATTGTTTAAGAGGGTTAATGGAGTAGAGAGGCAAAGTTGTATAGTTTAATTCAACTTGGAATGGTTGAAATTTGAGTTTTAATTGTTTTTGTAGAGTTGCAGGAAGTTTGTTGAATCGACGGTCAAGATCACGTTTGATCTCGAGATCAACGACTGTGATTAATTTTAGAAGTTTAGGAAATGGATCAGATCGATGATCTATATTCATTTTGGTAATTTTTAAAGGTTGATCAAATCGATGGAAAGGATTCATTTTGGGGGGTTTAAAAATGGATTAGATTGATAGCTTAGATTTGTCGGGGTTTTTGGTTGAAAAATTCTAAGCATGGAAATTCGCCAAGAGAAATCACCGACGACCGATGGTTGGGTTAGCTGAAATGGAGGATATTTTGGTGCATCCAATGGAAATATATGATCATTGATGGCTGGCGGTCGGTGTCGGTCGAATCCTATGAACCATTTTTAATCACTGACGAAAATTGTTGATGGTCAATGGGTCGGTGGTCGAGCATCGGATAATTCAAAAAAGTGTTTCGAACCAAGCAACAAAATTCATCGATGGGTGGGAATTGGTCAAATTGTAAAGTTGTTCAGGTCTTCCAAGAGAATCGATCGATGCAGGGAAGGAAGGTGATTACGTTTCATGCCACATCAACATCCATGTGTCATAACCACATCATCATCCACGTGTCATTCCATGTCACCCAAGTTGACACCTCAAGATGATGTGTCATGCCACATCATCACCCATGTTCCATGCCACATCAACACCCACGTGTCATTCCACATCATCACTTTCAACGTCAGCCAACAGAAGTAGTCGATGCTCGATGCTCGATGGTCGGGAATCGTCCAAATCAGTGAGGAGTTTCATTCACTAACGGTTAACGATCGAATCGGCCAATTTAGAATTGTGTACAAATCAATTGTCAAGGGAATGGGTCGATGGTCGGGTCGACAAATCGAGGAAATTGTTGTCCACACCAAAGGAAGAACGTCGGTTGTCGATGGTTGATGGAGATAAAATCAATGGCTCATATTTCATGTGATTTGAAATCAACAGTTCAGATTGAAAGGAATATTATAGTAGTAAAACAATGATTTTTATGCAAATCTTTCTATTTTTTTAAGGTCATCAACTTTTGGGGAATTTTGGAGGCCCTAAACCACTTTTTTAGCCAAGCAAAACCCATTATAATAGAGTGTACCAAGGTACACTATGTCTCTGAAGCACAAATAAAATAATTCAGAGAGAGTTATCCAATGATCTAAACGGTTCACAAAACAGGGTTCATATGAGAAATTTACAGCTAAAATAGTGAGGGCAAAATTTTAGCATCAAGGTTACTTCTAGAGGGATAAATCCATACTTAGAAGTCTGTTTGGGACATAGGAGTAGTTGATGGAAATCTTGTGACCCATAGAAGTCAACATTGGATTCATATTTTGGTTATGGGTACTTGAAAATGTGCAGGAAGAGAAATAAGACACTTGTAGAATACAGTGATAAATTGAGTAAAATAGTCTAAACTTCTCTGAACCATAACTTTCATCTCAGAGCTCAGATTTGAGAAAAAAAAATGGTTGATGGAAAGGTCTTAAGGAGTAGAAGACATTTGTCTACTCATAATTTTGAATTGGGAAATACGCTTTCTCATAAATTAATAAATAGATGTGTGTAGCAGTAAAGGAGTGGAAATTGCAGCATGTAAATGTTGTAAATTTTTGCTCATAACTCATATTGAGGCATGAGTAAAGTCGTTGGTAATTCGTTTTAGAGAGGAATGCATCTAAGAAATCATAATTTTTATTTGGTGCATTATGTTCTCCATAAATAGATGAATAAATAACATGTATTCTAATGGATCGAATGTTTTATGTTATGCATGTTTCTAACAGTAAATATTGCATGCACATTTATTGCAGAATTAGAGGTACAAGAAAGAAAATTTGGTTCTTATATGAGGAATGGATTCATGGAAGATGCTCGAGGATATTATAGCCATGAGGAAGAGGTCATGGGTATGCATGTCATCATGGGGAATGTTGAGACAAAGTCAAATGGAAGAATATATAGGAAGGAGCATGTCACTATGAGAAGTTTGCATAGAGAAGTTCATATCTATAGAGTTGATAATGAAAGGATTATGAAGACTCATGAAGAGATACTTCAGATCTTAAACATGTTGCATAAGAAATTAAACAAGGAATCTGGCACCAAGAAAGCAGCTAGTGATAGACAAGCATCATCATCAAGATCCCATAACAAAAGGGATGATCATGGAAATGATAGTCAATCAAGGAGAATGAGCAGGCGTCGTCATTCTCCAAAGTAGTCCACTAGAAGAACTCATGCAAGTTCAGGGCCAAGGAGAAGCCTAAGTGTGTCTCTTATTTGGAGGCAAAGGAGAAGTCTTGAATAAGGCATCTTGCAAGGTGATCTCGGGAATATAAAGACACCTACTTTAAATGGTGAGCATAGAAAGGAAGAAGAGGTTGAGGCCTAGATGTTGGAAATGAAGAAATATTTACAGCTACATAATTACCCCTCCTGGGTAGAATCTAGAATTTACACTTACCACTTGCAAGTAAAGGTATCCATGTGGTGGTATCAACTTAAGAAAGCTAAGAACCTTGATTAGAAGAGGATCTCATGGAGGCAGTTCAAAGGATATTTTCAATAAAAATATTTGTTCGAGCATTACTATGAAATGAATATGAAAGAGTTATTTGAACTCAAATTGGAAAGCATAACAATGGAGGAATATGAAAATAGGTTCCTTGAATTGTTGAAGTATATTGACTTAATTAAAGATGAGAAATTCAAAATCCAAAAGTTTCTAAGTCAGTTACCCTCCTTCTACAATGACAATATTCAATATGATAGCCCCAAGACTTTGGATGAGACCATAAGGAGTGCAAGGCATCTTTATGAGCAAAGCAAAACAAGGCCAGTTTTCCAAAAGGATTGGAATGAAAAGATGAAGGGTAAAAAGGATCAAAGGAAGAAAGGTTTTAAGCCACAATTTTTTATGAATAAATCCCAAGCAAATCAGCAAGGTAAGGCTACCCAAAATGAGCACAAGAATGAAGATTCATTTGGGAAAAGGCCAAGGCAATAACATATTCAATGTTGGGGATGTGAGGGAAATAACTTATATAGGGACTTCCCTCACAAAGGGGAAAGAATGAGGATTGTCCACAACATTCAAGAAGTTGAAATGGTGGAATATATGGGAGTAAACATGTCAAGGATTTATGCAACCTTGAACAACAAGCAAGTTGAATATCAATCCCCCGTGATTGAAGTGGAAGGTAAGATTGATAACCAACGAATAGTAATTTTAATTGATTATGTAGCTAGCCATAGTTACATAAATGTTAACATTGTTGAAATATTTCACTTGCAAAGGAGTAAACATAATAAATCTTGGTCAGTTCAGTTAGCCACAGGATCTAAAAGAAAAATCAATCAATTGGTTAAAGATTGTTCGTAAACATCATACCATTGGGTTCATATGATTGTCTGATTAGCATGGATTGGTTGGAAAAACACCATGTTGTCTTATATTGTTATAACAAGACTATCACTTGTATTGATGAGGATGGGAAACAAGGAAAGATTCAGGGCATTCGAAGAACTGTAGTTGTTAGAGAGATTTCAGCTATGCAGTTAAAGAAGAGTTTCAGGAAGGGATGTCATATTTTTGCAGCCCATATGGAAGAGGCGGCCAAGGATAGAGTGGCGATCATTGAAGACCATCTGGTCTTAAATGATTTTGAAGATGTTTTTAGAGAAATTCTAGGATTTCCACCAAAGAGAGACATGTATTTCTCTATTGATTTGGTGCCAAGAGCTGCCCCAGTGTCCAAGACACCTTACAGAATGGGAACACCGGAGCTGAAAGAGTTGCAAATGCAGCTTGAAAAGTTGTTAAAGAAGGGTTTTATACTCCCAAGTGTGTCACCTTGGGGAGCCCTCGTGCTATTTGTAAAGAATAAATATGGAACCTTAAGGTTGTGTATTGATTTCAGACATATGAATAAGGTCACCATAAAGAAAAACTACCATTTTCCAAGAATTGATGATGTGTTTGATCAGCTGAAAGGTGCAAGAATCATTTCCAAGATTGACTTGAGATCAGGTTATCATCAAGGAAGGATAAATGAAGAAAATATCACCAAGACCTCATTTAGGATAGGATATGGTCATTATGAATTCATCGTAGTACCATTTGGACTATCAAAATCCACAATAGTATTTATGTGTCTAGTGAATGGAGTGTTCAGGGAGTACCTGGACAATTTTGTAATTGTGTTCCTAGATGATATAATTTTCTACTCTAAGTCGAAAGAGGAACATGAGAAACATTTAGGAATGGTTTTGCAAGTTCTAAGAGAGCATAAATTGTATGATAAGATAAGTAAGTGCATCTTTTATCAAAATAAGACTCACTACTTGAGGAATATTATTTCAGTAGAAGGGATAGCAGTGGATCCTGAGAAAACAGAGGCCATTAAAGGATGGTCAGTGTCAAATAATGTGACAGGGCTCAGATCATTCATGGGTCTTGTTAGTTCTTAACAAATATTCATAAAAGGATTTTTGAAGATTGCAATCCCAATCACTTCTTTGCAAAAGAAGGGAGTGAAGTTTGAATGGACTCTCAAATGTGAAGAGATTTTTCAGCAACTGAAGGAAATTTTAACAAGTGCATCAATATTGAATATTGAAAATACAAATGAATATTTTTTTGTGTGCACGATGCATGCAAGGAAGGGCTCGATGGATTTCTCAGTCAAAAGGATCATGTGGTATGATATGAGTCCAGAAAATTAAAAGAGCATAAAATAAATTATGCTACCCATGATCTAGAGTTAGCGGCAATTGTATATGCATTAAAAATGTGGAGACATTACCTTATGGGGAAGAAATTTGAGCGAAGGAATGACCATTGTGGTCTGAATAATTTGTTTGAACAACCAACACTAAATTCTAGACAAATTAAATGGATGGAATTTCTTAGTGAATATGACTTTGAAATTAAGCATATAAAGGGAAAGAAAAATCAAGTGGTTGATGCACTCAACAGGAGAGCTCATGAAGTGCATATTGCAGCCATCAACATGTACAGGATAGATCTGAAAGACAAATTTGTTGCAACAACAAATTTAAATCAGAATTATTTTAAAATAAAAGAGATATCACAAGGTATTTTTCAATATAAATTCAATTCATGAGCTGAAAGAAGATGGAATTCTCATGTACAAAGGCAAGGTATATGTGTTGAATTCCAGTGAGATGAAAAATGGAGTTCTGAAGGAAATTCATAATGTGTCATATCTCGGGCATCTAGGACATCATAAAATAATTAAAGATGTAAGAAACCAATAATTTTGGCCAGGGATAAAGAAGAAAGTGGCTAATTACATAGCCAAATGTCTAGAGTGTCAGAAAGTAAAGACTGGGCATAGGCATCTAGCAAGGCTACTACATCCATTACCCATTTCATAATGGAAATGGGAAGTTGTCACAGTGGATTTTATTACAAAGTTTCCCAGAACACTGAAGCAACATAATTCCATCAAGGTGGTGGTTGATAAACTAACTAATGCAACACATTTTATTCTGGTAAAAACAACACACAAGGTAGTGAATATTGCAAAAATATATATGAAATTGTTAGGCTACATGGAGTGCCTAAGGAAACAGTTTAAGATAGAGATCCAAAGTTTACTTCCAATTTTTGGAAGGGTTTGTTCAAATTCTTTGAAACAAATTTAATTCTCAGTATAGAAAATCATCCAGAGTAATATGGGCAAACAAAAAGGACTAACATGATAATTGAGTACATGTTTAGAATGTATGTGATGGATCAGACATCAAAGTGGGAAGATTATATTAATTTAGTTCAATTTTCTTACAACAATGGGTATCAAGACTCATTGAAAATGAGTCCATTTGAAGCATTGTATGGCAGAAAATGTAACACTTCGGTGAGTTTGGATAATCCAGCAGACGGAGTAGTTGTTGGGTCAGAATTGTTAAGGGAAATGGAAGAACATATGGTAAAGATAAAGCAGAATTTAAAGGTTTCCCAGAATAGGAAAAAAATCTATCCAGACAAGAATAGAGTATTTGGAGATTTTAAAGTGGGTGAACATGTGCTTTTAAAAGTTAAGGAAAAAAGAATTTCTCTAAGATTAGGAAGTTGCCCAAAGTTGGCAGCAAGATATTATGGGCCTTTTGAAATATTAGAAAAGATAGATTCTATTACATACATGCTAGCATTGTCTACATTCATGAGAGTGCATAATGTATTTCATGTGTCATTATTAAAGAAATATGCACATGACCCTAACCACATAATTGATTGGAATGTGATCCAGGTGGAGCACGAGGGGATTTCCATGTGGAACTAGTACGCATCCTGGACTGGAAATTCAAAGTTCTCAAGAACAAGGTCATAGGGTTGGTAAAGGTTCAATGGACACGATATGGTCCTAAATATGTTATATGGGAGCATGAAGAAAACATGTGGGAAGAATACCTGCAAAGTTTTGACAATTTTGAAGAAAACAGAGTGCAAGACTCAATTTTGAACCAATTCTGGAACCACATCTCAAAGTCCTAGCCAACTGCGTTAGGGACCTTGATAAAAGAATGGCTCATTCCTTGGGTTTTCCTTGATAAACATATGGTGCATCCCTTGGGTTGTCCCTGATAAATGAATGGTGCATTCCTTGGGTCGACGAGTTGAGAGTAACATGAGATTACGGTTGGAACTATTGTTGGAGTTATTAAATTGCAGAATTCTATTTTCTAAGTATTCTAATGTAAATTTTCATATATGTCTATCGACGTGGTGTGCATCATGCATCGAGGATGGTGCACAATTGTAGAGGAGGGGGAATGTAAAATCCCCACTATAATCCCCAGTTTAATTAATGCTCAATGTAGATATAATATGTGGCTACGGCCAAGCGATGTAATATGTGAATTGTGTTTTCAATGCTTTAATAATAAAATGTGATACCAGCTACTAAGGGGACATGGACAGAGGTGGGGGTTGAATTAATCCACAAGAGAGGGGAGGGTCTAATATAATGGCCAAGAGGAGGTCTAAGGGGGAATTACCCATGAATATTAATTCAACCCATTTTCCTAAAATTATTATTTGTATATGAGCCTTCTAATTTATGGTTGAGTTTTCTCAAAGCCAATCATTGAATACATGTAAGAGGGTGGGTGTGAGTAGTCACATCCCATAGTTATTGGGCACATGGGGGTTGAGTACAATCATCTTGGGGAAGATTGTGAGTCAAGCAAGTAAGTCAAAAGAGAGAAAATTTGTATGGGTTGGGACAGCAGTTTTAGACATTCATTTTTTGTGCACGAGGAGCAAGTAGAAAGCAAGGAAGAGAGCTTGGAGCTGGTGCATCCATGGAGGAAGAATTATAGAGAAATATGGAGCATATTGGAGCGTATTTGGAGCTGTAAATTGAAGATTCGGGTTGTGAGGCCTAAAGAGTGAACTCCTGAGTGAGTTGCACTAAAACAGCAAGTATATGTTATGTTTTGTTAGTATTTTTCCTAGCAGCAAGTTCCCTTGAGTTCCCAACTGAGAGATTCCTAGTTACTTGTGACAAAGAGACATTGATAAATGAATGGGAGGCATGAGGTACTGAGATCTATGAAGGGGTAAATTCTTTGGGTTGGGCAGGTCAAGAGGAAGAGAGTTGATGGAAAATCGTGATAGTTGTAGGAAGATATCAGTGGACAGTGAGAGACCACCCTCTTTTGTGGATTAATAGCCTCAGCTCAGGGGTGGCTGGCTGTTGAGATTTGGAACAATCATTCTATGGTTGGGTGGAACGTTTGTCCCAAGTATCTAGTTGCACAACCATTGTTAAAAGATAAGTGTTTATTTGTTTTTTGTCTTGTAATTATGAGGTAAATTGGTGTGCATGATCTTTGTGTATAAGATTGATTATATGTTATTTTGTTTGAGTTAATGGATTAATTTCATGATCATTTTAGCATGTTGTAGATGCATATATTTTATGTTTATAGACAGTAGTTAAATATTGTTGAAATTTCATAGTTGAAAGCTACAGGAAATCAATTAGTTGTAAACACAATTAATTTAGTTAGCAGAAATTTTATTTTTATGAGTATTCTGCATTGTAATGTCCCTTGGTTCGGTTGGGGGGCGTTAAAACCCCAATACATAGTCATACCCTACAACCTAAAACTTTATTTGTAAACCCCTAACTTCTAAACTTTAACATCAAACCCTTCACTTTAACCCCTAAACCTTGACACCAAATATTTCACCTTAACCCTAAATCTTCAATTGTTAACCATTTACCCTAACCCTTAGTTCTAGACACCTAAATCCCTACACCTTAAACCTTAAGCCTAAATATTTAACCTCTACATGAGTAATAACCAAATAATCATCACAATCTAGACATGCCCACCCTCTTACTTCTTGGAGAAGGGTTTTTGGCACCATACAAGCATGATACGAAATAGCTCACAAGAAGATACATCAATGAACTAGAAACCAACAACATAATGATATCCAAATATACTCTTATGCAATGTTTGTTGGGACACGACCAAAGAATGTAAGCATTGAATATGTAATCAAGTTTGATGATTAAAAAATTTGTGATTTATGTGGAATGAACTAATGAAAAAAAAAGTGTGTTCAATTCATTGTTGTGCATATGTTCTTATGGGTTTAGCACAATACTTATCTAAAAAGTGAAGATATTCCATAATTAAAGGACCATTGGGGAGAGATTTATGGTTGGGTTGGAAATGAGGTTAGAGCATGGAGTAGAGCATACAATATTTGAACCTACAAATGCATTTTTAGGCCTACCAACATGTTTTGAAGGTGTTTCAAAAGCATAAGAATAAATATATTACTATTTTGGAGAAGTATGTGTCCTTAAAATTGTTGGAATGTAGCCATGGTATTTATAATCAAAAGAGTTAAGAGGTTTAATTATTTGGAGAATTATGTTAGAGAGAAATGAAAGAAGTGGTACGTCATGGTCGATGATGGAGAACATAAAATTTGATCTTCGAAAAAAATTGAAGGAGATGATATCGGTTGAGGGGAGGAAAATGAAGAGGTGAGGAATCTAGCAAGAATATGCATGTTTCCTCTACGTTGATTGGATTGGGGACAATAAAGAAAATGACTTAGATGTAATGAAACAAAATTTTTGGAACATTTGTGTCTTCAATAAAATATTAAATGAGGAAATAAAAAAGCAGGCATTGTGCATGAATAATAATATATCCACCTTAATAGACCCTTAAGAGTGAATGTAACTAATGAATTCAATCGAGAGGATAAATGCCTCTACTATTGAAGTATTAAACAATGCATTGAGGAAATCAACGACATCAAAGTCCCTATGGTGGTAGGTAAACTTGAAAATTAATAATCATAATATACAACAAAAGAATATCCACAATCTATGGAAACTCAAGGTACATATCATTCTTCTTATTGAATGTTGGAGAAAACGAAATATTTAAAGGGACATTTGAAACCTCTCAATAATCAAAAACTACAAACCATGATGATAAAATACTCAAGTGGCAAAGTTATCCTTATTAATTAAATAAAATACAATAATATATAGCAAGTTGAGTGAGAGATTCACATAAATGCTAAATATATGGCCTTAAATATAAAAGTGCTAAAGGGAATCTTTATTTCCAAGTTATATTTGCTAGCATTAATCGTGAACAATGTTTAACCATAAAACCCTACACCCAAAACATTAACCCTAAATTATTAAACTAGTTGACCCATGACCCCAAATCCTTAACACTTTTTTTTTTATTCCAAGCCCCTATACTCAATCCTTAGGGTTGAACCTTAAAATCTAAACACTCATCCTTAACCCATTACTTTAAGCCTTTACATCCTAAAATTTAACCACAAACACTTAATTAACCCTCAACCTTAATCTATGAATTTTAGATCCTCAACCTTTTAATAGCACCCCCTTTTCTTCGAGGTTAACATTAAAATTTGTTCAGAATTGTGGCCTTGACAATAGAGTCATCCCTACCCCCAACCACCCAACACCCCGCTTCAACCTACCCCCGCCCCACCTCCTCCCCACCTATCACCCACCCCCTCGCCTCCCACATTGTAGCACGCATCACTCCACAAATCGAAGCTCAACCTATACCAATGTGGGAGGGGGTGGGTGGTATGTGGGGGCCACAGGGGGGATGATGAGAGGCAAGGGAAAGGTGTTGGTTGGATAGGGTTGAGAATGGGGCTATGTGTTGAGGTAGATGATTCCCAAAATCACCCTTCACACCACATAGACCCCTTCTTTTATCATTTATTTTTTCTTATTATTATTATTATTTCATCTTCTATGATTCTATTTGCACTAGTAGGCCATGGTATCAAAAACTTTGCAATTTTAAGCCTAGAAAAATAACAAATGTGCTACTTGTAGCACTACGTTTTGATTCAAATGTTGATTTCATGTTTTCAGTTCACAACAATATTGAAGACTTAAGACCATGATTTTGAACAAGTTGTAATGTTAACCCCGAAGGAAATGTGGTGCTACTGCTAGCACCACTTTTTGTTTCAAGGGTTGATTGTAAGCATTCTGTTCTAACCAAATTTGGTTGTCGATACCACGATTTCAACCAAGTTGTAATTTTAACCTCTAAAAAAAAGGTGTTGTTGGTAGCACCACATTCTTTTTTCGGAGGTCGATTTTAAGGTCATTGTTTGCAAATTTTTGCAACTTTACTTGGATTAAAGGCCATGGTGGAAAAAATTTATAATTTTAACCCAAAAAAATGGGTGATTCTGGGAGCACCAATTTTCAATTCAGGGGTTGATTTTGGTGTTTTTTATACAAAAATATGGGTATTTAAAGCTAGAGTTTTCATTTTGAGGTCATAATTCTTGTTTAGTTAATATCTATGTTCTAACCCCAAGGGAGCCAAGTAGATTTGACATCACGACCTCCTTGATAACCATTACAAGATTGGAATGTCAAGAAAAAATACTTGAGCTAACCCTCAGGGATATTTGTTCCAAGGAAAACCTCATGTGACATCCAAGGAATGCTTCCCCACATTCATAGATGGCATCCCTAGTAAACCTGTTGGTGCAGTCTAGTGCACCTTAACAAAGGAGATTTGAATCAAACACCCATTGGAACGAAATAATCCAAATGCCCAACAGTGAAACTGTTGGGCTAATACACACACACATACACACACAATCAGTTGTTGTCAATGTTGTTGGGAATTTACATTATTTCGTCCTATTGGGTGTTTGATCAAAATCTCCTTGGGATAATATATATATATATATATTAACCCAAGGGTTTATCTCAATCAGTTATTGGCAATGTTGTTGGGAATTTGGATTATTTCATGCCAATGGGAGTTTGATTCAAATGTCCTATGGCCCAAAGGGATTAGTCCAATGAAGACAAACAAAAATGATGTGGGATAATCTCTCCATGTCAGCCAGCCAGCCAGCTAGCCACGTCGAGCGCGTGCATTCAAAGCTGAAGAGAGGCGTAGTCCCCATTTAAAATCTGAATTGAATGTAATTGAATTTATTAGGCTTGTGAGCCATAGAGTCGTGCCTTTGTGCAGGCGTAGAGTAGATTGGCCTTTAATGTTTGTAAGGCTGAGATCTAGATCCAGATGTTGGACTAGACAGCCCATTCAATGTAATTGAATAGGGTAGGTAGGTTGGAGGGAAGAGCTCGAAGAGCCCCCTCAGGTAAAAGAGATTTTTAGTATCTCATTTTGGGAGGAAGTTGAGAAGTTGAGATAGTAGAGAATTTGCGAGTAGAGAGCAGATGAGAAGAACCAAGACCTTGTTACAGGCCGTGCTCAGGAACACATTGTAAATACAGACATTTTCCATATTTAATACAAAGAGCAGTTTTTCCTGCATTATTCTATGTTGAATGGATGTCTGTGAGTGTTCTTTATATGTTGTGAATGTATGCTAGGCATTTGCAGGTTGTTTTGATTTCAGGTGAAGGTCTTTGAGGCTTCACACCAGGAGGGTGTGACAGAACGTTGCGGGTTATGATAGTCGTGCACAGAGGATGTATTTTTTAACACGGCGGGTTCAGACAAAGACGTGATGCGGCACAGGAGCTGGAGTCAACAACTCAGGAGGAAGACCTCAAGGTTGTTGAACACCTTGGAGGCAAGGATGTGTATGAGAGACACAGTTGTAGATAGAACTTAGCCGTGATTTCTGTAAATCTCTGCCAAGGGGGCATTGAGCACAGGCACAAGGTGCAGTTGGAGGAACTCTGTTTGGAGTTCAGACAGAAGCCAGAATCACTGGGGATTTTGTGAAGCTCTGCCAAGTGGGCATTGAGCCAGTGCAAGGGGTGCACAGAAGAAGGACTCTGATGTGAGTTCAGAGAAGAACCAAAATCACTGAGGATTCTGAGAGCTCTACCAAGTGGGCATTGAGCAGGTGCAAAGGGTGCACAGGAGGACAGAACTGCTGAAAGTTCTGGAAGAAGATACTCTGCCAGGTGGGCATAGAGACATTGTGTAGACAGGAACAGAAAGGAGAATAGAACTCTTTTGAGTTCTGTAATTTGAAGAAGAGTCCACTGAAGGATCTTCATAGGGTTTTTGAACACCCAGAAGCACTCAGCAAGAGGTTGCTTGAGGCAGAGGATAGCCAGGAGGGCATCCATAATTCTCCATCTGTGGGAGAAAGGAAAAAAGACAAAAATCCCTTAGGGGTATGAGTGTGTGAGAAGCTCAGGAGAGGCAGCATTATGTGTGCGTAAAGACTCTGCAGAGGCGCAGAAGTCAAAGACTCCTTTGAGGATTCGAGCACAGAAGCTCAGGAGGAACAGTGCTTTCAGTGCACACAGTCGAGGCTGCAAGGAGTGCAGAGGTGGAAGAACTCTTTGGGGGAGTTCAGAGTCTATAAAATCTTAGGAGGAACAGCGTCGAGGAGAACGCACAGTGAGAAATCAGGCAAAGGAGCTCGCAGAGAAGAAAGGAGCAAAGGTTGAGGCCTTTGGCTTTTGGAGATTCTCCCAAGGTTGGGAAGAAAGTGCGCAAGCTCAGGAGGGAGCACAGCCGTTGTCAGATCGGCTGGAGAAAAAAATATGGACCATTGAAGGTTTCTACGTCCATGAGAAGATCAGGAGAAGCGCACAGAAGAGGAGATTGTGGACCGTCGGATGTTCACACAGAATCTCGTCATTCGTTGGATTGGGTGAAGGCACGCAGAGTTTAGCTTCTGGAGTAAGCGCACAGGAGAAACGGATCTGGGCCGTCAGATATTGAGCAGAAATCCCATCAGCCATCAGATTGGATAGGAGGTGCATGGGGTTTAACCCTTCTCACACCAGGTAGAAGTCCCGACAGCCATCGGGATATCGGCATTCGTGAAATCGGGAGTCACAAGGACAAGAAATCGGGAATTTCTATAGGAAAAGTCTCGAGAAGATCTGGATCGTCCGTTAGTGGAGACACATGGCGGAGATCGAGGCGTTGGGATTCAGGATATCATCATTCCCGTGGACAGGAGATCGGGGAAGTCCATAGTGAAAACCCCGATATAATCTGAGTTGTCCATTTGGAGAGACAGGTGTCAGAAATTTGAAGAGAGTCGGTATATCGGCACTCAGGAAATCAAAGTTCTTGAGGTCGTGAAAGTCGGGGCATCAGAAGTCTCGAAATCCCGAGAGTTAACCAGGACCATCCATCAGAGGAGGACGCGCGACAGCAATCGGAGCCATCGGGGAAAGTCCCGACAAGAAGTCGTCTATCGGCATTTGGGTCATCGGGATATCGGGAATCCTGGTGACAAGAAGTTTGGGCATTTTCGAATCGCTAAGTCCAAAAACCCGATAAGGAGGAAATTTCCATCATGGGGCCAGCTATCAGCATAGCGGAGAATCAGGATTCGAGGGATCGCGAATCCTGAGGACATATGTATTTCGACATTGGAAAGTATGAAACCCCGATGAGGAGGTATGACGGCGGTCATATAGAGGAGGTCGTGTGGACCAAAATTCTATCCTGGAGGGCTAACGGAAATTGGAGTGCATCAAGATTTTGAAGCCAAAAACCCCGACGGGAATATAAGACTGCGGTCACGGGGATAACGGTCATATGGGCCAAGAGCCTAGCCAGGAGAGCTAGTTCATAAAGAGCGCGTCGGGATTCGAGGAATCGTGGATCCTGAGGACAAGTGCATTTTGGCACTTGAAAGTCCGAAACCCCGACGAGAAGGAATATAAGCTTGTGGTCTTATGGACAGTGGTCATATGGACTAGAGCCTAGCCAGGAAGGGCTAAGGCCGGAGAGGAGCGCATCGGAGATTGGGGATCCAAGAGGACAGGAACTCTTGATGTCGGGGATCATGAAACTCTGAAACCCAAAATTAAGATCAGGGAAAGAGCGCGATCATGTGCAGAAGGTCGTGTGGGTGAGAAGGACCTGTGGGTCGGGTTTTTGACAGAGATTCCATTGGGATTCCAAGGAGCGACTTCGGCTCAGAAGGTGAACTTTGAACGATCCTTGAAGACCAGGAGGTCAGACGCAGAGACCCTGCGGGGTATGTAGGAGCGTCGTCGCACCATCAAGTGGTATCAGAGTTTGATTCTTGTCTGTATATCTTAGGCAGGAAGAGGCAGGAAGAGATAAAGAGCACTCTAATACACACATCAAGTGGTATCAGAGCTAGAACTATGTTTGTATATTTCAAGCAGAGAGAGGAGCGAGAAGGTAAAGGAAGACAGAGCGTTGGAGACTCTGTGGCGATTGTTTGCAGGTAGACAGAAATCAAGAAGGCAGTCATGGAGACTGTAGGAGGATGAAGCTGGTAACACTCTTGGTGCAGAGTGATAGCAGCAGGTTTTCTAGGAAGGTAGACAAAGACAGCACCATGGTTACTGAAGACCATAGGCATGCTGGGAAGAAGAGCAAGGCAGAAAACCTTGCAGAAGTGGATAAAGAGTTCTATGAATTAAAGGCAGAAATAGAAAATCTCGAACTACGGATGCAGTAGGATAAGAGGTCAAGATGGATGCGTGAATGGCCCATGAAGGAGCCAAAAGAAAAATGTTTAGTCAAGGATTTGATGGTCAGAGGGCAGCGCAGGCTGTTAAGAGGATGGTTGAGGTATGCAGAAAACCTCAATGGACCAGAAGAAGAAATGGTTCAGGTATGTGAACCAAAGACTAGGAGAGGTCTCAATGATGAGGAGAATGAATTGGGATCGACTCGGGATCTCAAGAACTGCCATGAGAGCAGAGAAGAAATTCTAGTTTTCCAAGTGGGCAAAGAGATGAGATCGCTGCGGGATCTCACGGACTGTCATGAGGACAGCTAGGGAATTTCACATTGCCAGATGGGCAATGATATGAGGTCACTGCAGGATATTGAAGACTTCCAGGAGGGCAGCGGAATAATCTTAGATTTCTAGGTGGGCAGAGATGAAAATTGGAGACTATTTGTGGGTCTCATGAACTCAGAAGTGAGTTGGAATCAACCCGAGGAGCTGACAGAGCAGATGAGACTGTCGGAGGGTCTCATAAATTTAGAGATGGGTTTGGATCAGAAGGTGCAGCTGACAGAGGAGGAGGATCTGAGGGATCTTCTGATGATTGGGGGAATCGAAGTATTCCTGCCACTTGCCCAAGAGGAGGAAAAAATCTGTGTTGCAGGTGCAGCAACAGCAGCAGAACAGTCAGTTGTGACTGTCAAGGAAGAAGAGAAATTGGAACAGAATTTGGAAGCTGCCCAAGCCAAGAAGGAAAATGAGCATTCTGAGGAGTGTCTCAATGCATTCAACCAGAAAGCTGAAGAATTTGTAGCACTGAAGCTGACAGCAAAAGAAGGAGAGGATGATGAGCATTCTGAGGAATGGCTCAGTATTTTCAGTCAGGAGACTAAAAAGACTGCAACATGGGAGTTTGCAGAAGAGGAAGGAGAAGAAGCAGAAAACATTTGCTTTGTTGATCTGTGGGAACAAATTGAAGCCCTGGAAGAGAGGGTGAAAGTGCAAAGCATGCACATCCAACATGTGAAGTTGGAAGTTGATGAAGAAGGCATGGGAGATCATGATGATCTACCCAATTGCAAAAACTTTTTGTAGTTGGGGAGACTGCAAAAATAGAGTCAGCCACTGGAGCAGTTGGATGAAGTGATCAAAGAGATCATGGAGATGATGATAAGGTCAGCAGAGACTTCCAGCGAGGAGCAGTTGAGCATAAGGAAGGAAGCAGCAGCAGAATGGAGCAGATGAACAACTTCGGAGGATGATTTGGGATCCAGGGGGGATTTCAACAGCTGAGACGGGAATCTCATGAGTAGGAGCTCATGAATTTTGCAGCTGAAGAGTTTGATGCAGGAGAATCTCTCCACATCAGCCAGCCAGCCACGTCGAGGGCGTGCATTCAAAGCTGAAGAGAGGCGCGGTCCTCATTTAAAATATGAATTGAATGTAATTGAATTGATTAGGTTGGTGATCCATAGAGTCGTGCCTTTGAGCAGGCGTAGAGTAGATCGGCCTTTAATGTTTTTAAGGCCGAGATCTAGATCCAGATGCTGGACTAGACATCCCATTCAATGTAATTGAATAGGGTAGGTAGGTTGGAGGGAAGAGCTCGAAGAGCCCCCTCAGGTAAAAGAGATTTTTAGTATCTCATTTTGGGAGGAAGTTGAGAAGTTGAGATAGTAGAGAATCTGCGAGTAGAGAGTAGAAGAGAAGAGTCGAGACCTTGTTACAGGCCATGCTCAGGAACACATTGTAAATACAGGCATTTTCCATATTTAATACAAAGAGCAGTTTTTCCTGCATTATTCTGTGTTGAATGGATGTTTGTGAGTGTTCTTTATATGTTGTGAATGTATGCTAGGCATTTGCAGGTTGTTTTGATTTCAGGTGAAGGTATTTGAGGCTTCACACCAGGAGGGTGTGACAGAACGTTGCGGGTTCTAATAGTCGTGCACAGAGGATGCATTTCTGAACACTGTGGGTTCAGACAAAGACATGTTGCGGCACAGGAACTGGAGTCAACAACTCAGAAGGAAGACCTCAAGGTTGTTGAACACCTTGGAGGCAAGGTTGTGTATGAGAGACACAGTTGCAGACAAAACTTAACCGTGAGTTCTGTAAAGCTCTGCCAAGGGGACATTGAGCACAGGCTGCAGTTGGAGGAACTCTATTGTGAGTTCAGACAGAAGCCAGAATCACTGGGGATTCTATGAAGCTCTTCCAGGTGGGCATTGAGCCAGTGCAAGGGGTTCACAAAAGAAGGACTCTGTTGTGAGTTCGGAGAAGAACCAGAATCACTGAGGATTCTGAGAGCTCTGCCAAGTGGGCATTGAGCGGGTGCAAAGGGTGCACAAGAGGACAGAACTGCTGAAAGTTATGGAAGAAGATACTCTTCCAGGTGGGCATAGAGACATTGTGCAGACAAGCACAGAAAGGAGAAGAGAACTCTTTTGAGTTCTGTAATTTGAAGAAGAGTCCACTGAAGGATCTTCACAGGGTTGTTGAACACCTAGAAGCACTCAGCAAGAGGTTGCTTGATAAAGAGGATAGCCAGGAGGGCATCCATAATTCTCCATCTGTGGGAGAAAGGAAAAAAGACAAAAATCCCTTAGGGGTCTGAGCATGTGAGAATCTTAGGACAGACAGCACTGTGTGTGCGTAAAGACTCTGCAGAGGCGCAGAAGTCAAAGACTCCTTTGAGGATTCGGGCACAAAATCTCAGGAGGAACAGTTCTTTCAGTGCAGAGAGTCGAGGCTGCAACGAGTGTAGAGGTGGAAGAACTTTTTGGGGGAGTTCAGAGTCTATAAAATCTCGGGAGGAATAGCGTCGAGGAGAACGCACGATGAGAACTCGAGAAAAGGAGATCGCAGAGAAGAAAGGAGAAAAGGTTGAGGCCTTTGGCTTTTGGAGATTCTCCCAAGGTTGGGAAGAAAGTGCGCAAGCTCAGGAGGGAGCACAGTCGTCGTCAGATCGGCTGGAGAAAAAAATCTGGACCGGTGAAGGTTTCTACGTCCAGTAGAAGCTCAGGAGAAGCGCACATAAGAGGAGATTGTGGACCGTCGGATTTTCACACAGAATCCCGTCAGTCGTTGGATCGGGTGAAGGTGCGCAGAGTTTAGCTTCTGGAGTAAGCACGCAGGAGAAACAGATCTGGTCCGTCAGATCTTGAGCATAAATATCGTCAGCCATTAGATTGGACAGGAGGTGCATGGGGTTTAACCCTTCTCACGCCGGGCATAAGTCCCGACAGCCATCGGGATATCGGCGTTCGTGAAATCGAGAGTCACGAGGACAAGAAATCAGGAATTTCTATAGGAAAAGTCCCGGGAAGATCTGGACCGTCCGTTAGTGGAGACACATGGCGGAGATCGAGGCGTTGGGAGTCAGGTTATCGACATTCCCGTGGACAGGAGATCGGGGAAGTCCATAGTGAAAACCCCGATATAATCTGAGTCGTCCGTTTGGAGAGACAGGTGTCAGAAATACGAAGAGATTCGGTATATCGGCACTTGGGAAATCGGAGTTCTTGAGGTCGTGAAAGTCGGGGCATCAGAAGTCTCAAAATCCCAAGAGTTAACCAGGACCGTCCATTAGAGGAGGACACGCGGCAGCAATCGGAGCCATCGGGGAAAGTCTCGACAGGAAGTCATCTATCGGCATTTGGGTCATCGGGATATCGAGAATCCTAGTGACAAGAAGTTTGGGCATTTCGGAATCATGAAGTCCGAAACCCTGATAAGGAGGAAAGTGCCATCGTGGGGCCAGCTGTTAGCATAGTGGAGAATCGGGATTCGAGGGATCGCGAATCCTGAGGACATATGTATTTCGACAATGGAAAGTCTGAAACCCCGATGAGGAGGTATGACTGCGGTCATATAGAGGAGGTTGTGTGGACCAAAATTCTATCCTGGAGGGCTAACGGAAATTGGAGCGCATCGGGATTTTGAGGCCAAAAACCCCGACAGGAATATAATACTGTGGTCACAGGGATAACGGTCATATGGGCCAGGAGCCTAGCCAGGAGAGCTAGTGCATAAAGAGCACGTCGGGATTCGAGGAATCGTGGATCCTGAGGACAAGTGCATTTTGGCACTTGAAAGTCCGAAACCCCGATGAGAAGGAATATAAGGCTGCGGTCTTATGGAAAGTGGTCATATGGACCAGAGCCTAGCTAGGAAGGGCTAAGGCCAGAGAGGAGTGCATCGGAGATCAGGGATCCAAGAGGACAGGAATTCTTGACGTCGGGGATCATGAAACTCTGAAACCCAAAATTAAGATCAGGGAAAGAGCGCGGTCATGTGCAGAAGGCCGTGTGGGTGAGAAGGACCTGTGGGTCGTGTTTTTGACAGAGATTCCATTGGGAGTCCAAGGAGCCGCTTCGGCTCAGAAGGTGAACTTTGAACGATCCTTGAAGACTGGGAGGTCAGGTGCAGAGACCCTGCGGGGTATGTAGGAGCGTCGTCGCGCCATCAAAAAAGTTTTTCAAAATTAGACAAGTTTCAATTCATAGAGCCACAAGATCACCTTGAGGTAGTATTCAAACATGTGGTTGTACCCAGAGAAACTAATGGGTACAAATTTAAAATCAAATGGGTTAGCTTAATCGATTCGAAAGTGTTATTTAAAGGTAAATTTTACCAAGACTTCTCTAGTTCTTTTCTAGTGGAGTTTCAAATCCAACCAAGTTCTCAAGGGTTACCAACTACTATTATGGATGGTAGTTGAACCCGCCTCCATCTAGATACTCCAAAGAAGAGATGAGGTATCCCACGAGGTTTTCATTATACACATGCACACACCTCCAATTCCTTTCTAGTTGAGTTTTGAGTTCAACCAAGTCTCTATTTGTTACCAATTGCTATTGTAACTAGCAGTTAAGCCCTCAACCATCTAGATATTCCAAAGAGAAAGGGAGGGATCCCACAACATTTTCCTCAAATTATATATATATATATATATAGAAGCATCAAAAGGATGGTTACTAGTGTTCTTATTGAGACACAAGTTGCTACATATTTGTGTTCTTGTTCAAGACTAGACACAATGGTGGGAACTCTTAGATTTGAGGACATGCTAGAGGGGGCAACAAATTTCTGGGCATGGAAGGCTAGGATTCTTTTTCTCTTAGAAGAGAATGATCTCAAAGATTAGATTGAGATGGAAATTCTAGATCCTAATGATGCACAAGAATTGGCACCTCATAAGAAGAAGGAAGTGAAGGCCAAGTGGGTGTTGTTGGATTATGTGAAGGATCACTTGATTCCTCATATTTTTGAGAAGAACACAACCAAGTAAATGCATGATGTTCTGGTGGGCTTGTACCAAAGAGGGAATACAAACCCAAAGTTGATTTTGAGGCATAAGATTTGATCAGTTGAGATGTTCAAATCAGATACAGTTGCTAGCTACCTCATGACGATCACTCAGAATTGTGATCAGCATGTAGCCATTGGTGAGGCAGTTGATGACACAGAGTTGGTGAATGTGGCATTGAATGGTTTTCTCGGGTCTTAGGAACCATTTGTGCAGGGGATTTGTGCATGAGAGAAGATGTTTCCATTTAAAAAACTTTGGATCTATTGCATCAGATAGTCCAGAAAGAAGCAGAGAGGTAGTGATGATGAGAACCAGACCTTAGTTACTCATGCTAGGAAGGGCAAAGGAAAATATTCCACAACATGAGAGGCATATCCAAAGCAGTGGAAGAAGAAGGACCTTAGCAAGGTCAATTTTTTTGTTTGTCATAAGCAAGGCCACTGTGTTTCACAATGTCCACAGCAAAAGAAAGGGAAGTAGCAGACATCATCAGCAAAGGTCGATGAGGTTGCAAAAAGGCTTCAAAGGGAGTTTTTATCGGTCTCTGCCCTTTCTGGTACAGTTTCTAATAGTTTGACTTGGTTGGTGGATAGTGGAGCTTCTCGTCATATGACAAGATCACATGATTCACTCACCAATTTTTCATAGGAGGACTCAATAATGTAGGTGGAGCTTGGTGATAATATTAACTATGCAGTCAAGGGAGTTGGGATAGCTTTGTTTCAACTAGAAATTGGGAAGCCTCTCAAGATGAGTGATGTGTTGTATGTTTTGGGTTTGAAGAAGAACCTACTTTCTATCTCAACTAAGGAGTAAAGAGGGTATGCAGTGGCATTGTCAGGTGGACAGGTTATTGCATCACCAAGAGGATCGATCATTGACTCAGCAAGGGTCATTGGTGTTCATGATGGTGATCTTTACAAGTTGATAGGACAACTAGCCCAGGCCTTGGTACATGACAGTGATAGTTTATGTGAGCTTTGGCACAAGATATTAGGACACTTTCATTATAGGGATTTGACAGTGTTGAGGAGGATGGTTACAGGTGTTCTAGAGTTTGGAGCAGAGCACCAAGGTGTATGTAGGGGTTGTGCACTTGGCAAGAATGTCAAGGTTACTTTTCTGAGTAGTGATATTAGGTCCAAGGGGATATTGGATCTAGTACATTCATATGTTTGTGGACCGATGTCAGTTCCATATGAAAGTGGTTACTTGTACTATGTGACCTTCATCGATGACTATTCTAGGAGGAAATGGATCTTCTTCATGAATACCAAGGATGAAGTCTTCAGTCGATTCAGGGAGTTCATGTCTCAAGTGGAGAATAAAATAGGGAATAAGATCAAGGTCTTGAGATCAGATAATGGGGGCGATTTTACCTCCAACAACTTCAGGGATTTATACAAGGAGGTAGGGATCAAGAAGGAGATGACAGTACATTTCAACCCACATAAGAATGGGGTTGAAAAGAGGAATAATCAGACCATAGTTGAGGCTGCCAGGGCAATGTTGCATGACCAAGATATACCTATGTTGCCTTGGGAAGAGGTGTGTAACACGAAAGTCTATGTTCAGAATAGGAGTCCTGATAGGAAATTGGAGGACAAGACTCCTGAAGAGCCATTCACAAGAATGGGACCAGAGATAGGGCATTTGAAGATCTTTGGTTGTCCAATTTACATCCATGTTCCTAAGGAGAAGAGGATGAAGTTAGAACCTTATGGTAGGAAGGGCATGGTTGTGGGATACAGTGAGACTTTGAAGGCATATTGAATCTAAGTTCCAAAACAACAACAAATTGAGGTTAGTCGAGATTTCAGGTTTGAGGAGGAGTTGGATTTCAGGAGGTCCCGAGAGACCACAGCAGAGACAAATGGTGAGGAGGAGGAGGAGGATCCTAAGGTTGAGGAGAGTACAGTTCCATCCAATACAAGGGTTCATCCTTCTAACCATGAGGAGGATTCATAGGAGCCTGTGGATCTAGTGGACTCTCCTAGTGATGAGGACACAAGGCCTAGATGGCTTCGGGATACTTTGAGAGATACGGAGAAGCATGTGGCACCCAAGGGAACTTTCAGGGAGAGTGGGCCTCTGCAAATGTTTTCAATCTATGTGGCGCTTATGATTAGCATCATTCATTCCAAGCCTTCCAGTTTTGAGGAGGCAACAAGACAGCATGCCATGATGGAGGAGTATCAGTCCATCATGAAGAATGATGTGTGGGACATAGTTCTGAGACCAAAGGGGAATTATGTGGTGACTTCCAAGTGGATCTATAAGATAAATCATGCTACAAATGGTGGCATTGAGAAGTAAAAGGAGAGGTTTGTGGCGAGAGGGTTCTCCTAGAAAGAGGGAGTGGACTCTGATAACATTTTTGCTCCATTCGTCGGGTATACTTCTATCAGGGTTGTTATTTCTCTTGTTTCGGTTACGGGATAAAGGATACATTAGATGGATGTGAAGACACCATTCCTTAATGGTGTGATTGAGGAGGTGTACATAGAGAAACCTCAGGTCTTTGAGGTACATGGGAAGAAGTCCCATGTTTGCAGGTTGAAGAAAGATTTGTACTGACTCAAGAAAGAACCCAAGGCATGGTACTCGAGGATCGACGGGTATTTGCAGAGAATGGGCTTCACCAAGAGTGAAGAAGATCCCAAACTATATCTCATAAAGGTTGGTGAGAATCCTCTTATATTAGTGTTGTATATTGATGAATTGTTCCATGCGAGAGTGGAGAAGCTAATTGCTAGTTACAAGAGGGATTTGGCTTCAAAGTTCGAGATGAAGGATATTGGATTGATGCATTAATTCTTGGGATTGGAGGTGTGGCAGCAGTCGGGAGAGATATTCCTCGCATAGGGGAAGTATTCAGTTGGGATACTGAGGAGGTTCAGGATTATAGGTTGTAAGTCCATGACTACACCTATGATCACCAATTTGAAGAAGTTGGGGGCTTCAAATTCATATTTGGTGGATCCCACGATGTAAAAGCAATTGATTGGTTCATTGATGTATCTGGTCAACACTAGGGAGAATATTTTCTTTGTTCTCAACAACTTCAACCAGTTCATGATTGAGTCGAGGAAGGTGCATTGGGTAGCAGTGAAGCATGTGCTTAGCTACCTTCAGGGTACAATTGAATTTGGTCTGAGATATGTCAGGGTTGATGGAATGAGGTTGCATGGATATTCAGACTTGGATTGGGTAGGTAATGCAGTTTATAAGAAGATCACTTCCCGTGGTTGCTTCAACCTGGGATCAGTTGTGGCTTCTTGGTTCCGAAGGAAAAATACTTTTATTGCGCTCAGTTCAGTAGAGGCAGAGTATATGGAAACTAGTTTGGCAAGTTGTGAGGCTATTTGTCTTTGCAAGCTTCTTGCAGTGTTATTTGGTACGATGTTGGAGCCTATTCTGATTTATAGCGACAATCACAGTTGTATCAAACTCTCGGGTATTCCATTGTTTCATGATAGAACGAAACACATTGAGATCATATACCACTTCATCAGAGACAAGGTGTACAAAGGAGCTGTGAAGCTCTAGTACATTTCCACAGATGAGAAGATTGTAGATATTCTCATAAAACCCTTAGTGAAGGGGAATTTTTTCTACTTCATAGACAATCCAAGAGTGGTGGAGAATACCCCCCTCGATAAGAGGGAGCATTGATGTTTTTGTTGACGATTGTAGCTTCGTGAGACATTCTCCAAATCGTACTCCTATGGACTAAGTTGAGATGATCTGTGAGGATGCCCATGTGATGGGTAAGTCATACTCATCTAGAATGATTTGATTTGACATGTGTGGTCTCTTGTCGTTCTCCTCTGGACTAAGTTGAGATGAATTGAGATGGCCTCTTGTCAGACTCCTATGGACTTAGTTGGGTCGACTGGAGATGGCTCTCTAGATAGTACTCCTATGGATTTAGTTGAGTTGATCTATTGAGAGTGACATCCATGTGGTTGAGCACATGTAAACTTGTCCCTAGTAGCACAGAACTAGAGTATGTGTGAGAGATCCTTTCTATATTGTCTAAGAGTAATATTATTTTGAAACCCTAATTTTGTATTGTGAAGGGTACAAGTCGGCCCCACCATGTAAAGATAATTAATATTGTGTAAAATATTAATTATATTTTGAGTTGTACAAGTCGGCCCTATTGTGCCAATAGACACATCCATTTGATGTTCTAGGTCATGTATTTAGAGAAGAGTTAGATCCACATTGTGGATCACTCACTCATTCATGATTCATTAACTCAATGCCTACTTGTAGGGCTGAAGTGTGCACTTATCTTAGGCGCAAGTTTTCTTGGTCATAGAAGCACCCTCTTGTGTGCTCTAGGGTTTTTGGTGTGAAGGATCTTCTCTTGGAAATATAGTAAATGGTTGTTGGTTTTTTCCCTTCATTGAGAAGGGTTTCCCAGGATAACTTATTGTGTCTTGTGCATGGTTATTCTTCTTGTGATCTTGGTTACTGCAACTATTGTGTTGATGCATTGTTTATGGTTCAAGTTCATACTAAATTGAAAAGAAACTACATGTCCTTGAGCTAAGCATTAAAGATTCAACATGGTATCAGAGCAGTGTTCTTGAAGTTGACCTATTGTACATAAATGAAGGCAGGATGTGGAATTTTGAGGGTTTCTAAACCCGTTTCATTGGTGTAAGGAAAGGTTTGGAACTTCTCTTAACCCATGTGGTGAATTATAAGACTAGATGCAGGCTTATTAGCCTTGATTGAGCCTTGTTTAGGGTCTTAAAACAGAGAGCATGTTATGGAGAAACACCTCTAGGGTTTTTTCATCCAGAAGGATCCCTAACCGTAGACTTAACCACATATTTAACCCATCCCCTAAACAAAATTGCAGACCAAATTTTGAGGGAGATCTGAGGCAGGCCCTGAGGTATCTTGGAGGTAGTTTTTTTTGTAGATCTGAGGCTGTGACAACAAGAAACCTGAGGAAATTTTAATGTGACTTCTGAAACAACTTTTGAGGTATATTTTGAAGAATCTAGGCCAAATATGAAGTGAAATCCAAACTTGTTCAGAGGCCCATTCCTTGACAAAGATAAGGTGGTTGTTCTAAAGCAGTCTAGTAATAATTCTGAAGCAGTTTGTGTGGTGAATCTACAACTATAACAAAGTGAACAAAGGCGGATCTGAGATTTTCTGCAGATCAGATTTTCTGAGGCAATGAGGCATACTTCATGCAAATTTTGAGGACGAAGTTTGGAGCCATACTTTTCATAACCAAGAAAATATTGAGGAGTAGCTAGGCCAAACCTGAGATTCATCTTGGGCACAAGATTCAGGCTTTCTACATGAAGCATATCTAAATATGATTTTGAAGACATTTTAGTTTTGAGGTAAATTTATGAAACCTGTCTCAAGAATGATCCTTGAAGTAACTTTTGAGTGTGTGTTATAAGTGCACCTTATTCAAGCTCTAGTGGACATCAAGGAGACTAGACTTGCAACTAGTGATGTGCAAGGTTTCAAGCCCTTGTCACTATGTGAATCATTTTCCTTTTTGGAAGAAAGGAAAGCAACATTATCCACCTCAAAATAATTCAATAAATGCGAGAAAAAACGACGAGGAATTCTTTTCTATCTCAGTCTTCTCGTGAGGACCAAAAGAAAGATTGAGCATGATTGTAAACTAAGGTAAGCTTTGTACTACATTCCTTATTTGATTTCATCATTACTATGTAGTAGCTTGAATTTGATAATGAAGGGTATTATCCATGGTATGGGAGCCCTCATGACTTGGACCATTATCCATGGTATGGGAGCCCTCATGACTTGGACCATTATCCATGGTACGGGAGTCCAAATTTTATTGGTTCATTATTATCCTAGTACACGAGGCCATTTTGTTTG
This sequence comes from Picea glauca, assembly GCA_000966675.3. Classification (NCBI taxonomy): domain Eukaryota; kingdom Viridiplantae; phylum Streptophyta; class Pinopsida; order Pinales; family Pinaceae; genus Picea; species Picea glauca. The sequence goes on from JZKD02S1001157.1 coordinate 2,561,024, forward strand.
TTATCCCTACAGGAGGCCATCTTGGTTATTATCCTAGTATGGGAGGCTAGATTTGTTATTTCATTATTGAAGGGCCATGATCCCTAGTATGGGAGCCCATATTTCTCCTTGCTTAGTGAAGTATTGTAGAGGTAGTAGAGGACCTGAGAAGGCATGAGATGTCTCCAGGATAGAAACACATGAAAAGGATGATATCACAATTTCTCCAGGACAAATGTTTATCCTTCAAACTTCAAAGGGAGTCACTTGACTCAAAAGGATTCAAACTATTTGAGAAGAAAGAAGAGGCAATACCTTCTCCTGCTTTACTTGTTCAGAGGGAGATAGTTATATATCCAGTTGATCCAGTTGATCTTGTAGCTCCAGTTGATGTTCCCAGAGACATTTCAGTTGGCCAGAAGAAGCCTGCATGGGCTTGACAAACTCTGCAAGAGGCAGAGGGACATGCAACTCCCCGTGGTACATTCCGAGAGAGAAAGAGACCACAAATATTTTTGAGCTATGTTTCAGCTATGAGCCAAATATTTGATAATGATCCTTCTTGTCATGGAGAAGCAGCGGGTCAGTAGGTTTGGAAATATGCCATGATCAAAGAGTATCATTCCATCATGAATAATGATGTGCGGGATATTGTTATGAGACTGAAAGAGAAGTCTGTAGTGACTTCCAAGTGGATATATAAGATTAAACATTCAGCTGATGGAAGTGTCGAGAAGTACAAAGAGAGATTTGTGGCTAGAGGATTCTCTCAGGTGGAGGGAATAGATTATGAGGAGACATTTGCTCATGATTCCCGATACACTTCCATCCGTACAATTATTTCCTTTGCAGCATCCATGGGTTGGAGACTACATCAGATGGATGTGAAGACATCCTTTCTAAATGGAGAAATTGAGGAAGAAGTTTACATCGAGCAGCGAGATGGACTCGTGATACATGAGAAGGAGTTTCATGTCTGCAGGTTGAAGAAATCCCTATATCGACTAAAGCAGGAACCTCGTGCTTGGTATGAGAAGATTAATGGATACTTGATGAGTTTGGGCTTCAGAAAGAGTGTTGTTGATCCCAACCTATACTACAAAATTATTGGTAATGAGTGCCTAATTTGGGTCCTATATGTTGATGATGTATTCCTCACCGGTTCAGAAAGGCTTATTGTTGAATGCAAGCATGCATTGGCTTCTGAATTCAAGATGAAGGACCTTGGTATGATGCACTACTTCTTGGGACTAGAAGTGTTGCAAAGAACTGATGAGATTTTCTTGAGTCAGGAGAAATACAAAATTGATATATTGAATAAATTCGGGATGACAGACTACAAATCCATGCCTAGACCGATGGTGATGAATCTAAAGAAACTGAGCGAGACTTCTTCCAATTCAGATGATATTGATCCACATATTTACAAACAACTGATTGGATCATTGATGTATCTGGTTAACACCAGACCTGATATATGTTATACAGCGAGTGTACTCAGTCAGTTTATGAGTCATTCGAGATAGGCACACTGGATAGCAGCGAAGCATGTGTTGAGATATTTGCGAGGCACAGTTACTTATGGATTGAGATATTCCTTTGTTGTAGACATGAGATTGCAAGGATATGTCGATGCAGATTGGGCAAGGAGCATAGTGGACCATGTTAGCACTGAGATTCACCCTCATATTGCAAGAGGATAAGCCCAGTACCCATCAAAATGTTTGTGGAGGTAGGTTTATGAGTGGAGATCAAATGGAAAAAACTTAGTACAAGAATGATTTAACACAAAAACTAGACAAGCAATGCATAGGGAAATGAGGTCCTTATTAACTAAGTTTAAAGGTGAGCAGAGGGAAGACTTAGTGAGAAAGGTGAACAAGTATACCATGGGCATCTGGCTTTCAAGGAGCTTAGTGAAGAAAAACTCAAGCTCAAGAGCACTCTTGTACTCAAGTTTCATACATTGAAATATGTCACAACAGCATAATAATCAAACCTACATTATCATATGACCACAATAACTCATTTGGATTCTCCATGCATGAGCATTTCAGCATAAGGGGAAATAAGATAACAAAGGGAAATATTGGAACAAGGCACTGTTGCATTATAATCAAAACTACATTACAATACAACCACAACCCTCGACTAGATCCTCCATGCCCGATTGTTTCAGTACAGTTTACACAGGAATATGAAAGGAACTGACTTCTATCAATGTGAAACTCTAAAATCATATACATAACTAGAGAATAGCTCTGGCATAAAAAATTACATAGTAGGGAGCTCTGCTCAACTAGTTGACGACCACGACAAAGTCTTGAAATGATCTATTTATACTCAGATCAGTCCACAACTACTAGGAGTGTGATCTGGCCATTCCATTCAAAGTCTTTCTTCTGCTCCTTTTGTTAGATTGTGCGTGTATCCTCCTGTCAAACACAAACTCAGCTTAGCATGGGCGTGCAGGAAAAATAATCCATTGTGGTACATCGGGCTGACAGTTCTATCTCCATGGCCAGACCCTTCACGCCTTTTATTTATGGAGTGAGTCGAGGTTCCAACTACCACATTTTTTGTTAATTGATCTCTCCTCGGAATCGGGGTGAGGCTTAACGCCTAGGGGGTGGTCGCGTGTTTCTCTCAGATTTGTTGTTATATAAGCATGTGATTGCAGGGCCGTCATAAGCAGTTTGGATTCACACCTCTTTTGAGCCCGCAATTCACCACCTTCTGCCACGTATCTCTTCCATTATACCATGGTTTCAATTGCGAGACCGCTTAATAATTTTATCGTTCGAGAATGTTGTGTCCCTGCAATGAAACATGGTCATTGATATAGTCATGTCCTACGATCTGGGAAGCCTTGTCAATTTAGCGCCTTCACTAAATTTTATCCTCCTTCCAACTTTAGGATACTTCTAACCGCGCTTGGAGATGGCGCTAATTTTAGCATTGAACAAGAACACTTCCTAGAGGATGATCTGACGTGGTGGCCAGACGTCACTATGTTGATGTGTCATGAAAAGAGAGGTTGCATGTGTCAATTCCAGATGGATACCATGTTTCATGACTGATGAGAGCGCCACATGCCTGGACTAATGACTGCCACGTACTTTGGCAATTCAGAGCTCGGGGGCGGTCTGCATGTAGAGTTGGAGCTCGGAAGTGAACGATGGCCATCGATCTAAGGACGACATGCGGCAGGTATCTGTGGACTCTAAGAAAAAAAATCTCAGAGGAAAATGAGAGCAGGGAAGATGAAACTCCCAAAGCCCAAATTCTTGAAGTAAATATTGACCATCCGTTCCAGAGGACGCATGGCACCTGATCTGCAACTCTGGGGGGAAGTACTCTGGAGGAAATCAGGAGGGGAAGTCTTGAAACTCCTGAAGTCCCGAATAAAACTACCACCAATAGATTTGGATGGACACGCAGCAGCGATCGAAGGACTTCGGGAGAAAACACTCTGGATGAAAACAAAAGGGGAGAAGTTGAAACTCTAAAGCCCGAATTCCCGAAGTAAATCATGATTGTTCGATGGAGAGGGACATGTGGCGCTTGATCTGCAACTCTGGGGATTTTGTCTAGCGCTAAACTTCGCACAAATTTATAATTATGAATTCTCGGGGGCCGCTAATCTGAACTTCACAGGGGATCTCCTTCGTTGGAAAATGAAACTGCATGTTTTCTTGCTTCGAGCCCGCAATAGACCGCTTTGAGTGATGTGCTTTGCACTCATGGTTTCTTCCTGTGTAAACAAGGACTTGGATGACTTGTTATGGGCTCAGGAAACAAAATGACTAGTAATTGGAGACAAAACGATGATAAGTGCTCGTCCTTCCTCGAGAAAAATAGAAAAGCTTCGGGCCATGACTTGGTCAGGCAAGACACCAAGGGAAACCAGGTCGTCAACAAAGGGGGAAGATGACTTTATCAGTCAAAGGGAAAGATTCTAAGACTTGGTAGTGAGGAAGAGAGAGAGATAGATGAGGCAAGGGTACAGACTTAGGTATTAACAACAAACACATATGACTCTTAACAACTTCATGTGATAACATACCGGAAGGGCACCTTTGGTTTTTGTTTTACTTTGGGATCTACCTTGGTTTCCTGGTGCAACAAGAAACAGACTTTTGTGGCTTTGAGTACTGCAGAACCAGATTACATTGCATTATGTGTGGTAGTCTGCGAAGTAGTGTGGCTTCGCAATCTCCTTGCAGACTTATTTGGACATGATATGGATTCCACCATTATTCATTGTGATAAGCAGAGTTGTGTGAAGCTCTCCAAGAATCTTGTGTTTCACGATAAATTGAAAAACATCGAGATCAAATACCATTACATCATAGATATGGTGTGGAGGAAAGAAGTGCATGTGCAGTACCTTTCTACACACGAGCAATTTGCAGATGTCTTCACCAAACTGCTTGCCAGGATAAAGTTTGAGTACTTCCGTGAGAGACTTGGCCTAGTGAAGAATGCCTCCCTAACTGAGAGGGAGTGTTGATGATTGCAGCTTCATGAGGAATTCTCCAAATCGTACTCCTCTGGACTGAGTTGAGATTATCTGTGAGGACTCCCATGTGATGGGTTATTCATACTCCTCTGGACTGAGTTGAGATGACGTGTGTGGTCTCTTGTCCTTCTCATCTGGACTGAGTTGAGATGACTTGAGATGGTCTCTTGTCGGACTCCTATGAACTTAGTTGAGTCAACTGGAGATGGATCTCCAAATAGTACTCCTATGGATTTAGTTGAGTTTCTTTGTTGAGAGTGACGTCCCTATGGTTGAGCACATGTGGACTTGTCCCTAGTGGCATAGCACTAGAGGATGTGTGAGAGATCCTTGCTATATTGTCTAAGAGTAATATTATTGTGAAACCCTATTTTTGTATTGTGAAGGGTACAAGTCAGCCCCACCATGTAAATATAATTAATATTGTGTACAAGATTAATTATATTTTGAGTTGTAAAAGTCGGCCCTATTGTGTCGATAGACACATCCATTTGATGTGTTATGTCTTGTATTTATAGGAGAGTTAGATCCCCATTGTGGATCACTCACTCATTCATGATTCATTAACTCAACACCTACTTGTAGGTCTGAAGTGTGCACTTCTCTTAGGCACAAGTTTTCTTAGTCATAGAAGCACCCTCTTGTGTGCTCTATGGTTTATGTTGTAAAGGATCTTCTCTTGGCAATATAGTAAAGGATTGATGGGTTTTTCCCTTGGTTGAGAAGGGTTTTCCCAGGATAACTTCTTGTGTCTTGTGCATGGTTATTCTTCTTGTGATCTTGGTTACTGCAACTATTATGTTTTTTCGTTGTTTATGGTTCAAGTTCATGCTAAATTGAAAATAAACTACATGTTCTTGAGCTAAGCATTAAAAATTCAACAGTTTTGTGGCATCAAGGAGGTATTCTCACATTGGCCTTGGTGTGGGGCATGTGGGAATATTTGTTGCCACTCACATTGCATTTTTACTTTGTAAAACCCCTTCTATATAGAGTTAAGGATTCGACTTGTTGGTGTTGGGGCTTTGCACCCACTTGGAGGAATAAACAATTCCAATTTAATGTTTTGTTTAGTTATGGGCTTCTAAACTCACTTTTGGACTCCTATAAAAGGAAAGGCAATGTGAGGAGGCACCATATTATCTTGTCATCATGATTTGGCATGAGTGAGTGAGCACTCTTTCCAAAGGGGATTGACAAGGAAAATTTGAGCATGGAGGATCTTCACTTTGGAAAATTTGGTCTAGGGTTTTTGGTCTTTCTCTGTTTTTATGCCAAGGAGGAGGAGTCGCATGTGTGGGAGAGAGGGAGGATATGCAGCATGTGTGGGTTCTGTAAATATCTATATGGCACATTTATTGCAAGTCGTGCCACACGTTCAAATCGTATAGTAGTCGCAAGTCAACGTCATACAGTCGCAGGTCAACGCAGGGACAATTGCACGTGCAAGTCGTATAGCAACAGGCAGCACGTACGAATTGCAAGGTTGACGCAGAAAATCGTACAGTGTGATGGAAATCGCACGACTATGACGTCAGCTAAGGTTTTCTGGCAGGTTTGTAAGTTGAAATATTTTTTCCATAATTTTGTTGAAGTTGTAATTTTTTTAGCACTACTTTTGTCCTCGAGATTCTCAATCTGAAAAAATTTGCTGAGAAAAAAATTGTGTCTCCTGTATATGGATGATTTCTTTTTGATATATGTGCTTCTGCTATAACTTTATATCATAATTTCAATGTAAAATTATCCAGTGATAACATCCCTAGTCTATTGTTTGAGGTCACCTAGAAGTAATTTTCAGATCTAAAATTGAATGCATTGAATGCTTAAATTTCACAATTAGTCCCTCCTACATGAATTTCATTATTGTTCTTTCAATTAATTTTGACCATGCAAAATTATTTTTCCAAAGTTTTGTAATGTTTTGTAGAAATATTATTAATCTTAATTCTTGGAAAATCAAAAAAAAAAAAAAATTGCTAACAAAAAGTTGTTTTTTCTAGTGGCTCTAATATATTGAAATGAATATTTTTGCCTTTACTTGTCAATGTTTTTCACTATTAAAATTAATCTAAAAACAAAAGACTAGAACTCACCACATGACCCAACATGCATGGAGAAGAGAGATCTAATTAGGAACATTAATCCCCCTTCTTCGCAATGAATCCTTCACTTAGCATTTATCCATTGAAGAAAATAAATAGCCCATCAAATGATCTCATTATTACATGAGGTGACAACATTTTCTTGTATTAAAAAAGGTGTAAAGTTGTGCAAAGATATGGGAAACCGGGGATTTCCTTAGAACATATTTTTCATATTCATCACGTCAGTTTGTTGGCCAATCGATGAATGTCCACCCGGACCAAGAGAGCATCTAAGAAGCAGTCAATCTAAAGCAGTTGAACGATTAATTTATTCCCTTAGCCATGGTCAAAGAAGGATTATTAGTCTTTATACTCGGGAAGAACATGGCGGTGCACAAAGCTTAGACATTTTGAATTAAAGGTATCGATTGACCAACTAATATCTCTAGGGGTTTGGGCCCTTCCCTTCCTACTATTCCTATCTGATAGGGCCCCTATCATATATCATACATATATATACATGGATAATTAGTGTGTGTGTGTGTGTGTGTGTGTGTGTGTGTGTGAATATATATCCTTCACTCTCCTAACATCAAGAAAGCATGAAACCTTATTATTCTAGATTACCGCTTTGTTAGATGCCTTACAAGAGTATACATGGCACATCCTAGCATTTTTTTTAACTTCATATGAAAATGGTGATTGGTTTTTTATTTGTAATATATAAATTTCTTATTGGTTTCTTCAACGCTGAGAAAAATTCATGTAGGCCATGTTATCACACAATTTGTAGTTTGGGAAAATCCCAACCCAAGCAACAAGTGTGTGAAACAACTGGGGACACGTATCATTGTCACCTCAATAGATATCCCTCTTGTTTTAATGATGGACAAGTCCAACACAAGGGAGGCATCCCAGGTGACCCTATGAGGATTGCAAGGGGAGAGGCCAAGGGATTTAAGAACCACCCCTATAGGTCATGACTAAGAGATCTTGAGGCTTGATGGAAAATGAGTAAGATTCAAGGAAAAGGTTGTCAACGTTGTGTACCTACAAAACAAAGTTAAACAGCCAAACCAAGACAATATTTGATGATATAATCCCCAAAACAAGAGGGGAATCAGCAAGAAACCTTGTTGTCCAAAAATTGCAACAGTAAACAATTATATATTAGCAATTCCCAAGCTATAACAACTGCAAATTACATCATCTAATCAACATATAATATTGGACAAATTGGTATGCAACTTAGAGATAATATTTCAATGCTTGAAACAATGAATTAGATGATAAAGGAAGGTTGTAAAAATGAATTATCAGCAAAGTATTATGACAGTCTTATGGTTGTAGCTTATTATTGCTACAATGACAAATTTTAACCAACAAAATCTGCAAGCAAGCAACCCAATCAATATCCCTTGAAAAGTAGATCAAATTTCATTATTTACATGCAAATTTCAACAGTTAAAAGTGAAGAAAACTTACTGAGAAAGAGATATTATTGCAGCCCTAATGGTTGTAACTTAATGTTTATTACAGCGTACTAACCACTTGACCAATCAAGATTCCCTTGAATAATAAGAGTCCAAAGCATGTAAAATTCAAATCCAATTTGAACAATTCCAAACTTTCAATTTGAACATTTACCGATGTAATAATTAACAATCTCCAATGCAAAGATTAGTGTCTTATTATTGGGTGAATGGAGTATTTTCCTTGAAATAAAAACTAATCGAAGAGGAAGAATATATTTTTGTTGAGAGTTAAACCCTTATAACACCCAACAACAATCCTTCCAAATCGTCTAGCTTGGGGTCAAACATGAACTAGGTTTTAAAGTTTCTCTAGGGGTCTAAACCCTCTTACTTCCTACAGAAATAAACCCTAGCTAAGCCTAGCAGCAAGGGTTTAAACATTGTTATTTTTTGTTGCAAACCTTATAGCCCTTCAATAACAAAGAAGAAGTAATTTTGGTGGTGGGTGTAAACCCTTTTACTCCTCCTAAGGTATAAGATAATTTCCTTGAATTTAAACAAGCAAGACAACAACAAATTGCAGAAATTACTCACCAAATCCAAGACACAAAATGCAGTAAACTCTTACTACCAAGAGATCATCTAATATTTTTCCAAGAGAAATCACTAGCCTTTAATGCTCCAAATAACAACCATTTCATTCAATGCACAAGAAAAAGACAGATAGTGAATTTTCCAAGGAGGCTGAAATTTCAGTCCAAGAGAAAATTTATCAAGTGATGAGTTGTGTCTTTGTGACAAATGACTTCCCTCCATTTATAAAAGAAAACCCAAGTCATAGTTTTCCCACATTACAATTAAATCCACAATTTTGTGATTTGAAATGGATCTGAACCAAGAATGGATAAGACTCAATACCTACAATGAAGATTTTTCTAGGTCCTAACAGGTTGTCATCTAGGTTTGTCTTTGACCTCAATATGCCTCTAAGTTTATGTTGTCACACACTTGTTTGTTGTTGTTTTAAATCAGCAAACAGATCAAGAACTTCACTATTGTTTTGTTACTGTTACATAGGCTTTTAGGTGCTCTAGCATGTAGTTTTAGTCACCAACAGGTTAGCACATGCATACCATAAAATATGTAACACACCTCAAGATGTTTACTACTAAAATAATGTTGTTCTAAACTCTAGCATACATAAAAATGACCATAGGTAGTTTTGGTCAACATGACCCTGGATAAAACCCCCCCAAGGAAAACCAGTTTGGAATATAAGTCTATATATGTGGAGAATAGAAGGTGGAATACAACAAGTACATGAAACAAATGAACCTGACACAATAGTAGCTTGTGTCAAGCTGCAACACAAGTCCAAGAATGAAATATGTTCCCTAGCATGGTGCGCCCTCCTCGCTTGTTGTCCAATCCACTGAAATGAAGTGCCCTTGCTCCTTGAAGCTCTGGTGAAGAAACCCTTGCACACAAACAAGTTGATGTGTGCTACTTCTCCATTGAATCTATCATCAAAGCAATCTGATCACTGCAGGACCTCTCTACTATAGATGTGCCCTCCTCCTCAAGTGAACCCTCCTCCAAGCAAAGACAACAACCACAAATAAATGAGGGTCTAAGCCTCTATGAGACCCCCATGAAAGGAGGCGCTCAAACTTCCCTCAACCATAACCTCCATCCTCACCTCAATTCTCTCTCTCAAACTCTCCAAGTGAACATAAGTGTGAATGAGCCTCTCTTTTCCCTATGTGCCCCTCTTGAACCTCCATAAGGAAACCTAAAATATGGATGGATGAGATCATCCCATCCCATCTCTAATCAAAGGTTGAGATCATCCCATAATAATCTCACTCACAAACCCACTTTGGGTTAAGTTCCCTAAGTTCACTTTATGTCTCATAATTCACCCACAAAGTGAATTAAGAGTCAATTTAAGCTAAAATGACCAAATTTCACTTTTGACTTAAATATCCCAAATCAAAGTGAAATTAGACATAAAGTACAAGGTACATAGTACATAGTACTTCCCACTTGTGTTTAGAGGCTCACAAACACAAGGGGACCACTTCCCAAGGTACACAAATCTCAACACTCCCTCTTACCGAGGAAAGTGTTTCTCACCAAGCCCATCTTGTCTCTGAAGTAGACATGTTTACCCCTTTGCAGGGCCTTGGTGAGAATGTTTGCAATCTACTCGCCAGTCAGTAAATATATTGTAACTGCACTACAATCTACTCGTCAGTCGATATATATTGTAACGTCACTGCCCCTCTCTGAACCCAATCTATGATGAAGTGATATATGATCTCAATATGCTTCGACCGGTCATGGAAAACTAGATTCTCAAAGAGTTTGATACAACTCTGATTATCGCGGTGTATGACGATCGGAGGAAACTCCTAACCAAATAATCCTACCAGCATATTACGAAGCCAAATGGCCTCGCAACTAGCTTGACTGGCCGCCATGTACTCTGTCTCGACGGAACTCAAAGCAACTGACTTTTGTTTCTGGGTAAACCAGGAAACAAGTACTGACCCCAAACCAAAATAGCACCATGAGGTGCTCTTCATGTCAGTAGCACATCCTCCCCAATATGATTCTGTGTAGCCAACCAAATTGACTCCATCACCTCTTATATAGTCCATGCCATAATCAATTGACCCAGCAATGTACCTCAACACATGTTTTGCCCCAATCCAGTGAACACTCCTCAGCTCTACCATATACTGGTTGAGAGTGTTCACGGCAAAACAAATATTTGGTCTAGTGTTGACCAAATACATAAGTGAACCAATCAATTGTTTATAAACTGCAGAATCCACCAACTGGGAATCTGAAGCACTAAGCTTCTTCCAGTTAGTGACCATGGGTGTCGACATAGGCTTGTAGTCCTCCATCTAAAATATGCTCAAAATATTTGCAGCATACTTCCCCTGGCCAAGAAATATGTGACCATCCTCTTGCCATACCTCCATACCCAGAAAATAGTGCATCAACCCGATGTCACTCATCTCAAACTCTTATGCAAGTCTCATCTTGCACTCAGCTATGAGATCCTCTGCGCATGTGATGAACAAGTCATCCACATACATAATGAGAATGAGTGTGTCCTCACCTCTAATGATGTAATAGAGGTTAGGATCAACATCGCTCTTCTCAAAACCCATCTGAAGCAAGTATGTGGAAATACGTGAATACCAAACTCTGGGAGCTTTCTTCAGACTGTTGACACCCAAAAGAGCAACACAGGGTACTTGCTTGAAAATGGTTGCGACAGCTTATTATTTAATTATAATTAATAATATATTAATAGGTGGGACCCCTTGTGTAACTTGTGTGACTATGACGGAAAAGCGACACTTATTTTTTATGTGCTTATGACTTGGTTGCGATATGAGCTCTACAGTATTTGATTTTAAGTTGTTGTCGAAATAAGTGACCAAATGATGCTATGGGCGATATGATTAAAAGGGGAATGGTGTTGTCTTTATATAGATATTAGAAGCATTATTATGATGCATTTAGTTTGATGAAGGATCTAAACTCCATTTTCAAGTTATATGTGTGATATGGTGATTTCATCTTACGAGGGTTGCGCGTATTGTTTGAATTGGAAGTTTAAAGGTTGGGATATGGTATCCCTAGAAAGCTTTGATATTTGTCACAATGGAGTTTTTAATAAAGGTTGATGCATTTGTTAAGTTTGAGACTTGGGGAAATGGTGGTGTATCAAGCTTGCAATTAATTGTTAGTGGGTTATGTGTTGTATGGCTAGCTTGCTCCTGCTAGCTATGGTTGAAGGTGTAAGTGTAGATACAACGTGAAGTTATTGCACATCGCTCTAACCTACCTCAAGGCCGCCACCCTTGCCATTTCACATTTGGTCTTTTGTTGGTTGTTGCTTTGCTCTGTTCGATCGTGGAAGAGGTATTCAGAGTTGGTCTATTCTCCTTGGAAAATTTTACACCCAAGTATGAGGTTTCTTGTTGCTCCATCCATGAATTTTTCGCTCTGCTCTTTAATTAAGTCAAAAGTTGGCTCTTGAGTTTGCTATTGTCTGTGCATTTCCAAAGTTTACGATATATGGGATTTGTGAATGTGTATGAATTCTTGAAGATTGGCTTCTGTGGTGTTTTTATGTGAATTATTTGTAGTTAAAAATGGTGTGGGTGTCCCCTATTGTTGATAAAACTATATTTTCTCTGTTGTTTTACCTATGGAAAAAAGATATTGTTTGGAATTTTTTGGGCCTGCCTTGCCTCTGGTTTTCTTTGGTGGTTCCTCTCTATCTGAGAAGAATGGTACCACAGTTCGCATCCTTTGGATTATTTTTAGACTCTATCTGTCATTCAATTGTGTGGACTTCATGGCTATCATGCCTGCACCCTTGTATAAGCTATGTAAATACGACTGTGAAAACTTATGGTGGTGCTAGACTGTTGAAGATATTCCTTTGGCCAAACCCTCAAACTATTGGCCAGCTCATCCTCCTATACCACGTCATTGTTGATGATTGTTTATTGAACCTTGTATTTGAAAAACGGTGTGGAGGTGGCCAACCCAGCATTTAATAAAGGCGTTGTTCATGCTCATTTTTAGTCATGGGTCTTGTTGATTATTTAATGTGTGAAGTTAGAAAGAATGCTAAGCCCACTTATTTTTGTAATACAGTCTATAATGGGTAAATATTGGGGTGATGGCAGCATTGCAAAACCATTGTTTAAGGGATACAACCTATTGTGTGTTTGATTTTATATGAAAAGAATACCTCTGTGGATGAATTATATATGCATTGAATGGGTTTTGCGAACCAGAATGAAAGGGAATTTTGGAAGCATTGTTATTTGAAGTCTCAGTTTGAAATTGTGTTATACACAGGGGCCCCTTTTGAGTTCACTTTGTAAAACCTTGTAGTAGTTAAAAGAGTACTAGTGGTAATGTTGTGGACCTCAGTTTCTCCATTCTTCAACTATTGGTATTGATTGTTGGAATGCCGTGTCTCCTTGCCTCTGTTGTGCGTGAGTTGTGTTATCATTGTTGAATGTTTCTTGGGCACTAAATTATGAAATGATTTTTGTGCATTGAATTTCTAAATGCAAATGAACAGCCTTGAAATGAAACACCAGTTCTGGATTTTTGGAAACAAAATATTGAATTTCAATTTTGAAACAGTAAAGAGGTTTAAATTTTAATGTTGAGAATCGCATTGTTTGATATAGGACAGAACAATATCCATGGGAGTCCTTTCCATTATATCATTTTACGCAAAATACACTCACCCCATTACCCCAATTACATTTTTTTCACTCCATGTTCTGTTGTTACTCATTTTTTAGTAAAAGTCGGTATGGAAATAAAAGAAACAAGGTGGAAGTTAATTGATTATTGGTATTCTGGGAGTTGGTTGTATACACAGTTTAATTCTTTTATTGATTGCTTGAACAGTATTCATGAATCTTTCCCCCTCCATGATATCATTTTACGCACAATACAAACCCCCCATACTCCCATTGACCCTATCAATCCCCTGTTCATATGGCAATAAATTAATGAAAGTTTTACGGATGAATTGCATGGGTTTTATGGTAAATAATAGAGCCAACTCTTTATTTATTTAAGTGGGGTTTAATGTATGGGTTATTAAGAACTTTTCATGAATGATTAAATATTGCTACAGGATGAATTTTTTCAGCAGGGGCAGTAATGGCCGGAATAATAGAGGCAGAGGTCACTGGCATCGGGGCCATACGAGGCCTCAATTTTCTATTCACTTTGATGTTGATCTGTAAGAGTTGAACTAGTGGTTTCAAGTTGGGTTCTTTAATTTGGTTGGCCATGGGATATTGCATCATCGACCTAAAAGGCCACCTTTTCAACAGCCTCGGAATTTTGTCGGCATTCATGTTCCCCCACATGTGTCAACGCGACCTGAACCTCCCGCAAACGATGATTGAAAAGAAATTGTCAATCAGCCTGCTTCTCACCATCGTGGTTGGCCTACTGTCTCATTGCCATTACCACCACCACCGCCTCCAATTAATCCTAATGCACAAATTGTCCATGTTGTTTCACAAGTGCAATCTTCGCATGCCAGCAAGAGACTGAAAACTAACATCCCGCAACCTGTGTTAGATAATGAAAGAGCAATGGCCTCCCCCTCCAATCCATCCACAAAGTCTTTTAAATCTGTGTCTTCACATCTCCACCTAAAAGATGATTGCTCCCATGTGATCGTCGAAATACAACCCCAAGGGTCTAACCAACCAAGGGCTACCTCAGAAAAGTCAAGAGGAGAGCGGTGAGAAGCGAAAATATGTCTCACACAGCAGCGAACATGGATTTTAAATGTTTTGTATGATATCCAGTGATGAAGACAGTGTTTAATGATTTTCAACATATTTTGGACATCAAGCTTTATTTTGGATATTTTTGTGGATAAGATGGATATATTATTTTTTGGGATATGGTCTTAAATTTTGTTGATATTTAAATATTCAACTTAAATGATATCCATGGGAGCTACAAGGGTGTTATATGATCCAAATGATTAATTTTGTATTTTATATTTGATGATTGGCAAAGATAATGATGGAAGTCATAAGGGGTCGCACCTATTTAGTTATTATTAATTAGACCCTTATTTATATAATATTATTAATTAATTCTTCCCAAACTAATTAGTTAAGTTAATTTGACTTAACTAAATAAAGTAGTAGAACTACCTCAACTTATTGAGAAAGAATAAAGGTTCAATGAGAGAAAGAAACAAGGGAGAATAGAAGGGTAACTACAACACTAAGGTTTTCTCTCTAGTTAGTGAGATAGCCTTCGTTTGCATTCATTTCTGAGTTTACTTGAAAACCTAATCCTCTTAATGAAGGCGGGGTCTTATTGAAGGCAACGGGATTCAAAACTGAATCATACATTTCAGCAGCTTGTTTTAAAGGTGTTTGAATTATCTTTGATAGTTTGTGTATTCTTGTTGGTTTATCAATTAATTTTCATGACTGATGAAAAATATCTTGCAGAGTCAAGTGGCGTCGTTTTATGGCAAGTTGATCCAGATCATTAGTTTCAGTTTTATTTCACTGCCAGGGTCTTTTTGTATTGTGCCCATCAAAGACTTGTAAATCTGACTTTGGTTCATACCCTCGCAGGGATTTGTAAAAGAGATATGCAGTTTTGTATCTCAGAATGAAATAAAATCAGATTATTGTTATGTCTCATACATGTGTTTCATGACTTGGTTCTTCCTTTTCGCTCTTGTCTCCATGTTTACTTTAATGTTAAATTTGTATACATTCACCTAGCTTTGTTTGAATTTTTATTTTTACATTGTTACAAATATAAATCATAAAATAAGCCTTGATCATTTGTAATTAATACTTGTGGATTGAGTGAAAGTTTTGAGGCTATAAACCCCGGGTGGCACTCCCAACTATCTTGTCCTAGCCAGAAAGATCTGAAAATGATTGAGTAAGGTATTCCATACATTTTCCTCAACACAGACCATATAGTGCATTTCTCAAAAGGCACACATGAAACTCCCTCTCACTAACCTCGAACCCCTGTGGTTGCTCAATGTACACCACCTCCTCTATAAATCCATTTAGAAACGTGGTCTTTACATCCATCTGATGTATCCTCCAACCCATCTCCGCCGCTATGGAAATAATACTCATGATTGAGGTTTATCTCGCAACTGGTGTGAATGTCTCATCATAATCGACTCCCTCTATATGAGAGAATCCTCGCACCACAAATCGGGCCTTCTGTTTCTCTATGTTGCCATCTGCAGCATACTTGGTTTTGTGCAACCACCTGTAAGTCACAACTGACTTCCCCACTAGCCTCGGAACCACCTCCCACACATCGTTGCGCATAATGGATTCATACTCACCTAGCATGGCCTCTCGCCAAACCTGCTGGTCTACTGCCTGTGCAAATGTTTGTGGCTCAGTATCTGAGATACTCGTCACCGTAGCCAAATAGGATCCAAACCTCACTAGAGGTTTACTCTCTCTGAATTGTCTCTTGGGCTCTCCTACATTCTCCTTGGCTTCCTTCAGGGTCTCCTGAAACCATCTCGGTTTCCTCTTCCCTGACCTAGTCAAAGGAGAAGTAAGATCTCCTTGCCCAAGAGTATATGCCTCAGGTCTAATATCAACACTCTGAGATTTTGAAACCTCTGCCCCTTCTGCCTGAACACCCTCTGACTGTGACCCTGAAGTTGTGCAAGGTGGCCTTGTCACCCTTGAAACTGGCGTACTAGAAACCTGAGGTTGTGCTCCCTCTGAGACATCAATCTGTGCCTCTACATCATCGTCCACACTGACTCTCGACTCGAGAGATCTCTGAAAATCCATATCCTCTTCAAATCTGACATCTCTGCTCACCACCACTCTTCGCAGTGATGGAATGTAAATCTGGTAGGCTTTCGAGACCTCTGAGTATCCAACTAGAATCCTCTACTGGGTTGTGGGGTCTAGCTTTGTCCTCTTCTCTGAGGGGACCTAAGAATAGGTCAAGCACCGAAAAATCTTGATGTGTTCGACATCAAGCCTCCTACCAATGAAGGCCTCCTCATGAGTCATCTTCCCCAAAATCCTGTGGGGATTCATGTTCTGCAGGTAAACTGCAGTAGCACTCGCCTCTGCCCATATGTAAAGACGCAAACTCTGATCATGTGGCATAGATCTCGTTGCACCTGTGATCTCCATGTTCTTCCTCTCAGCAACCCCGTTCTGTTGGGGGTTGTAAGGCATGGTCATCTGTCTTCTGATCCCAGCATAGGCACAGAAGTCTACAAACTGACTGGAGGAATACTCACCTTCGTTATCTGACCATAAGACCTTGATCCTCTTTCCAGTCTGGTTCTCCACAAGAGTTTTGAACTCTTGGAACCTCTTGAAGACCTCACTCTTGGTCTTTAGGAAATAATTCCAAGTCTTCCTTGAGTAGTCATCAATGAATGTGAGATAGTACTCACGACCACTCAAGGACGCCTGAGACATGGGCCCACACACATCTGTGTGTACTAAATCCAATACCCCAGCTAACATGGTATCGCTGCTGGGAAAAGAAGCCTTGGTAAACTTGCCAAGCACACACCCTTTGCACACATCCTGATGCTCTGAACTAAGTGGTGGAACTCCTGTCACAACCTCTCTAGGTCCTCCAAGAGCCCCATGATGAAGGTGAGCCATCCTCTCATGCCATAACTCACATAATTGTATGTTGTTGTCGCTACTCACTGCCAAAGCATGAAGTGGTTTAAAAAGCAATTTGAACAGTTTCCCATCCCTCACTCCAAACACCTGCCTTGAGGTGAGATAGGACCCCTTAGGGTGTATGAGGACCTCTTTCCCTCTAAAGGACACCTCAAGACCCCTATCCTAGAGGGTGGAAACTGAAATCAAAGTCTTATTCAACCCAGGGACGTAGAGAACAACCTTGAACGAAATAGGTGGCATGTCGTCTCTTTGAAAGGTAACAAAGTCAATCCCAACAACTCTGACCAAGGTGTCATCACTAAGAGCAATCTCCATCCTGACCTTTGTGTCTCTGAGATCAGTGAAATGCTCCCTCACACCAGTCATGTGGCTTGAAGCCTCGTTGTTTATGGACCATATACTGGGTGTCGTCTCAACTGAAGTGCAGCAAATGAGGAAGGCACACTCCCTCTCAAACAATGTATGAAACTTTGCCTCTGTTGTAGTTGTCATACCACCCTTCTTCTTCTTCCTATTGGGACATTGTCCAGCATAGTGCCCCATCTTCTTACAAACAAAGCACTTCACTTCGCTCATATCTCTCTTCTTCCCACTACTGCTCTCTCCATGTGGCGTGGTCCCAAACTTGGGACCCTGTCGAGCTCTCTTGACGACCTTCTTCTTTCCCTTTGTCCAAAGAGCAAGATCTTCATCACCCTGCAATGTCTAATGTTTTCTAGAAGTCTTTGATGTAAGTCTAATCTACTCCTAAAAGAAATCATCCCAAAGTCTCTCCCAGGTGGGCATGATCTCTCTAGCAACAATGCCTCGAACAAATGGACCCCATGGTTTGGTAAAGTTGTTTAAGGTTGTCTTCACCATAGAGTCTGGGTCCACTATCTCTCCGACAGTTGCAAGCTCATCTTTGATCTGAATGAATCTGTCAAGGTAAGAAGTAACCGACTCATTCTTGAGCATATGAATGCCCATGAGTCGATCAAACAGAACCATCTTCCGGTTATGGTTAGAGATCTAGTAAAGCTTGCACAAGGATTCCCACATCTCAAATGCATAGTCTTTACCAATCAAGTGGGGTATAATGTGATTCCTCACTGCATCACACATAGTTCTCTTTGTCTTGTTATTCCTCTTCCTGAACTCTACTAACAAGATGGGAGCAGTAGCAGAAGGAACAGCAATAGGAGCCTCAACTATATCACATAGTTCGAGGTCCTCTAGGACAAAGACAATCATGGCCTTCCCGGAAAACCAGTTGCTAGCTCTGGCTAGCCTATCCTCCACGTTCATTTGAGATGTTGACATGACTGCCCACTGCACTCACTATGATATTGCAACTGCAAAGGAACATTGCCTCACTCCTGTCAACATAGGTGTGAAAAGAGGCAGTCGAACAATAACCTCACTTCTAACAATATAGATGTGAAAAGAGGTCATAAAAAAATCAGCCTCACTCCTAGCAAGTAGGTGTGAAAAGAGACTGATCAAATGTCCACCCATTGTCCTACAACTCTCCTCTAAAATTATGCCAACAAGTTTCCACTAAACATTGTCAATGGTTGTCCACAAAATCTTCCCAAAAGCTGTCTAGGACTGTCCACAAAATGTTGTCCATAAATCAACAAAAATCAGCCACCATGCTCTGATACCATGAAGATTTTTCTAGATCCTAACAAGTTGCCATCTAGATTTGTCTTTGACCTCAAGATGGCTCTAAGTTTCTATTGTCACACACTTGTTTGTTGTTGTTTTATATCAGCAAACAGATCGGGAACTTCACTGTTGTTTTGTTACGATTACATAGTCTTTTAGGTGTTCTAACATGTAGTTTTAATCACCAACAGGTTAGCACACGCATACCATAAAATATGTAACACACCTCAAGATGTTTACTGTCGAAATAATGTTGTTCTAAACTCTAACATACATGAAAATGAACACAGGTATTTTTGGTCAACATGACCCTAGATAAAACCCCCCCAAGGAAAATCAGTTTGGAATATAAGTCTATATATGTGGAGAATAGAAGGTGGAATACAACAAGTACATGAAACAAATGAACATGATACAATAGTAGCTTGTCTCAAGATGCAACACAAATCCAAGAATGAAAGATGTGCCCTAGCATGGTGTGCCCTCCTCACTTGTTGTCCAATCCACTGAAATGAAGCACCCTTTCTACCTGAAGCTCTAGTGAACAAACCCTTGCACACAAACTAGTTGTTGTGTGCGATCTCTCCACTGAATCTGTCCCTACTATACACGCGCCCTCCTCCAAGCAAGAACAACAACCACAAATAAATGAGGGTCTAAGCCTCCATGAAACCTCCATGAAAGGAGGCACCCAAGCTTCCCTCAACCATAGCCTCCATCCTCACCTCAATGCTCTCTCTCAAACCCTTCAAGTAAACATAAGTGTGAATGAGCCTCTCTTTTCCCTATGCGCCCCTCTTGAACCTCCATAAGGAAACCTAAAAGATGGATGGATGAAATCATCACATCTCATCTATAATCAAAGGTTGAGATATCCCATAATAATCTCACTCACAAACCCACTTTGGGTTAAGTTCACTTTATGTCTCATAATTCATCCACAAAGTGAATAAAAGTCATTTTACACTGAAATGACCAAATTTCACTTTTGACTTAAATCTCATAAGTCAAAGTGAAATTAGACATAAAGTACATAGTACATAGTATTTCTCACTTGTGTTTAGAGACTCACAAACACAAGGGGAACACTTCCCAAGGTACACAAATCTCAACATACAAAACCATTCGACAAACTATGATGATTATGTAAACTATGTAAATGATCAACAAATGTAAAGTCGAATAAAACAAGAAAAATGAGAATGTGAGAGGATGTTAGAGTTCCTCTCATCTCTCACATGTCGTTGGGCATTTTACCACTTTATTAAATGTTTCTCATTGCATGCACCAACCATTAATTACTTGGGTGTTTTTATGTGTTATTGGGCGAATTTGCAGTGTCTAGGTCATTTCTAAATGTGCATGGGCGTTTTTAAATGATGTTGAACGTTTTTTAATTTGTCTGGGCATTTTTAAATGATGTTGGATGTTTTTAATGAGGCTGGGTGTTTTATTACCTTATTGGGTGTTTTTAAATGATGTGGGGCATTTGTAAACCTTGTTGGGTGAAATGCCTCACTCTCTCAAATTGTAATTTCATCTCCACAGTCGATTGTCTTTGCCAAGTTGATTTTTCACTGCCTAGTAGGAGTTAACAATGTTTGGGCGATTATTTTAATTGCTAGGAGTTATCCTTTAATTCCAGGCACCTCAGAAGTGAGCTAGACGTTGAAATTAGTTGATGAGTGGAATTTTAGTCACTTGGACGTTATTACCTTGCCTAGGTCGTTCCCCATCACCCTAGACGACTTCATATTCTTCTAAGAGTTTCATTCCCAACTTGGTCGACTTACGTTGCCACTTGAGTCGACTTAGTTATTGTCTGGTCAATTTTCCCATTTGTTTGGTCGACAAGAATTCTTTCTTGATTGATTCGAATTAGCCTGGTCGACTTCCATCTATTTGTGTGCTCTATTTCTTGTCTAGTCGATTGTACATTTCCATAGAAAAACGGTCTATGTATTGTTCGACTTAATTAGTTGGGGTCAACTTAGCCTGGTCAACTTCCACTCTTTGGTCGGCTTATGTTGCAGCTTGAGTTGAACTCACTACCCAGGTCGACTACTCTCTCTTTTTCGGGTCAGTATACTATCTCGTCGACTAGTGTATATACATGATCAATTGTTCATAATAAGGCCGAGTTCACAAGGGTTGGTCGATTTGTTACCTCAGGTCGACTCGCCTCCCACCTGGTCGACGTCCTTCACGTGAAGCTGAGTGGACTTCAAACTCATCGGCATTGATCTCTAGATGAAGGAATTGTCAGAGAAAGAAGGCTACAAATGGGTTGTCGGAAGTGAGAATAAATTATACATGGACAACAATTGAAGGGCTTCATTGGCACATCATTGGACTTGTTGGTAGGTTTTTGGTAAAACATATCCCAAAGAAAGCCATCTCCTCATATACATTGTTATGTATTTCATTGAAGATCACAGCCAACAATCAAGTCACTAGAAAGAGAATAGAGCCATCCTCATATGCATTATGAGTAATGGTGAGCCCAGAGAAGTTACACGCTAATCAGTAACGAACATAGAAGCCAAGATTCAAGCATGATTAGCATATCGGACGATGAGTTATATCTTGTTATCACATTGTTCATTGATGCATGCATAATACATAAAGGCTTAGCAGTCTGGAGAAGAAAGGTCCTTGTATGGGGAAGAGGACGAAGGCTTAGTGGCATCTTTGTAGATAGAGCAGCTTGTACAAGGTTAAGACAGAGATAAGAACTTTAATTCCACAAAGAAATCCATGTTGGTGAAGCGAGTGGGTTATGAGCCCCTCATTTACTGATCATTCTAGGCTAAAACCAAAATTACAATGCTTAATTAGCAAATCGTTTTGCTTTTTTTTTCCCATAAGCTACAAAATGATAGCACATAAGCCCATAAAACTCTTCTCCAAGGTGGCACGTGTCATGATAAGCCTCCGAAGGCTAAGATGTCATGCTAGAAATGTGTCATGTCACCCCTAAATCAAGCAAAATAGTGGGACTTCAAGCCCACAACACCACCAAGTGCACTAAAATGGAAAAATGTCCCCTCCAAAGTGTGACGCCATGCTCCACAGAAGGGATGTTTGGGCATAGGAGGGTGATGTCATCTCCCCTTCATGCCTTTGGTCCTTGTCCAAGTGCTTGAGACGTCTCCCAAGGTGCAACATTCATCATCTTAGGCCTCCAAAGAGTGGGGTGCAACATCCATCTAGTGGGCTCCCAAGCCCCTATGAAGGTCCAAGTGGCTTAAACCCTCCATGAATAGATTTCACCAGACAAGGTTAGTAAGACACATTTAATAAAAGAACCACCCAAACAAGTGCATTAAGTCCCCCCTTTCCAAATTTAAGTATGGGAGTGTCACAGTGCCCTATTGGGTAAGGTCAATCCCCAAGTCAAGGATGTTTCCCACGAAGACCCTCTCTAGACCATGAAGTGAGTATGAGGTGGTTTGGGGGAAGTACTTCTGGGCATGGGATTCTTGACATATCAAGGGCTCAAATTGTTTCAATTATGGGTGCCTTTGTGGAGAGTGTGTTGCATCCCTTCATTTGCAATGCAACTTTTTTCCAAGCTCTTTATTTTCCTTTCTTTTTTTTATGGTCTGAACATTGGGTGTTATGTGAAATGGAAAGAAAAAGAGCACAGCAATGCCACTTGAAGTTAGAACACATTGAGTGTCATATGCATTGGATATTAGAGGACATCGCAATGCATTCCCTATCAAGTGGGACATTTTTATTTATTTTATTTTTAAAAAGTCCTTCATTTTTATGGAAAAGCATTTCATGGCTCTCAAGACCTTAGGTCGAGCATCTAGAAGGATAAATTATGGCTTTTGATTTTTACAACACTAGCTACAATACCTATGGGCCTTCATCCCCTTCTTTCCATGAAATGAGATACAAGCCCTTCTTGGGGTCAATGAACCCAAAAACCCAAGAGATGAAGAAACGGAGGGGAAGAAGTGTGGAAAGTGGTAAGTATGAGTGGGAATGGTAGGATGACCCTTCAAGGAGAACCCCAGTAGCAACCCTTTTCCCGAGGGTGACGGACTTACTAGGATACCAACATGCTCAAATGCTTCAATTATTAAAGTGACTTATCATGAGGTTGGACTTGTTACCTCATGAAGCAAGACTTGTGCTATGTGGACCAAGTTGGTGTGGCAGACATTGTTATGTTGCTGACAATGAGTGGTGATGTGTGGTGGAGAGGAGGGGCTATGTCTGCTCATTGTAGGCTCAACTAGTCACCTAGCCATCGGCACTCCATGTCTGCTACATGTTGGCTTCGAGACATCATCTCCTTAGTTACCCCTAGGCTGGGGGGTAATAGGCCAAAATAAAATCAGGACAATATTGTCTACTTGTAGAGGCATTTTGAAGAGGGCGAGAGAACAATCTAGGCAAAGCAACCTCAACACCTCTTTAGTGAGTCATATCCACAAAGTTCATCCTTACGTTGATAAACCCAAATTTTCTAACATCTCGATGTTCTTAAATATGGTGAATGTCTCATATGATTGGTATTCCCATTGCATTCAATGCTCTAATTTGTTGAAATCCTTGTCCGACAATGTACACACATTTCTTGTTTTACCACTGAAAATTGGAAGAATGGACTTTTTGGTCACCTAAAAAATACTTTGTTCTTGATGTTTCTGAAATTCTACCAACATAACTCTAAGTGTATCAATGTTGCAATGAGAACAAGAACTTATTTTTGATGTAGCAATGACACACAATGTGGCTCACAAAATGCTTTAAATATTAAAATAAAATTTTGTTTTTGACTGTGTGATGATGTATATATTATCAATGGTTTAAAACTCGGACTCTAAGTCAGACTCTGTCACCTATCAACTTGGACTCGAAATCAAACTTAGACCAATTTTATTTCAATAGCTCGGTCTACAAAAAAATTGCCTAAAATAATTAAATTTTAATGAAAACAATTATTTTAAAGATTCCAAACCATTAGAGACAAAATATGCAAAAGTTTGTTCATCTTCATACCATGCAAGGGTGAATACATCAAAATAGGGAGAGGATGCCTTGAAACTTTTCCACCATATGCCTACAACAATATGTTGTCTCTTGGAAATCCATGATTGCAGGATATACTATGCATTCCTATGGGAATCTGGCCCTCAAATTGTTTGAACAAATGAAACACACTGGCCTCAGGATCATGTAACCTTTGTTGGCATTTTGTCTATTGTTTTCATGCAGGTCTAATGGATTAGGGTCATCAATACTTCAATTGCATAAGAAAATGCTATCACATCACACCTGCAATGGAGCACTATCACTGCATGGTTGATCTTCGATGTGTTGGGCTTCTACTATCACCCTTTACCTCTTGTCTAGCAGCTAGCCTTTACCTCTACCTCGATCCTCTGGGGACATCAGTCAACACCTTCCAATTTTGATGAAAGTACCTAATCAAAACTTTATAATATGGTAGAAAAAGTTTAGCATGTCTAATAAATCATTTTGGTTTGAGTGAAGGGTACATTTCTGCTAAGGCCATGATAGAGTAGTTCAATGATCAATAGAAAATACCACCAACATCAAGGTACATACAGGGCTTGGTGCTCTTGATTAAATGCCAATTCCATACCCCCATACATGATAAAATCGAATGAAAATGTTGCAATCCTACCAATCCTGAAAATTGTTAAGTCTGCAGAATTTTGAATGGGATATGAAGTCTGATGAGGTTGGAACCACTCTCAAACATCCTGAAACAATTAATAGTCATGTTAAAAATTTAAGTAAAAGTTGACATTTC
Organism: Picea glauca; assembly: GCA_000966675.3. Classification (NCBI taxonomy): domain Eukaryota; kingdom Viridiplantae; phylum Streptophyta; class Pinopsida; order Pinales; family Pinaceae; genus Picea; species Picea glauca. The sequence continues at coordinate 2,585,785 of JZKD02S1001157.1, forward strand.
CTCTATCTTTCGTTGACATTTCCTTTATCTTTCCTTTTTATAAAAAGAAAAGGATAAAAAAAAAAGATAGAGGAAATGTCAATGAAAGATGGAGGAAATATCAATTTTTACTTTAACAATTTAACATTACCATTAATTGCCAGCATTTTTTGTCAAACCCTTTTAAAGAAAAATTGAATCTTGCATCTTGGTGGGGTCTAGTACCTACTTGGCCGAGTAGGTACGGACTCGGCCGAGTAGGGCTGGTTTGGTACCAAATTGGCCGAGTCATGCTCTGATTCAGCCGGTTCAGTACAAAAACAGCCCACCGAACCAAGTCGATCTGGTCAGCAATCAACTCAGCCGAGTTGACCGAAACTAAGTCAACTCGGATCGAGTTTTAAAACACTGTATATTATAGTCGATAGTGGAATATTGCTATGCAGAAAGCACTACATGAGATGGAGAAGTTGTTGATGACACCATCTGTGACAAGCTGACACCAACGCCAAAAGAAATGGCACACCCTTTGAGCACAAACATACCAAAATTGCATAGCGTGTTCAAGAAATTGATTTGTAACTCGTGAATAAACTCGCCTCTAACCAATCTAATATGGCTGAGTCCTTTTGGGCAGAGAAAAGTGGTTAGTCAGCTGTCCAAAATTCCTTTCACCATGCAAAAGGCATTCAAAATAACAAAGAAAAAACAGAGCAGAAAGAAGAGATATTCCTCCCCACTTTGGCATTCGAGTAAGTGTATTAAAATATTTTACCAGGCAAAGTATGTCAGAATAATTTTTTATGCAAAAGCAAGCCACATCAGCACTGTGTTCATTCTGTTAATATATGTCTAAACAATATATCACCTACTAAATTGTTGAACAATATACCCACAAACCCCAAAACCATAGAAAACGCAAATCATATTGGTCAGAGAAGAATGACAATTACATTAGTAGAAACAAATACCCAACTGGTCTTACGGATAGGATTATAGACATCTATTCTTCCACATGATACTAACAAAACTAACAGGGAAAATGTACATATGATGTGGATCCAAACAAGCAATGGCTGACAACCAAGGTATACGCAACCACTGTTAGATGTTAGACATAATTTTACTGTGCGTGTCCCTCGAAATTGTATTCCTGATCAAGGAACTTGGCAATGTAGCATAACCTCTTAACAGAGTGATTCATCCTCTGCCTCTTCTTCCTCCTGCAGAAGGTTTTCTCGGTTGTCATGAGCCCAGAATCCACGGACATCTATCAGCATGCTAGCCACAGTGCCTCCTTGTTTGCAAGAGAGTAAATCTGCAAGAGTGATTCTCAAAGGATCACTAGGTTTGACCATATCCCAGATCTCATCCTTCACATCTTCTATACAGAGATCATAGTTTCCACCTTCAATCCATTTTTGATGCACATCCCTGCAAAGGACATGACCAAAAGCCAGGTAAACACAAAAGCCTTAAATCCTGTCAAGTAATTCAGATTCCAAAGAAACCACAGGTTTTAACAATGCCAAGTCAATTACTCAAAAGAGAACCACACTATTCGATTACTATAAAATTATAAATGTATGCCAAATAATCACTGTGATAAAACAGCATGTAACTTCTACTTGTAGGCATAAAGGTCATATTATCATTCACATACATCTCTCAAATAACAAGCACATGAAAAGAACAAGAAATAATGCTTCATATAGCCCAAATTAGGTTATATATAGGTTGTAAAAAGGTGCAAATTTAGGTTAATCACTAAATGAGTAGTGTGTACAGCACTAACCATGGACTGTAATTAATGTTTTAGGAAGCAGTTCGAACATCAAACTTTAATCCAGCAGACAGCAGTGAACCACAGGTTATCTGTTATTGTATGACCAATCTACACTTTATCATTATAATTTTTGCAGTCCCATTCACAATAGCAGACATTGGTATCTAAATTAATAGAAAAACTAAATAACAAATTCAGCAGCACTGAGACAGTTAAGGTTAACAATAGATGTTTCAAATACAAATCAATTAATCCTTCTGACCTATATTCTCAAACTAGTTTAGGACTCTCCGGCAAAATAAGGAAAAAAGAGCAAACATGTTAGAAAGCAGAAAGAAGACTTGTAATTAGAGATATTCGAGCTTTTCAAAAGGAGTATATCATTCATAGAAAATTCCATATGGTTTCTCACAAAGTAAAGAATCCTATGTCGCACCGGGACCCGTCCCCACCTTTAAAACTCATATTCTGATATTTTGGGGACTTTGGAACACCTTGGAAACGTTCTAAAATGCTCGGTGATTCCATCATGGAATCGGGGACTTTTAGGGGACCATTCCCCCGTTCTGGACGAAATCTACGAGACTTTTAGGGGATCATCCCCACATCCCTTAATATTTTTGAGGACCCCTAGATTCGTGCTGCAGCTTTCGGGTTGGGTTAAAAAATGGTTGAGAAGATTGTATGGTTGAGTGGATGGAACCTCTTTAGACGACATTGCTTAAGGCTAGTTGCATCCATGTAACTATTTGTGCACTATAATAATGGTATTACTTTGACACTGGATTAGAAAATTCGTATTAATATCCCATGAGGCTCACCTAGTCCTAAAAAGGTGTGTACAGTTTCCTGACTTTTTAGTTATCTTTATTGATGGAGATACCAACCAGCATTTGCTTTGTATTATTTGTTGGGGAGGAGTTTGGTGTGTGTGTAGGGCTAGGTGTAATCGATGCATCATAACCAAGAGTTTAAATGTGAATCATGTACATAAGCTTGTGGTGGTTTCTCATGGACTTTGAATGGAATGTTCAATCAGTTTTCTGGCTTATTACATCTCTGCAAATCTCAACCTTGATTCGACTCTAACCTCAAAGTGCAACCCTCTAAGACTTGTCACTAGTGATTGTGTAAGTGCAGGTTGCAGTTTGTTTTATTGCAGATTTTTAATATTTTTGTTTATATATATATATATATATATATATATATTTGTCATTCGCAACCTGCCATCCCTTGAAAAATTTGGCAGTGTGCTCTAGTTGTTTCAGACACTCGTACCCCCATCCCCCCCATTCCCTCATTCTCGAAACCCATGCAACATACAAATAATTGATTCTGTTTAATGTTATGAACAGGTCATTCCATTCAAGATTTTAAGTATGGCTTTGCAAATATCAATACAAAAAGAATTTGGTCTCATCTTGCAGCTCAAATTGGATATTTCACACGGTATTTCATTGGGATTATAAAATCTTAACAAGCTAGATAACATATCTGCCCTATCAGGGCTGGAGATTAACAAGACTTATAGTCTTAGAAATATTTGTTCTGGGGACAGTATATAACATTGCTTACAGACTTGGTTCCAAAAGCAGGAGCTAAAGGAGCTCAGAGCCATTCCAGTACTTGTACTTTGGGGCATATGGCTAGCTCGTAATGCACTTTTGTTCGATAACAGAATCACCCCTTTATTTCAGGCTTCTGCTATATTTCAAGTTCTAAAAACGGATTCTAAAAGTCAGATTACTCAACAGCTGAGAGTCTTTCAGGTCAATAGGTCATTACCATGGGGTTTCTTTGATGGGGCTTGTCAAGGAAACCATCATAAAAGCAGTTTGGGGTGACTTTTATTTCTGGAGGAGAACCACTACTATAAGTTTAAGGCATGCTTGGGCATTGGATTTAATAATTATGCTGAGCTTATGGCTCTTAGATCATTAATGATTGGCAAGTACAAAAGGGCTCAAGAGGTTGCAAATTTATGGCAATTCAATGCTTGTGATTAAGTGGATGAATGAGGATCAGCAGATTCAAGATATTATTGTTCAGCCTCTAGCCATACAATTAAAAGAGAATAAATCACAGTTTGAACTGATCACTTTTACTCACATATACAGAGAACACAACGTTGCAGCTGATACATTATCCAGACAAGGTCTGCTACAGGATCCTGGGTCTCTACTATTGGAAGAAGTTCTTGATGGAGTATCTACTGAAACTAAACTTGATATTTGATCAGACAAGTACTTAGATAATCAGGTGTTTTAAAAAATCTGTGAATCGGTGGCTGAAGTTTATTTATTTTTGGTACTTTTGGTCCTTTTATAATTTCTCAGGAAGACTGTAACTATGAGTGAACATTTGAATGTGATTAGTACTTTCTGAAGTGTAGGATGAAAAATGGTGGGCATATAGATAGTGACAAAAAAAATTAGAATTGGGAGGTTACTAGTTAATCCCTTTTTTGTTGTATTCTGTGCTTCGGCACATGAAGAAAGTGTTCTATATTCTCTCTTGAACATAAAATGCGAAAACATATATGGCCTAGCAAAAGAAGTTGACTTTCCTCTAAAACCCTCAAATACAATAAAACTATGGAATAAAAAAAAGAATTAGAAAACTACAGAGTTGAATGAAGTTAATATTTGCTTTACCTAAAAAGGGTATGGATATCTGTAGTTGTGAGGCACCCTCTTCCATCGAGATCAAGGCAACGAAATAGATATGTCAGGCCTTCAGGTGTATCTTTATTTTCCAAAGCCAACACAAAGTCAAGAAAGCTCTCAAAGTCCATTTCTCGAGAATTTCCTCCCCCACTTTTACCTCGACGAATATGCTCATCAAAGACTGCAAAAATAGACATGCTTGGATTATCAGATTTGTTCTCATGGACAAATGTCACCATAAAATACATGATATGTTGCAACATCATCCAAAGAGGCTTTCAACAACAATTGAGAAAATTTGAAGCAAAAACACAGTTTTAGATTAAAAAAAAATTAAAGCAGATAGAAGCATGCCTGAAATGAACACTTATTTTGAACATAGAAGGAAATCTGAAGCAACAGAGCTCCTTTATTGAATTGTGTACCAAAAACACACATCCCTATTTCTTTTGTCTTTAACTGATCAGCTTCTATTCTCAACAAAAGTCTTATAAAATCATCAAAACAGGATATACATTGAGTGATCTCTTACTTCTCAATTTCAAAAGCCAACAGCAGCACTGTATCTTAAGAGAAAAAAAATATTATGTAAGTGTATGCTTCTTCCAACTCATGCAAATCAAAAATTATATTTCAGTTTGATTTTAGAATAAAAATAAATTTCATAACAGAATCATAAAACCACTTCTATCAACATCATACTGCCCTCAACATGCCAGTTACATATATAGCTAATCACCAATATAGTTACTTCCATATAACTTATAATGTTAGAGTCCCTTGGGCTGTGGTCTAGCAGCAACTTGGAGCAGTAGTTGTGACAATGCCCCAGGTTCAAATCATGGTGGGCATGCTCTTCCCCTGCATAGGGTTTGGCGGATGTGGCCATTGTTTAAATTGAATATTGCTGATGTAGCCTTCCGGCCAATTATTGTATGGCACTAACAAGGTACCTGTTGACACTATGACATTGGAAGGGTTCCAAGGTAACTAGAGAATGTACAGTCACATCGTACAGTCTCTGTACTTCCGGTTAGTGCTTGCTAACCATAGGAGCGAATCCTCATTCAATCTAGAAGTGAAATGTGAGACTTGAAGACCAAGGAACACTATCAAACTGAGTTAAATGCTCGCTACAATATAAAACATCAGACCTGTAATCTGCATTAAAATACTCAAAACAGCAAGCTACAGTGCAGATTTACACCCAAGGATGGAATTCTGCCTTAGAAAACGTGTAAATCTGTTATTAGGACATGAAAATCTGCCCTTAAAAGTGCAAATCTGCATGTGAAAATCCAAGAAACAGCAAGTTTAAGAATGGAAATTGTGAATTATGATTGCAGTGCCTTGAATCCTATGAGTTATGGGGTTAGAAAATTGATTAAGGAGTGAATCCCAATGTTAACCAATTCATAGATTGAAGCAAAGCAAAAGACATAACTAACAACTGAGATATAAGAATGAAAGGGGCTTCCATGATCCAACATTATGACATTATTTTTTCTGGATCAATTGTGTATTCAAAGTCATTCATCTACGACCATTTCCCATGAGCACCACTAACTAATGATCAATTTCTCATGGGTTTGAATAGTCCATTTGGCACTCATTGCATCAAGTGATGCTCACAGGGGTGAAGAACTGGGATTGGAAACAATGAAATGAACCACACGATGTCAATCATCACCTCCAAGACTTGCCCCAGTAACCAGGACTTCCCAAGAAGGTCACCCATCCCAAATAGATGTTATCTTTATTCCAAAGTTGCACATACTCCAAAATCTGGGGATATTAGCTTCAACTACAAAGCACTCCAGGGGGCGTCAAACCAATTCCAAAGCACCTTCTCACACCAATGTTCAAGGATAAGTTCACATGAACAAGGTCAGAGCAACCTCCACCTCTCACTGCAACTATCATCTCTCACACTCACCACAACCTAAAAAGTGGGGTATCAAAACAAGAGAACTCAAAAGAAAACAATCACTAACAATAAAGTCTAACCCTTCTCCTCACTATCCAATTTTCATTTATAGAATAGCTATAGAGGTTTACAAAAACATTATAGCTTTCAATAGAGCAATAAAGCTATGACATGCCAAAGAAAAACTCCTCCAAAGAGAGCATATGAGCTAAAGAATAAGAAAGTACTATATTAAACCAACTCTTGCTTAAGTTAAAGCTTTTCCAACCCATGTGCCTTCCTTGACAAGAATAGTTCATGTAAAAGTAGAGAAGTCCACAAAAGCATCCCTCCATGACATGCGCTTTAGTATTGAATGAAAAGACCATGTGTACACTGTAAACCAAAAAGTCCACCTAAAAAAGCTACTCCATTGCAAGCACTCTAACTTGGGATAATAATAGCATGTGTAAGGAGGCAAGTCCACCAATGACATCCTCAAACCAAAAATAGCCTCCTTAAGTGCACCTTGCTTCAAAATAACTAAAGGACAAAATAGCACTCTAGTCTCCAAACATACAGCAAAATAGCACTTTAGCCTCCACAAAAAGCTTTATCAACCCATGCACTCCACCCCTAAGCCATGAAGAGTTGTGTATTTGGTCCAAATAACCCATTCCAATATATGGTGTGAATTAGCATAGCAAGAATGTTATAGCCTTACGACTCAAAAACCCTAAGAATAGAGTATTCGGACTTTACCCTGTTGGCGATTCTCAACTTTGCGTCCTTGGATCGAATCACGTGCCCAACTAAATGCAAGTTCAATTAGACGTTAAGCCCTTTCTTTTCTTCATGTGACCAAGCACCAGATCCACAGGCTTATTCCCTTTGCAATTTTTGCAGGCTTTAAACCACGACTAGATTACCAAGGTGAAACTTTCCATAGCCATCGATCCATGTTGATCTGCTTTTGAATGGACAGTCAGATCTTTTCTGTGCAGCAGTATTCGGAGTGGAACTTCAAATGGTCGGAGTTAGTACTTTGAATGGTCTCTTGTCGGACTCTGAACAACCTTTAATCGTGACCATTGATCGTTGTCTGACAGACGGCGTAGATAGCTTTTCAGAGTTGGATCACGTTCAGTCTCCATCATTGATCACTTCTCGAAACAGACAAACAGATCTATCGACATTGTTATCGCACAAGTTGTAGGTTGGGCAAAGCCCGACCCAACCACCAAAATGGCAACAACTAGGAGAGCACCTACCCACTATCACCTTAGGCAGGTGTTCCCGTCACTTTAGAGGTGAGGTAGTCACCTCAAGGGGGAATCCCAGTGACTCTAGGGGGAATTGAGGTGGAAAATGATAAGTATGGATGGATGTCACCAAGGGTCAATTCTAAATGGAAAGGGAAGCTTGGAAAAGGGTCTTGGGAAAGGTAAATGGTTTCCAAATGAGTTGAGTGACCTGCCGAGAGTAAAGTACCTGCCCGAGACACAATAAACACCAAGGATACTTGTAATATGTTAGTTGGACAAGAAAGTTAAGCTTGTTGTCCTTAATTGCAGATAAAGTAAATGGTATATATCAGCACATAGAAGATAGTATAGGCTACAAAATAAGTGCTAAAAGTATGATTGAATGAGCAAGGGATAGGCTAGTTAAGACTAGCTCAACTCAACAATGAATAAGCAACACTTTAGCACAAATAGCAAGGCTGAAAACAAAAGCTTACTACAATGATATTTATCATCCTTATGGTTGTAGCAAACCAAGCTTTATAGCAGAAAAATCAGCCAATGAAAATCACCATTAACTAGCCCAACAAGTGCGCTAGGGTTAGTAGAGAGTTAGGGTAAAGTTAGAGGTCAATCCTAGGGTTAGTTTAGGAGTTATTAGAGGTCAAAGGGTTAGGTTTTCTACATCCTTATAGTTGTAGAAGTTAGTTGTAACAGAAGAAATATTTAATGGTTGAAAGGGGACGCCTCAATGAGGCAAGAGAGCCAAAGGCTCAAAGAACAAGTGTGAGTATCAATTCCAAAGATAGACTTAAATACCAAAGGGAAGAGGAGGTAGCACAAAGACCAAGTGGTGAACCTGAGAATGCAGGAAGAATGTTCATTGGTCGAAGCGCATCCCCCCATGTAGTGCATTCTCGCCTTCGTCTTCACCTAGAACACTATCAGAATTCCTTGACCAAGGCTGTAAAGATGATATGGATGAAAAAGTTTAAAGGTTTCTATATGCATGTGGTATACCATTCAATGTTCTTCGCTCACCATATTGGCATGAAATGGTCCAAGACATCAATGGCACCCCTAAAGGTTATAGGAGCCCCAGGTATGACAAAGCTAGAACCGTGGGACTTGACAAGGAGAGAGCCAAAATCCAAGGTGGTCTAGGAAAATTTACAAATGAGTGGAACCTAAATGGGGTATCAATTGTATCTGATGGTTGGACAAATGTGAAAGGCAAGCCATTGATAAATATTCTTGTTGTGTCTAAGAGTGGTGCGATCTTCCTTTCAGCCCATGACTACTCAGATCGCTACAAAACAAGGATTAATATTGCGGATGTGTTGCTTAAAACCATTCAAGAGATTGGGCCCTACAATGTCATTCAAGTCATCATTGATAATGTTGCTAATTGTAAGGCAGCAGGAGCAATCATTGAAGATAGGTACCCCAATATATTTTGGTCGAGGTGTTTGGTTCATACAATCAACCTTTTGATGCATGATATCATTAAAATGAAGGACCATGATTATAGATGGATTGGTGCTTTGTACAAGAGAGGGAGAAGATGATAAGATTTATTACAAATCATAGCATGGCCCACTACATTTTTAGCAGTAACTCCAAGCAATGTTTCCACTGGATTCTATCATGTATGGGGGTATGGAACTGACATTTAATCAAGAGAACCAAACTCTTTATGTACCTCGATGTTGGTGGCATTGATTGTTGAACTCTTTTG
>JZKD02S1001157.1:2624122-2634913 GCA_000966675.3 Picea glauca
GTCTACCGTCGTGAGTTGGATCAACGGTCTAGATCTCATGTTGATCTGACGGTGCAGATTCAGTCGGGATTTCGCATATCGCGAAATCGGGATTTTCATTGAATTGTTTTCTTTGAATATTGAAACCCCGATCCCCGAAACTCCAATGAAGCCTCCTGTCTACAAGTGGATGGTCCCGATCTCTGCTTGATTTAACGGCTGCGATCAAATCGCGAAATCGCATATCGCGATTTCGGGGTTTTCGATGTCAAGTGAATTGGACATTTCAAAGTCCCGATCCYCGAATCTCCGATGATTTATCTCCCTCGCAACTTCTGCAGATCTGACGGTTGTCGGCCTTTCGGGAAATTTGAATGGAATCCAACGGTCACTGGATCTGTGTCTTTCTTCTTCTCTGTAAGCTCCTGCTGCGCGCGTTTTCTTCAATGTTGTTCCTCCTGAGCTTTTACGTCCGAATCCCCAAGGGGTTTTATCCTTCTTATCCTGCCGTCTCCACTGTTGCCATTAATGACAACAACCATCAACACGCACTCGTTGCTTGTTCAATATTTGCCAACAGAACCTACCACATTTGAAGAAGCCGTGCAAAAGGGACAATGGAAAGAAGCTATGGCGGAAGAACATCAATCCATTATGAAGAATGAAGTATGGGAAATTGTACCAAGACCTAAAGAGAAATCAGTGGTAACTTCAAAATGGGTATATAAGATCAAACATGCAACAGACAGAAGCATGGATAAATACAAGGCAAGATTCGTAGCTAGAGGGTTCTCCCAGAAGGAGGGAGAAGATTATGACGAAACCTTTGCTCCGGTGGCTGGATATACTTCCATCGGAGCTATTATATCTCTTGCCGCTTCCATGGGATGGAACTTACATCAAATAGATGTAAAGACAGCTTTCCTCAATGGAGCAATTGAAGAAGAAGTATATATTGAACAACCCCAAGGATTTGAAGTACATTCCAGAGACACTCATGTTTGCAGATTGAAGAAAGCCCTTTATGGACTCAAGCAAGCACCAAGAGCTTGGTATGCCAGAATGGACAGTTATTTAACAAGACTCGATCTCTCCAAGAGTCATGCAAATCCAAACCTCTATTACAAAGTTGTGGACAATGCACCTGTAATTCTACTACTATATGTTGACGATCTATTCATAACAAGTGAAGAGTCTCTCATCATCCAATGCAAAAAGGAACTAGCTACTGAATTTGATATGAAAGATCTAGGTCTCATGCATTATTACTTGGGACTAGAAGTATGGCAGAAGCGTGGTGAAGTATTCCTTCGACAAGGAAAATACGCAATAAAAATCCTTCAGAAGTTTGGAATGATGGATTGTAAGTCCATGGACACTCCGATGAATACAGATATAAAAAAAGTAAAGGATCCAGATTCCGATCCAATAAATCCATCTCTATATCGACAACTAATTGGGTCATTAATGTATTTGGTAAATACTCGACCAGACATTTGCTTTGCTGTGAATACACTAAGCCAGTTCCAGGTGGAACTGAGACATGAGCATTGGATAGCTGCAAAGCATGTATTAAGATATATTCGTGGAACAATAAACTATGGTTTGAGATATACAGCATCCAGCGATATACAGCTTCATGGATTCACAGACTCAGATTGGGCAAGAAGTGCAAAAGATAGAAAGAGCACTTAGGCATGTGTTTCATCTTGGGCTCCGCTACGATATCTTGGGGCAATAGGAAACAGAAGTCTATCGCACTCAACACAGCAGAAGCAGAGTATATCGCAGCATGTGAAGCATGCAAAGAAGCAATTTGGCTAAGGAAGTTAATCTCCGATCTATTTGATCAGATTCCAGAATCAACCATAATACATTGTGATAATCAGAGTTGTATAAGATTATCAGACATCCTGTGTTTCATGAAAGGTCGAAACACATTGAGATCAAATACATCCCCACAGATGAGCAGACAGCAGACATCCTGACGAAGCCACTATCTAGAATAAAGTTTGCATATTTCCGAGAGAAGATGGGGATCATGGAAATAACTCCCTTAGTTGAAAGGGAAGAAATGACTCTCCAGGTTGGGAGGGAGCACTGAAAATATTATTGAAGACATTTATTTTCGAGATTGAAAAATAGTCGAGCTTGGGCAGATTCTTTCCTGTTCAGAAAGTGGATTGAGATTTCTGACGGACAGCGATTTCTCATTGTGGTTAACATGGGAAATCAGTCCAGATTGTTGATGTATCATAGACAACGACTTCTCATTGTGGTTAACATGGGGAGTGGTCTAGGGCAGTCTCTCTTCTTGAGGGTTACTCAAGAAGACTGGCCCGCCTCGCCGAACAACGATTTCTCATTATGGTTAACATGAGGAATGGTCCGTTTTGGAGGTTGATACAGGGCAGTCTTTTCCTCTTGTGGTTAACAAAGGAAATGGTCCGGACAGTCATTCCTTAGGGTTTATACATTCTCTCCAGGGTGCACTTTGATTAGTGTAAGAGGAATGGCCCAGGGTGGAAAATGGTCCAGGCTCAGCAATCAGGGACAGGCATTCCTTAGGGTTTATACATTCTCTCTAGGGTGCACTTTGATTAATGTAGGAAGAATGGCCCATGGTGAGGAATGGTCCAAGTTCAGAAGACAAGACAGTTATTCTTCCTTGCTTGAGAAGAATAGTCCAGATATCTCATTGTTCTACTCTGAGGGCAAATATTCTTTCATATCTCACAGATGTGAGTGAAAGATTGGCCCAAATGATTCAGTTTATTTTTAACAATATTTTATGTGCAGGTTGACATCAGATGATTGTTATGGAGACTGCTTGTCTCCAGACAGTAGAATTATGCTACTGTGGTGGATATGTCCACTGTTTGTGACTATACATCACTGATCAAGTACTTGTATGCTACTTGGTGTGGTAGTAAACCACTAGAGTGTAATTATGTACTACCATGGATAAACACAGTTGTGTTCTATCAATTGATATTGTGCCAGTTGTCATGGAGAATTATTCAGTTGGATAATAATGACGGTGCTCGTGATGCTACCAGTTGAATGGTCTATTGTGTTCAAGACCATACCTCCCTAGCTAGGAGGGAGTGTTAATATTAAGGTAGCTTCAGGAGGTATGAACCTCTATTGTCACCTTTGACAAGATTAGAATGTTCTGGAAGGAAGCAAAGAAATGAAGGAAACCCTAGACAAGATGTCGGCTGACAATAGATAATTAATATGAATTAATTAGTACCCAGAAGGAGAAGTCGGCCACAGTAAGTCTGCCAGAATCACTATAAATACAGGGTACCAGTCTCTCATTTGACACTCTTCTCAGAATTGCAGAGAGTAGTTTTTGCACACTGCAGTCCAGCAGTTTTGTGTGCAAGTCCTAGGGAAGGTGTTGCGCCAGTTTTTGGGTGGGACTATCTGATCATCTTGGTTACTTCTTGCTTGGTGCATTAGCCTCTCTTGGTTATTGGATTACTACCAGGATTCTTTTCTCTGTCAAGGTCAAGGTGCTCGGAGGGTGGCTTCGGCCTACGGTTGGGTGACAAGGGTATTGTCAATGGTAAAACAAGCACAATCTTTCATATTCTAACAAGGTGAAGAAGGACAAAGGGAAGACATGCGCATTGACAACTCGAAGGAGAGTGGCGTGAAATGGGGCAGAGAGAGAGAGAGAGTTAAGTGAGATGAAGTGATAGAGAGAGGGATTTAAGTGAGATGAAGTGAGAAAGAGAGAGTGGTGCCTTAGTCAACTGGAGATACTCTAAGTCTAACTCGTGACTAAGTGAGAGAGAGAGAGGGAGTGAAGTGAGAGAGAGAGGGAGTGGCGCCTTAGTTAACTCAACAATGAACCTCGTGAACTCCTCCATGCGCCAACTCACCCCTAATTCCATGCAAGCACCTAGTTCACACCAATCAACTCAACACATGCACCCTGATGACTCGAACATACGCTTAGTCAACTCAAGTTCTTGCCACATCACCCGAGTCTCATGCATGCACCCTATATTTGCCACTTGTCACCCTCAAGGACCACCACATGTCACACCCAGAAAATTCCAATGTCACATCTACAAGGTTGCCACATGTCACATTGCATGGCATACTGCTAAAAATAGAAAATGATTGCATGTCAATGAAATTAGGCTCATAAGACTCAGTTTTCTGCAAGGAATTTGAATATGTGGTCAAAATCGACATGCAAGCTACTGCAAAAAAAGAAAGTCTTTGCATGTTGCCCGAAAGTAGCTCATCGAACTCAAAATCTCGCAAGGATCCCAAATATATCATCATCTATGACATGTTTTCCTTGAAACCCTATCTCCTAGAATGTAAGAGTACTACTAAAAATAGTAACTCAATCCAATTCGATGAAAACCTGTAAAATATCTGCCTCTAAATCAACAACACACCATTGAACCAATCCTATACCTGAACTCAATGGGAACCCACCCTGGCTCAAGCAAAATTGTCTCTAGAAGCAATGTTTGAATACTAGCCAAATGGAATATGCTGGCCCTTAACTCTCAAGATTTGCATGTGAGTAAATCCAGGGGTTAACAGTAACTGACTACTGCTCAATGGTGGGTGTTGTGGTGTCTTTGAGAATGGTGTCATGTGCTTAGTGAGCATCCTAAATCTTATAAAGATGCGACCACAATGCCTCCTAGTTGACTAAATTTGACAATGGATGCAGCTAGTTGTTGAAGTATATTGTTGATACAAGGACTCTATTCTTGTTGAAGTCTTCTGTTGTTCCTTGCTGATATAAGGCTGCTACAAATACTATGTTAAAGTTGCCATAACTTTGCTACAACAAGAAGGAAAGTCAACTATCTTTTGGTGAGTTTGTCAAGTTGTTACTATAAGTGTTAGTTCAACTATTTGTGAAGTTTGTAAGTGTTGAAACAGAGGTATTGTTTCAGCGCTTTGAGTCCTAGCTAGTTACTCTAAAGTCTTGTACTGATATTGTACTTTGTTGAAGAATCTAAAGAGAAGTTTTGGTTGGGTTTTCTACCCCAAGAGGGTTTCCCAGAGTATACTTGTGTTCTCTCTATGATTGTCTCACTTTTAGTGATCCTGATATATGCAAGATGTATTGGTATGTTGGTTGTATGCTGTAAATTTTATAAATTTACCTACATGCATCAGTTTTTCAACATGGTATCAGAGCTTCCCTGAAAAAATCCATTTCTGCAGAGAGTTATTACATTTGTGATGGAGACTACAGTATTTCAATTTTTTAAGGAAGTCAAAAACAAGGACAAGATGATGTCAAGCACTAAGCTTGATGAGAAACTTGTGGGACCTGATAACTTCAGAGCATGAAAGTACAGAATATCCCTTGTTCTAGATGAAAATGACTTATCAGATTATGTTATGGAAGAGGTTGCAGAACCTAAGGAAGAAGAAGCTAAAGGTAAGTACATGAAGAATCTGATAAAGGTAAAGAGAATAATTGCAGATTCTATAAAAGACCATCTTATTCCTCATGTATCATCCTTGAAGACTCCCAAAGAGATGTTTGATGCTCTATCTCGTCTATATGAAGGAAGGAACATAAACAGGAAGATGGCTTTGAGGACTCAACTCAAAAATGTAAAGATGCAGAAGCCTGAATCTATTCATGCCTTCTTTACAAAAATTTCTCAGATTAATGAACAAATTATAGCTATCGGTGACTCAATTGAAGAAGTTGAGTTAGTAATGACTACTTTGAATGGACTTCCGAAGTCATGGGACTCTTTCATAAGAGGAATCTATTCAAGGAGTAAGTTAACAAAGTTTAACAGGTTGTGGAAAGATTGTGTCCAAGTAGAAGCAAGACTGGAAGCAAGAGAAGAAAAGCTAAGTGATGATGAAGATCAAGCTCTTGCAGCCCATTTCAAAAAAGGAAAGAAAAAGAAGGAAAATCATCCTCCACATAAGAAGTTTCAGAATTTTGAGAAATGTAAGAGAGATTATTCTAAACTTAAATGTTTTTGCTGTGAAAACTTGGGACATCTTGTCAGAGATTGTCCTCTCATAAAAGAGGTCAAAGAAAGGAGGAAAAACAAAAGACATCATGCTCATATTGTTGAAGATGATGAACATGTTTTCAAGAGAGAAAGAAAAGAAGATTCAAATGAAGAGTATGTTTCGGTGGCAGCTCTTACTAATTCAATAAATTATGATGATGAAACATGGCTTGTGGATAGTGGTGCCTCCAGGCACATGATTGGTATTAGAGACTCTCTTTCAAATCTAACTAAGAAAGATTCCTCTCATCAAGTGAGACTGGGTGATAACTCTTCCTATCCTATTAAGGGCATAGGGAATGCTTTTTACAGCTTAGATTCAAGAAAACATTTCAAAATGGAAAATGTTTAATATGTACCTGGTCTACAAAAGAACCTCCTGTCTATTTCAGAATTGGAAGAGAAAGGATTCCGAGTGGCTTTTGTCGATGGCCAAGTTCTTATGTGGCCAAGAGGAAAGAATATTGATGATGCTATTATAATTGGTATACATGAAGATGGGTTCTAGAAGTTAAAAGTAAAGGCAGATCAAGCCTTCGTACACATTACTACAAACCCATGTGAATTGTGGCATAGAAGGTTCGTTCATATTCACTATAAAGCCTTGTCGATTGTCAGCAAGATGGTGAAAGGCCCTCCAAAAATTCAAGTGTTCCACGATGGTGTGTGCAAAGGATGTGCACAAGGAAAGAACGTGAAAAATCATTTTCCAAGAAGTGACAATAAAGCAAAAGGAGTTATGGATCTAATTCATTCAGAGATGTGTGTGGACCTATGTCAGCCACTTCACTCAGCGGGTATGTTTACTATGTTTCTTTTATTGATGACTTTTCTCGCAAAACTTGGATTTATTTCTTAAAGAATAAAGATGAAGTCTTTAGTAAGTTTAAGGAATTTAAATCTCTTGTTGAAAATCTTTTCAAGAGAAAAATAAAGGTTTTAAGATCTGATAACGGAGGAGAATTCACCTCTGGTGAATTCAAGGAATTATGTGGAGAAGTTGGGGATTAAGAGGGAGCTTTCTACTCCATACAATCCTCAGCAAAATGGTGTTGCAGAAAGAAAGAACCGATCAGTTATGGAAGCGGTTAAAGCCATGATTAATGATCAGGACTTATCAATGTACCTTTGGGCAGAAGCAGCAAGGATTGTTGTATATGTATAGAATAGAAGTCCTCATAAAGTTCTTGAAAATAAAACTCCAGAAGAAGTGTTTTCTGGAAAAGTTCCAAAGGTTAGTCACCTAAGGAATTTGGTTGTCCAGTGTATATTCATATTCCCAAAGACAAAAGGAAAAAGTTGGATCCTTCAGGTAAGAAGGGTATATTTGTCGGATACAGTGAAACATCAAAGGCATATAGAGTATATGTCCCTGCATACAAAAAGATTGAGATCAACAGAGATGTTATCTTTGATGAAGATGCAGCTTTCTGCAAATCAAAAAGAAATCATGTAGATGAGGTACATGATGAGGAACCTACAACTTCTAAAGTACCAGATACAAAAGAAGAAGAGCTTGTACCTGAGAATCATGATATGATGGAGCCCCAGAAACCTGTTGATTCACCCACAAAAGTGATTACATATCAGAGAAAACCAGGTTGGGCTCATGAACTCATTCAATATGCAGAAAGGTATGGTGCCCCAAATAAAACTTTCAGAGAAAGTAAAAGACCTCGATTATATTCCAACTATGTTGCACTTGTGTCTAACATCATTGATGCAAAACCTTCCAACTATGAAGAAGTCGCTGAGAAGAAAGTGTGGCAAGATGCCATGATTGAAGAATATCAATCAATTATGAAAAATGATGTTTGGGACATAGGTCCGAGACCAAAAGAAAAATCCGTGGTAACATCTAAATGGTTATACAAAATCAAGCATGATGCGGATGGTAGTATAGAGAAATTCAAAGCAAGGTTTGTAGCTCTTGGGTTCTTTCAGAAAGAGGGAATAGATTACGAAGAAACTTTTTCTCATGTGGCAAGATACACTTCCATTAGAGCTACTATGGCTAAAGCTGCAAAGATGGGATGGAAACTACATCAAATGGATATAAAGACTGCTTTTATGAATGTTGTGATAGAAGAGGAAGTGTATGTGGAGCAGCCACAAGGATTTGAGACACATGACAGTCAAACGCATGTGTGCAGATTAAAGAAAGCCTTGTATGGCTTGAAGCAAGCACCTAGGACATGGTATGGAAGAATTGATAATTTTCTGATGAGCTTGGGCTTTATCAAGAGTAAAGCAGATTCCAATCTCTACTACAAGATTGAGAATGATGATCAGGTGATCTTACTATTGTATGTGGATGATTTGTTTCTAACAGGAAATGAAAAGCTCAACACTGATTGCAAGAAGAAGCTTGCTTCAGAATTCGAAATGAAAGATCTGGGTCAGATGCATTATTTCCTAGGTCTGGAAGTGTGGCAGAATCCAGGTGCGATTTGTCTTAGTCAAGGAAAATATGTTGTGGAAATTCTAAAGAGATTTGGAATGATGGATTGTAAATCCATGACTACACCTATGATGACAAATCCAAAGTTATTATGCGATACTTCATCAGAGATAGTGGATGCCACTTTGTATAGGAAAATGATTGGTTTGATGATGTATTTAATGAATACAAGGCCAGACATATGTTTTGTTGTGAACACTTTAAGTCAGTATATGGTTGAACCCAAACATGTTCATTTGATCGCAGCAAAACATGTGATGAGATACTTGAAAGGTACCATTGAGTATGGTATCAAGTATGATGCAGATTGTGAGTTCATACTACAGGGATGCTCTGATTCAGATTGGGTTGGTAGTGTCACAGATCGTAAGAGTACTTCAGGATGTTGTTTTAGTTTGGGATCAGGTATGATCTCATGGTTTAGCAGGAAGCAAACCAGTGTTGCGCCCAGTACAACTGAGGCAGAATATATGGCAGCATGTTTAGCATGTACTGAAGCTATATGGCTACGGAAATTACTTTCAGGATTATTTGGTATTGATTTAGATGCTACTAGTATTTGTTGTGACAATCAGAGTTGCATAAAGTTGTCAGTGAACCCCGTGTTTCATGACAAATCAAAGCATATTGGAATCTGTTAGTTTTTCATGGCATTTAGGTTAAGTATGAAGTTCATTCCAATTTTATCAAATAGCCATAACCATAAATGTTGTTGCAACCAAGATCACAAGAAGAATCACCATGCACAAGAACACAAGATATATCCTGCGAAACCCTTCTCAAACAAGGGAGAAAAAACCCAACCAAATCCTTTGCTATATTCTTCAAGAGAAAGATCTTTCACCAACAAAATGACTTAGCACACAAGAGGGTGCTTAAGCTCTAGAAACCCTAGTGCCCAACAAAGGTGCGCACCTTTGCCAAAGAGCAGTACTTGCTGAAATTTCCAAAACATATGTGTGGAGGATATGATTCTACAATGGAGAATCATCTCCTACTTATATTAGACTTTGACTAATCTGCAAGGGCATCTCATTGGCACAACAGGGCCGACCTCTCTAAGTCAAACTCACTTTATTATTATTTTTATTATTATAATTAATCTTTTCATTATTAATTATCTTCTTTATATTAATCATATTAATATACGGCCGACCTGTACCCTTTACATAATAACTAGGGTTACATGTAGGTCTGACTCTTGAACAATATATAGAAAAGGATCTGATACACCCACTAGTGCTCATCCACTAGGGGCCACATCCATAGGGATTCCATAGACCTGAGTCACTGCATTACACAGATGAACTAGGTCCTTGCACGTACACTTATGCTCATCCATAGTCATGTCTGCTCTACAGATCTGCTTTCCCATTATCACCAACAGGAGGATCATCTGGAGTCTTCTCATCAACTTTGTTGTTGTTCAAAGGAGACCATCACGTCATCTTTGTTCTTATTCTCCTGATCAGGGTTATTGGAAGCTTCCCCCCCCCCCGCTTCGAAGCCCCGAAGCTCGATCCGGACGGGTGTGTCCTGGAAGCGCCCTCTGAAGCGCGACTCAATTTTTGGAAGTGCGCTTCGGGGCTATTGGGCGTGATTCCTGTGATTTCTGAAGCGTCCTCCTCCGAAGCGCGCTCCAGAAATTTGGAAGCGCGCTTCCAAATTTCTGGATCGCGCTTCGGAGGGCGCTTCTGAGGAAGGCCCACACGCTTCCAAGGGGGAATGAGGTGTTTAGGTGTGCAAGTGAGGGTTATTTGTCCTTACTAGGGCTATTTAAAGAGGTCCCCACCCCCTCCATTTCACCCACCCTAGTAATTAATGGTAATGTTAAAAGTGACGTTCTCCTTTATCTTTCATTTTCATCCTTTTACTTAAATTTTTAACATTACCATTAACTGTTTCAAGATGTTTGAGAGTGGTTCCAACCTCATTGGACTTCATATGGAGAAAGTAGAATTTTAGGTCTCATTCAAAATTCAGCAGACTTAACAGTTTTCAGGATTTCAAGAATGGCAAGATTGCAATGTTTCCACTGGATTCTATCATGTATGAGGGTATGGAACTGACATTTAATCAAGAAAACCAATCCCTTTATATACCTCGATGTCGGTGGCATTGATTGTTGTTAGCTTTTAGGGTAATATTGCAGAACAGTAGTCTCCTTTTAATTTTCAAAGCTAAATCAATTTAGATCTGGAACTTAAACAGCATATAGATAGATCTATAACAGATAGTAGCAGTTTAGAGAATCAACTCAGAACACATATGATAAATAGATCAGATCATAGATAGTAAAGAACAACTCTTTAACAAGCAACA
>JZKD02S1001157.1:2642660-2683598 GCA_000966675.3 Picea glauca
CATTTAATCAAGGGCACCATACCCTTTATGTACCTCGATGTTGGTGGCATTGATTGTTGAACTCTTCTGTCATGACCCCAGTAAAAATGTACACTTCACTCAAGTATAAATTCTTCTGTTGAACTCTTCTCTTTGTCATCGTGTCAAGTGACTTAGTGGTGTATCTGCACACCAACCTCTGTCTTATTTGTAAGCACTGGGCAGAGAGAAGAGTAGTTGAAGGGAAAGACAAAGATTCACATGGATGCACATGAATATGTATTTGTTTTTCAAAAATTTGAATATTTTATGTATTTTTAGTGACCGGTTTTTTGATCCGGTTTTTTCCCGGTTCTGGTTCGGTTCCGGTTTTTGGGGTCGACCGGTTCAATGACCGGTTCGGTTCTGGTAACATTAGTTGGAAGAGCTTTATAATGAATGTGAGCAAGCCTTCTATGCCATAGCTCACTTAAGTTGATGGTGTCATGTAGTAAGGCTTGAACTGGTTTGATGGTTAGCTTGTATAGGCTGTTGTCTCTAACATCGATTACTTTGGAGGAGTTGATATGAGAGTTTTTGTGCCATGCAAGAACTCTCCCTTCTGAGAAAGTGATTTTGTAACCTTTGTCTTCAAGAGCCGAGATAGAGACAAGGTTTCTCTTCATACCTGGTACATATAGGACCTCTTCCAGTTTGAGCTGCATATCTGAATCGAGTTGGAAGGTGGAGATTCCAACTCCTCTTATGTTGTATCTAGCATCATCTCCAAGGACCACAAGTAGATGTGTCTCTTTCTCAATGAAGCGTGACAAATGATTTCTGAAACCGGTCATCTGGTTGGAAGCACCACTATCAATTAGCCAAGTGTTTTCATTTAGAGGAACCATACCTAAGAGTGTTGAGATGTTGATGTCTTCATTGCATTGGAGTTTTGTGTTGAGCTTGCTTCCCATCATGAAATTGCCCATCTTCATAAACCCTTGTCAACTAGGCTGGAGGAAACCTAACGGCTAGGCTAGGTTAGCACTTTTTATATAAGTTGGGCTTATGACTACCAACAATAATCCTTTAAGAATAATAGCTTCTTCAAGAAATTCTCAGAAATAGAGTTCAGAATTTTCTGCAGAATTTTGATGAAACCCTAGTAGCTCTTAGGGTCAAAATTTGAAAATGCCCGGAATTTGGTTCTGAGACTTGCTCGTGGTACGATGAAGGAGGTTGTACCTTTCTAAGTCTTTTTCAACCCAAGCGTCCAAGTTATAGTGGTGAAATTTCTCTGAAAAAGGGGGCCGTACGGATTTTCTGGAAAAAAACTAGGAGGGTCGTACGATTCCTGCAACTGAGAGAGTAGATGTTCTGGAGAAGACTTGTGCAATGGGATCTTCAAGACCTATGCTCTGATACCATGTTAGTTTTTCATGGCATGTAGGTTAAGTATGAAGTTCATTCCAATTTTATCAAATAGCCATAACCATAAATGTTGCAGCAACCAAGATCACAAGAAGAATCACCATGCACAAGAACACAAGATATATCCTGGGAAACCCTTCTCAAACAAGGGAGAAAAAACCCAGCCAAATCCTTTGCTATATTCTTCAAGAGAAAGACCTTTCACCAACAAAATGACTTAGCACACAAGAGAGTGCTTAAACTCTAGAAACCCTAGCGCCCAAGACAGTTGTGCACCTTTGCCAAAGAGAAGTACTTGCTGAAATTTCCAAAACATATGTGTGGAGGATATGATTCTACAATGGAGAATCATCTCCTACTTATATTAGACTTTGACTAATCTGCAAGGGCATCTCATTGGCACAACAAGGCCGACCTCTCTAAGTAAAACACACTTTATTATTATAATTAATATTTTCATTATTAATTATATTCTTTATATTAATAATATTAATATAGGGCCGACCTGTACCCCTTACATAATAACTAGGGTTACAGGTAGGTATGACTCTTGAACAATATATAGAAAAGGATCTGATACACCCACTAGTGCTCATCCACTAGGGGCCACATCCATAGGGATGCCATAGACCTGAGTCACTGCATTACACAGATGAACTAGGTCCTCGCACGTGCACTTATGCCCATCCATAGTCACGTCTGCTCTACAGATCTGCTTTCCCACTGTCACCAACAAGAGGATCATGTGGAGTCTTTTCATCAACTTTGTTGTTGTTCAGAGGAGGCCATCACGTCATCTTTGTTCTTATTCTCATGATGATGTGCCCAGCGCTTTTCGGGATTTCCCTAACTCAACAGATCGCTCTTACATCGGATAATCATCTGGAGTTCTTCTCTCTCACGTCATGGAGGAGGCCATATACATTCCTAGCCTTTGTCCTAGGCTAGAACCACGAACCCTTTATTAGGGGCTTTCTCTCGGGTTTGTAAGCTGAGAGTAAGACTTCACATCGCTGCTATATTCCACATCTCATAGTTTGTAAGTTGGAGGATGTCTCCTATAGTTGCAAACATTAACAGAATCAAGTATCATTTTATCTGTGATGTGGTAGAAAAAGGAGCAGTGAAGCTTCATTATGTGGCTACCAATGAGCAGGTTGCAGATGTGTTAACCAAACTTTTGTCGAAGGTGAAGTTTGAGTACTTCAGAGACAAACTTGGACTGGTCCTTCATACGAGGGAGTAAAGAGTTGCATATGGGATTCTTGTGACAGTAGCGAGGAAGGTCATTTACAGGTAGGATGTTGGCTATTCTATTTTATTCTTATACAGTATGAAAAAGGATTGGCTCTAAGATAACTCATCCATTATGAAAAAGGACCGGCACTGAGTAAGATAGTTCTTCGTGAATTGACAGTTTTTGGTGAACTGTATAGCTTCCTCTAGCATATGGCTAGTAGGACAGTTCCTGGTGAACTGCACAAACAGTTCTTGGTGAACTGAGTGAATAAAATCTTGTAATGACAGCAGTGTGCTCACCAGAGATGCTATTGATCCCAATGCTAGCGATGGATACAAAACTTCTCTTGATGAATAGATTCTACATGGATCAACAAGTGAATAGCCAAGTAAAGACAAATGGATGTAAGAGTTGGTACTAGGAAAATACCTTCCTTGCTAAGCAGGGATGATTTTAAGGATGGAAATTTATTTTAAAATGTAGAAACCTTGGTGAATCTTACTAATCCTTCATATGCCAACTACAAAATGTTTGGTGATATTTTTGTAGAAATATTCAAATTTCTAAAGATTTTATATAGTTTGTATAAAATTTTGGCTATTTTTAAGGTAAAATAATTTTATCCTATAGAATTTGGGTGAATCATTTTTAGAATAGCGAATTTTTTTTGGGGAAAAACCATGGAAAATTGGCCCAAGGGCGAAATGCTAAGAGGGAGTGTTGAATTATATAGCTTTGGAAGCTATTTTCCCTATTGTAACTAACCATGTAAATAAAGTTTTGATATAGTGTTAACTTTATGTCAAGCATCAAACACATGACAAGTGTCAACCTTATGCCAAGACAACCATATGCCATGTGTCAACCTCATAGCACCTCTAAGAGGACTGCTTAGAGAGGTTGTAGTGGCTACCTTAGGGAGGTTGCTTAAGAGGGTTGCTTAGGATGGTTGGAGTGGCCAGCTTAGGGTGGTGGTATGACAGATGTATAACAGTTGTCATACAATCCTAAGACAGCAATTTAGGGCAGCCTCTAGAAGAGACAAAGGAAGTGACATTTGGGAGCATTAGGAGGTGACTCTTGGGAACTTTAGGAGGTGACTCTTGGCAGCCAACGGAGGGCAGGTATGACAGTTGTTATACAATTGTCATACATTCTTAGGGGGTTGCTTAGGGCAGCCAAACCAACCTATAAAAAGGGGCATTCACTTACCATTTACATACCTTTGTTTTGTTGGAGTCTTCTGCTAAGGCAAGGCATCTATTTGCTGAAGTATTTTCTGCTGGTATATGACTGATATCTACTAGAATTTTCTACTAGTATATGGCTGCTAGTTGTTCGAGTCTTTTGTTGGTATATGGTAGCTAGTTGTTGAAGTATTCTACTAATACAAGCACTATATTCTTATTGAAGTCTTTTATTGTTCCTTGTTGATATAAGGCTGCTACAAATACTATGTTAAAACTGCCATAACTCTGCCACAGCAAGAAGGAAAGTCAGTTATCTTTTGGTGAGTTTGTCAAGTTGTTACTATAAATGTTAGTTCAGCTATTTGTGAAGTTTGTAAGTGCTGAAACAAATGTATTGTTTCAGCCCTCTGAGTCCTAGCTAGTTACTCTAAAGTCTTGTACTGGTATTGTACTTTGTTGAAGAATCTAAAGAGAAGTTTTGGTTGGGTTTTCTACCCCAAGAGGGTTTCCCAGGGTATACTTGTGTTCTCTCTGTGATTGTCTCACTTTCAGTGATCCTGATATATGCAAGATGTATTGGTATGTTGGTTGTATGCTGTAAATTTTATAAATTTACCTACATGCATCAGTTTTTCAACATAAATTTCTACATGGTATCAGAGCTCGGGCTCTGAGTGACAGTGAGCAGTGTTATTTTTGGGAAAAATTTGAAGGGGGAAACTTGATTGTTTGTTTTCCATTGAACAATTGTTAGGGAGATGGTTGTTTGCATCAGGTATGAGGACCAGTTGGATGGGATTTTCAACTATTTGCAATGGAAAGTCAGGATGTCAGTTATTCTTTGGGAGAACAAAATTTGGAGCTTTGTCAGCACCATAGTTGTTGTTCCATTAGCAGACTATGGCTTTGGATTTACATGAGGTAAAGGAGGCCAAATCTCAAAGGCTTATTCTAGATGGAATGAAGGACCACCTTATTCAACACTTCGCTGAGAAGAAGGCAGCCAAAGAGATGTGGGATGCACTGAAAAACTTGTACGAGGCGAAGAATGAAAACTGGAAGATGTCCTTGAAGGATAAACTGCATGATACCAAGATGTGTAAGGGGGAGAGTGTGTCTTCTTATCTTACCCGGGTAGCTCAAGTGAAAGATGACTTGGCTGCAGTTGGGGAGGTCATATTGGATTCAAAGTTGGTGAGGATAGCCTTGAAAGGCTTAACCAAGGAATGGGAATTCTTCGTGAAGTGTGTGGTGGGTCATGAGCATCTTCCAGATTGAAGCAGATTGTGGAACGATTTCACTCAGGAGGAGATTTGGGAAGGATCTCAGAGCAGTGGACAGAAGGTAGATGGAGTTGATGAAGAGAATGTTTCTCTTGCTGCAAAGGGCAAGGGGAAGAAGAAAGAAAATTACGGGAGGGACTTGAGTAAAGTCAGATGTTATTGTTGTAACCAGTTGGGGCACCTTGCTTCTTAGTGTCCTGAGAGGAAGAAGAAGAAGGAACAGGAGGGGCGTGATACAGCTGCTACAACAACTATGGACGATTTTTCATCCAAGTTTGATAAGGACTTTTCTTTGGTTACTCTAGTATCCAGTGTCAGTAGTGGAGGATTTGAAGGTGATAACAGGTGGATTGTTGACAGTGGAGCCTCTTGTCACATGACGAGAATCTGGCGAGTATTCCCTATTATCAAAGACACAGGTCCTGACCGGTTGGTGGAGAGTGAAGGAGGTATGGCACGAGTTGTACATGGAGTTGGAAGGGTTAGATTCCGACTCGAGTATGGAGAACTCCTGGAGGTTGATGGAGTTCTCCTTGTTCCGGGATTAAGGGTTAACTTGATCTCATTCCCAGCCTTGGAGGATGTTGGATATTGTACATTGTTCAAGAGGGGACATGCATTTATCTACAGGGAGGGAGTGGATCCAGTCAAACCACGGTTGATTGGTGATCGGATGGATAGGTTGTACATGTTGCAAGGACAACCTTCAGGTTATGATTCAATGTTGGATGAGGAGTAGGAGGCTCATGAGACTGCGATGGGCCCAAGGATTCAGTCTTGCATTCCGAGCGAAGAGAGAGAGTCGCTTTTGAGCACTGACAGGAGGCTCAGCTGGTGTGATCGAACCGAAGCTCAGGATGGAGTGAATTCTCCTAAGAGCTCAAGGTTCAGAGTTGCTGTCGGGAGAAGATCTTCTAGTTCGAGTTTTGTGCAGGGGTTGAGGTTAGCTCCAGGTTCAGAGGGAGCTCCTACTGCAAACAGTGTGATGGGACCAGATGATGGTGATGGCAACGAGTACATCCCTCGCTAAGAGGGAGTGTTATCTTTTATAGCTCGGGAGATACTTCATGTGTTTTGTCTTGTATGCAGAAGTAGCCTTATATTTGCACCACTAGACACTTGACTTTGTAATGGGTTTTTATAAAGTTGTAATAAAGTGGTTCTTTTATTAAAGTGACCTTTTAATAAAGTGTACCTTCTAATATTAAAGTGATTTTATTTCATAAAGTGCACTTATATTATAAAGTGAAATTGTACTTTAATATTTTAAGTGATTTATTTTGAAGGGAATAAATCATGTCCCTTGATCATGGAAAGGCAAGATTAGATCTTGGCCTTTGGATTTAGGGATGGGGAAGGTTAAAGGTCATTTTTGAATTATAAGAGAACGCATTGGGTAGTGTGCAAGACATAATGAGAAGAAGAAGATTGAGAGAAATTGAGAGAGAGCTGGAAGAGAAAAGTGGGCAGCAGATTTTTGGCACAGTTTACAAGGGAGATTGGGCACATTTCCCAAGGAGTAACTTCTATTTATGAGATGCTGCTTTTATTGCTGAGGACAGGTCATACTGTACGGATCTGTACAAGCCATACAGCAGCAAATTTGGGCACGGAAATCGAGGACAGACAAGGCACGGTTTTCGAGGCAGCGTTTGAGGGATTTCTGGTGGAGGACAGTCGTACAGGAGAGAAGGTACAGCAACCTGTTGAGGGCATGATTTTCGAGGTGCTGATTTCAGCAAGGCCGTACAGTTGTACAGACTGTAGCATGATTTTCTAGACAGAAAGTTGTGGGACAGATTGTGTTTGTAAGTGATTCTCTTGGCTGCTAAATGTAATCTTGCTGCTGATATGTACTTTCCTGAAGCTAATATAATATCTCTCTCTTTGGGTTTCCCCACATCGGGGTTTTCCCTGGATGGTTGCCTATATTTCTGACTATTACATGGATGTGTGATTGTTTTTCATTGTGTTTATTCCGCTGTAAAAGTGCTTGGCAATGTGTATTTCTGCTCATAATATTTTCTGAATGAGTTTATTCATTTCTGATTTCATAGATAACAGTTATCTCTAGCTTGCTAAGTGTATGACAGAATTTAGTGCATGCTGATTTTGTCATTAAATTTCTTCACCTTTTAAACCACAAATTATGATCAAGGGGAAGTTGCCATTGTTTTGGCTATCTCCCACTCCCTTCAGAGTTTTGTGGTAGATCATGTTGATGTTTTTGTAGCATCAGGAGGTATTCCCACATTAGACTAAGTGTCAGGCATGTGGGAGCCATTCTTGACAATCACATTGCAATTTTTCCTTGTAAAAATCCTTTGTGTGAGGTGTGGGACGTTGTGGGCTTGTTGATGGGCTTTGTGGGTTTGTTAGATGATTAAACAAACCTAATTTAATGTTGAGTTTGGGTGAAGGGCTTCTAAGTGGTTTAGGGGCTTCTTCCATACCCTTTTTGAGTCATATAAAGGGAGATCAAGTGTAAAGAATGAATGGCAAGAGTGAGTGTGATATTTATTCTTGGAGAGAGGTCGTCAAGACCTCAGCGAGCCATGGAGAAGGCCGAGCCTCAGTCCTGAGATTTTTGGAGAGGAGGGGCAGCTTGCCTCTAGGCCTCAGTCCTGCAATTTTTGGAGAGGAAGGGCAGCTTGCCTCTAGGCCTCAGTCCTGCGAATTTTTGGAGAGGAGGGCCAGCTTGCCTCAGACCTGTGTTTGGTTGAGGCAGCTGGCAACCTAGGAACCTCGGTCTGCAGAATTTAGGAGCCCCAATCAGCAGGTTTGGTGGGCTGGTACAGTCAGCCCAGACGCAGGTTTTGGGGTAGCCTTTGGGGCTGATACAGTCAGCCTAGCCACAGATTTTTGGGGCTGATACAGTCAGCCTAGCCGCAGATTTTTGGGGCAGTTTTTGAGGGCTGGTACAGTCAGCCTGTTTGGACAAAGAAGAGACCGTGAATGCCTGCTCAGGTCGAGGTCTGACCAGCAACATCTCATTGGGTTTTTCCCTGTGCAAAGTCTGTACAGTGAGCAGAATTTAGGCACAGAAACCGAGGAGGGTTTCTGCAGTGGACAAGGGCTTTTTCGGTAAGTGTACCCTTGTATTTTGGTGTGTTCTTTTTGTAAGAAAGGCCATTTTCCCTGGTACGGGAGCACAAATTCTAAGTAATGTTTTAATGAAGAATTCGTGAAATTGGACTAAATTCCTGTGTACTGTGTATGATTCAATTGCTGGTTTTATTTTCTGCTGTGCTAGGTTGTTAGACATCTCAGTGTGTTTATGTTCACAGTTCAGAATGTGTGATTTCTGTGTGTACTGTTGGGAACCTAGACCAGACCTGAGGTGTGTTCAAAATCTAACAGATCATGGCTCTAATCCCTATAATAGGTGTGTCTTGGTAACAATGATGCTGAAGGATGGGCTAGTTGGCCTTTGCTCAATTTATACACCCAAAGCTACTACCAATCAATCTGTGCTTTAGGAATGGCTTGCCTCCTCGTTACCAAATGTTGAATGGCTTATAGGAGGGAGCTTCAACATGGTTGAATGGTGTTCTAATGCCCCAGTTTTGACCCTTAGAAGGTATTGGATCAGATCATGTATAAATTGTAAATGTGTGCTTAAAAAGATGGGCATCAAGCCATGTGAACTTAGATCAATGACCATGTAATGTAAATTTTTTAAATGTCTTGTATGGATTCCTAGTGCGGAGCTCAAGGCCAAGGCCCAACTAGAGAACGACTAGGTATATATAGGCTGTAATTATGCTTTCTATAGGACCATGTGGTAGAGTTACCATAGTGCAAAACTGTACTATGCTAAAATGAAATGTTGGAATATAATATATTATATGATGGCCCAAGATGGTTGCGAGGAGCACAAGGGAGCTATTAGTCCACAAGAGGGGAAGATGAAGGGGACCCATCATTGGGAACGGTGTTCTCTTCACATTTAGTCATGGAAACATTAACTGGTGTTTTATATTGTAATTCTGGCCTATGGCTAAGGCCAAGTTCCAACTGAGAAAGTCTTATGTGGGCCCATAACACCACTAGAGGAGGTCGCCCTACTTGTGTGTGTATAAATATACACTCAAGTATCATTCTCTAATCATCATCTTATGATATATTGCTCTAATATAAGTGTTAAGCCTACAAGCACTTATACAATATGAGGCTTCTATCTATTTTTTGTTGTTTTCTTTGAATGGGTCCATGAGCTCAGTTGCGAAGTGATTCTGTGATTGTCCATGTAAAATCCAACATGGTATCACAGGGTTGGTTGCAGGAGGAATAAAGCAGTTGACTTGTTATTATTGTGACATTGTGTAAATTGCTCTTCTACAATGCACGTGGAGTCTTGCAAGAAGCATGAATGAGCTGGAGGACACTTCTCATCTGAGAAAGGAGAGACAAGAGGCAATGTTTGCCATGAGGATTACAAAACGACATTCCACGCCCTCCAATTGATGATAAGAAACAATGTATTCCTCTGGAAATTTCTAATGTGACCATGCCTCAGAAGTAGTCCATAATGGGTAGGGGGCGCTTATTCTGGAAGAACCTTTGCAGCCCTAATTTGGTCCTCCAAGAGCACTGAAGCGGACCCCTTGGCTCCTGCAACAACAGACATGCCCCTGAGTATTTATCTTTTTTATAGTGTTGTCAATCGCCCCTAAGATAAGATGTTAATTTTTGTGAACTTTATATATTTTGCAGGCACAAAGCCAATAAATATAAGATGGTAATTATAGGTAATTGTGATCAAGGATTTTACATTTAATGGCCCCTTTTCATTTAAGGTTTTCAATACTTCAAGGAGTTTTTGTATTGCTTGCCTCTTTGTGACCCTATGGTGATATCCTCTTCTGTCACCCACATTTTAACTGTAATCTGCCCGATTTACAAATAGCTATATTAACAGAAAAATTCAAGCATATTTCATTTTTGTTTACAACAAGTGAGTTGATATACCTATTTTATCATTACCTTTCTAACATATAATTTGACCCATATAAACTCTGAGTTTATTGTTAGCTTTAGCATTTAATGTCTTAGCCACCAACTCCTATGTCAAAACAAACACTTTTATCATAACAGAAATGGTCTAGCATATTCAATTTCAGATTGCAGAATTTCAGGGGAGCTGTTTATATGATCCATTGGAGTATTAGCACGGCAATAATATTTAGCCTTCATAAATATTTGTATACCAGTTACTTTATATGTTACTGACATGCAACCAATGCAACATCTGGGTGTTAGGTGTTAAACCACACCATAACCACTTATGGTTACTATAAATTGTAATAGGACATGATGTAAAGATGTGTGCGAGAGATGTATAGTTACAGCATCAGTATTTTTTAAATTGAGATTCTATTCTTTATTTTCTCTCTTCACCATCATCTCTATGAAAGAGTGAACTCTAAATTTTTTACACTATCAAAGAATACTTTCCCTGCGTCTAATCCAACTTTATTTCGCATGGAATCAATTATATCACTATTGCCACAAATCAGTTTATGTCTCCTTTGCCAAAACTGTATGGTCAGAGTTTCTACCAGAAATATTGCTTCGCATAGTGGTCACTCTCTAATGCATATTTCCCAGTTTGGATCTGGGAGCAAAATTTAGAAACTTGCTACTGCCGATGTGAATCTACCAATCTTGGCTACATTTCAATTCTGTTTTGTGCACCAATTTCCTGGGGTGCCTCGAATAGATCATAAAGAATGCTGCTCCTTGCCACAGAACACTAACCTTTGCATTCAATGGAATTTTGTAAACACACTGCAAGAGTTCCGAAAGTAATTTTTCAAAGCCAGAGTTTCATTTTGTTTGCATGGAAGCTGGATAACCACCTCACTTGATTTACTCTTTCTTGACTATAACATCGTTTTCTAAACAAGAAATTACAGGAAGACCAGATAGTTTTCAATCTTATTGGCTAGAGACCCCAATAACAGCTAACCATTTTGATCCAATCTTTAATATCCTACACCTGTACACACCATATTCAGTTAACTTATAGATACAGTTCACACCCAACGACTTTCAATGTGAACAGGAAAATTCAATTAACAGCAGCAGAAGCACAGACCGTAAACCTGAACAGCGAAATTTGACTGACAGCAGCAGAAGCATAAAAGAATATGA
This sequence comes from Picea glauca, assembly GCA_000966675.3. Taxonomy (NCBI): domain Eukaryota; kingdom Viridiplantae; phylum Streptophyta; class Pinopsida; order Pinales; family Pinaceae; genus Picea; species Picea glauca. The sequence goes on from JZKD02S1001157.1 coordinate 2,653,919, forward strand.
CTAGTCAAATATGTGCTGTATCCAACTGAACATAAGTAAAACTCTGAAACTGGGTTTATTTTTTATCACTACAAAACTATAAAGACCATTCAAGATAGAGCATAATTATTAACTAGTTTATCAAAGCAGCTTCACACAGTGCCCCGCATATCTTGCAATTGATAAAGGACCAACGTAATAGAGGCTTTCACAAAGTTGCAGAGACCTAAAAATTCTGTGGTTAATTCCAACAGCATCCTTCATCAAAAAATCCAGACATCCATAGTCTTCAGCATAGAGAGTAATATGCACTTTTGTGATGATGAAAACTTAAGAGACCAAAACAAGCTTTCACTGCCAAGAGATCAGAGTACTTACCTCGTTCAATAAAAATATCTGTAAGGGTTCCATCCGCATACTCGCGAAGCTCTTGCTTGCTCAATGTCCCATTCATGTCTTTATCCAATGCAAGAAACATATCTTCACAGTCCACACCACAAAAATATTACAACAAAATCACCGATCAGCCCACCAGGATAAAAGACATTGTTAGTATTCAAGGTGTCATCTTTACATATATCACAACAACTTGATTAATAATTTGACATGTAAAATCGAGCAGCAAAATAGTAAAATAACAATAGTTTTTCTGAGGAAGTTACAACTTGAAAATTATTCTTTCCTGGATGCTTTCCAACTACTTCGGGATCAGAGATTTCTATCCTAAAACCAAACACAAGAATAGTATTGATAATTCACACCACCATACTGTTTCAAAAACTTAGCTCACCAGGAAAAAATACAAGATTCTTAAAGTTCATTCCAAGGAGGCATCGACATCAAAAAGACAGAAGATCTCGCTTTGATGTAGATGCCACCTTGAAATGAACACAATTTATTTGTGTATCCACATAAACAAGGCAAAGCTGTGTTTTTATCGTTCGTTGATGTAGAAGTTCTGTAACAGAACATAACTTGTTTTGTATCCACCCACCCAAAACAAAAAAGTAAACAAGTCACTGTGTTGTTAGAAAACAAATATTTAAGAATTCCAATTGCTGACTTCTTCAGACTCGTAAATATGCTCTGCCTTCAACACCAGCTCATAATAGTAGCTTTGTCCATTATCAATGGGGAAAACAGACAAAACTGTGCAACACAAAGAAAATTCGATTTAATTGAATCCCACATACATTGATTATGTTTTATCGTGCATTTTCATCCACGATATCATTGAATTACGTATATGAAAAACATCTGTTAGTGACTAAGGTTACTTTTGGCTGCAATAGCAACAAGATATGGCTGCAGTTATCTTATGCTTCCATACCACCAACCCCAGATGCACTTAAAAGGAAGCAACTGGCAGAGCTGTGCCTACTAAATTAACTTCACCTTTAGTTCCTAAATTGATAATAGTGAAAAGCTAACACTTAGGAACCAGTGAAAAGATTGACAGACATCAGATAGATTATTCCTCTAGAGCAAATATTGACAAATGTGAAAATCTTACAGTTAAGAACCAGTGTGAAGATTGACAACGAAGAAAAGAAAGAAGAAAGAAGTTATATTAATGTCCACAAATCACCAAAATAGGTTGGTAATAGCAAGTAAAACATGTCATAATGCCAATGTCGGAGTGTCGAAGGAAGCCCTTAGGCACGAGAATAAATACAAATAAACATAAAGACTACAAAAGGTTAAACACCTGAGCTAAACCCTAGAAAAAGAAAAAAGCGTGCTAACCTATGTGGGAAAAGAAGCACTAACCTCACTAGAAAGAGAAAAAGAGCTTTTGTCGTCATTGACAACCATCATGAAGATACCAATACAGACCTGAAAATGTCCTCTAGGCAACAACAGGGACAGACTGGACCAGGTTGAGTAGTCTTGGGGGCAAGTGGGGTGGTTACCTATTGGAGCTCTCCTGTCATCCAAGGCCAATGAAAGAAACTTAGAGATGGACACTTGGCTTCTCGACCAAAGTTGGGAAACAATGCCACCCTGAAACTGAGTGCTAGAATGGATATGTCTAGGTGACTCGCATCAAATCAAGGTGGTCTCCCAGTGATACAAGAGTAAGGCCACCATCTCACTCGCCTACTGTTCTTTGCATCAATGACTAGAGTATCTACTATCTACAAGGCACTTGTAGCCTCCAATCACCGATATAGGCTAGAAAAAAAAAGAGATCCTAGTGGATATGGGCCTCAAGAAATCCCGCATAGCATGCTATCTAACTTTATCTGCATTCCAGAGATAGAGCCAAACACCTCTAATCTAAGTAACCGCAATGTGTAGCAAGGGAGTCTCTTGAATCTTTGTACAGATAGTGAAATCTTCCACAATATGGGACATCTAAAAATGAAGTGTTGTTATATACCTGATATAAAATTTAAAAATAATATATAATATAATATAATTAAAACACTAACGGTAACAATGAATTATTTAATACAATATAAGAGACCACATCGTTCAATTGTATCACACACACATCAATCATATATAACTGTTTTGTCTTCTCACATATGTTTATGGGTCTTTGTACTCTTTTGTGATGCTGAGAGTGTTCATGGAAAAACATATATCTAGTCGAGTGTTGACCAGATACATCAACAAATATCCCGTAGCATCCACCAACTGGGAATCTGAAGCACTAAGCTTCTTCCAGTTGGTGACCATGAGTGTCGACATAGGCCTGCAGTCCTCCATCTGAAACCTGCTCAAATGTCTGCAGCATACTTCCCCTGTCCCATGAAGATGTGACCCTCCTCCTGCCATACCTCCATGCCCAGAAAATAGTGCATCAAATCGATGTCTCATCTCAAACTCTGATGCAAGTCCCCGCTTCCACTCAGCTATGAGATGCTCCGCTCCCCTGATGAACAAGTCATCCACATACAAAATGAGAATGAGTGTGTCCTCACCTCTAATGATGTAATAGAGGTTAGGATCAGCATCGCTCTTCTCAAATCCCATCTGAAGAAAATATGAGTCAATGCGCAAATACCAAGCTTTGGGAGCTTGCTTCAGACCAGTTAGCACAAATTTTACCCTCCAATCTGAACTGGTAAAACTGTTATGACAGCAGTAAAAACTTGGCTAATTATAGGAGAAATAGCCCTAGATGTCATGAGCTAAACCCCTCTCTGGTTAGGCTAGGCCTTGCTATCCTCTCGGGGGAGTCCCTGGGCACAATGAAGCGCCCTTGTGGCTGATTAAAGGTCTGAAAACTCAAAAATCAGCAAGCTGTTTTGCCTTGGACAGTGTGTAAAGCAGTCCAAAACAGTGGAAAAATTGATTAAGCACACTTGGAGGGAACCTGGAGGGTTAGCACAATGATAATAAACTGGAAAAAAAAAATGAAAACTACTCAAAGGATTGATCCCATCACAGTAAATAGTTCAGAAATAACGTATCAGATTTGCAAATTCACCACAATACCATCAAGAAGAGAGGTTCGAACAATAAACACAAGCTTCTTTATTGATCCAACTTTACAAGAGGGTTGGTTGTGCCACAGTTGGCAAGCTCACAACCAATACAATGACTACCTTTGCTCAATGACACGCTACTAGACTAGAGAGAGAGAGAGAGAGAGAGAGAGAGAGAGAGAGCAGAATGAAAGAGACGCTATGCTGCTCCTGCTAAGAACCGACGAAATAAGCCAAGGAAAGTCTCCTATATATAGCTAGAGTGGGCACCTATCTCAAGGAGGAGGGATGCATGAAAGGGGTAAAAATAGAGTCTAAGTTTACAGTGGGCGCATGAGTGCATGGGGGAGATAATTTTCGGAAACCATGCGACCTCTCCTTCCATCATAAATTAATTATCATATGCTACAATTTTAGGAATATGCGCCCTAGCCTAGGTGGATGCCACATCACTGCCACATGTCGACCTCAGAGGCTACCACTTGGCACTGCATGCACGATGACTGCACCTGCTAAATATAGAGGCAGCTAAAAATAGGGTTCTCTAAAAATAGATTCTTGGTTCTGCTTTTAGAAAAACTGATCGCATACATACTGCCAAAAATAGAAAGTCTTTCGAATACCCTTGACTTTATACTCATTAATCTCGTCTTTCCACAAGGGATCCGAATATACCATCAGAACTGTCATACAAGCCCTGATGCTCAACCTGCTAAAAATAACAATCTGGGTGACATCATCCGAAAAAAGGTCTTAAGGCCTCTGGATGCCTCAAGGATCAATATTGCACTCTCGAAATTTGAATCTGGGGCCTGAATCACAACCTGCCAAAAATAGCAACTCCCTGCATGTTGCCCGGAAAAATGTCAACGGGCCTAGAATCCTACAAGGACTCATACTATATGCTCTGAACTACCCCAAGCTGTCAGGAGACCCACTCAAACCGTGCCTCCTAAAAAGTAGCAACACCTATGTACATCTCTCTCTCACAAATGCATGGAAACCATGTAGACTATGACTCTTTGAACTAAGTAATCATGTATTGATCATGTACCTGCCTCGTGTGTGAACCATCCTCCTGCTCAACATAAGTGCTAAAACCCTGGGAAAATCTCACTATGCCAACCAAAGTGTTGCATGTTGGCTCTTAACCCTCAAGACTTTCAAGGGTGAAAATCTAGGGGTTAACAAGACTATACAGTGCCTCTCTCAGAAGGCACACGTGAGATTCTCTCTCACTCACATCCAACCCTTATGGTTGCTCAATGTACACCTCCTCCTCAATAAATCCATTGAGAAATGTGGTCTGTACATCCATCCGATGTAGCCTCCAACCCATCTTCGTCGCTATGGAAATAATACTCCTAATGGAAGTGTATCTCGCAACGGGTGCGAATGTCTCATCATAATCAACTCCCTCTATTTGAGAGAATCCACACGCCACAAATTGGGCCTTGTGTTTCTCTATGCTGCCATATGCAGCATTCTTGGTCTTGTACAACAACCATCTCGAAGTCACAACTGACTTCCCCTCTGGCCTCGGAACCACCTCCCAAACATCATTGCGCATAATGGAGTCATACTCCTCCAACATGGTCTCTCGCCAAACCTGTTGGTCAACTACCTGCACAAATGTCTGTGGCTCTGCATCTGTGATGCTCGTCACCATCGCCAAGTAGGACCCAAGCCTCTCTGGTGATTTGCTCACTCTGAATTGTCTCTTGGACTCTCATACATTCTCCTTGGCTTCCTTCAGGGTCTGCTGAAACCATCTCAGTTTCCTCTTCCTTGAAGTAACCAAGGGAGAAGTAAGATCTCCTCGCCCAAGTGTCTCTGCCTTAGATCTAATCCCAGGACTCTGAGATCCTAAAGCCTTTGCACCCTCTGCATGAACACCCTGCGACTGTGAACCTGAAGTTATGCAAGGTGACCCTGTCACCCCTGAAACTGGTGTACCAAACACCTGAGATTGTGCTCCCTCTAAAACATCAATCTTTGTCTCTGCATCATCCTCAATACTAACTCGAGACCTCCGGAAAGCTCTACCCTCCTCAAATCTAACATCTCTGCTCACCACCACTCTCAGTTGTGATGGACTGTAAATACGATAGGCCTTTGAGACCTCTGAGTACCCAACCAGTATCCCTTGTTGGGTTGCAGGGTCTAGCTTTGTCGTCCTCTCTAAGGGGACATGAGAGTAAGTCAAGCAACCAAAAATAGTCAAGCAACCAAAAATCTTGATGTGCTCAACATCGAGCCTCCTACCAGTGAAGGCCTCCTTGGGAGTCTTCTTCCCCAAAATCCTGTTGGGACTCTTGTTCTACAGATAAACTGCAGCAGCACTCGCCTCAGCCCAAAAGGTATAGAGGCAAACTCTAATCATGCAACATAGATTTCGTTGCACCTGTAATCGCCCTGTTCTTCCTCTCAGCAACCAGTTATGTTGGGGGTTGTAAGGCACGATCATCAATCTTCTTATCCCTGCACGGGTATAGAAGTCTACAAACTCCCTGGAGGAATACTCACCTCCGTTGTCTGACCGCAAGACCTTGATCCTCTTTCCTGTCTAGTTCTCCACAAGAGCTTTGAACGCTTAGAACCTCTTGAAGACCTCACTCTTGGCCTTCGGGAAATAGATACAAGTCTTCCTGGAGTGATCATCTATGAATGTGAGATAGTACTCACAACCACTCAAGGACGCCCGAGACATGGGCCCACACACATCTGTGTATACTAAATCTAGTACCCCAATTGACCTGTTGTCACTACTGGGAAAATAAGCCTTGGTAAACTTACCAAGCGCACACCCTTTGCACACATCCCGATGCTCTGAACTGAATTTTGGCACTCCTGTCACAACCTCTCTCAGTCCTCCAAGAGCCCCATGATGAAGGTGTGCCATCCTCCAATGCCACAACTCACACAATTGACTGTTGTTGTCGATACTTGTTGCCCAAAGCATGCAAAGGCTGAAAAAGAAATATGTATAGTTTCCCATCCCTCTCTCCAATCACCTGCCCTAAGGTGAGATGGGACCCCTTAGGGTGTATGACAACTTATGTCCCTCTGAAGGACACCTCAAGACCCCTATCCTGGAGGGTGGAAACTGATATCAGATTCTTCTTCAACCCAGGGATGTAGAACATCCCTGAACGAAATAGGTGGCATACCATCTCTTTGAAAGGTAATTGTGCCACGCCCAGCAACTCGGACTATGGTGTCATCACCAAGAGCAATCTCCATCCTGACCTCTTGATCTCTGAGGTCGGAAAAATGCTCTCTAACACTAGTCATGTGGCTCGAAGCCTCGTTTTCTATGTACCAGATACTGGGTGTCCTCTCAACTGAAGTGCAACATATGAGGAAGGCACACTCCCTCTCAAACTGTGCTTGAAAATCTGCCTCATTTGTTGTAGTTGTTTTACCACCCTTCTTCTTCTTCTTGTTGGGACATTGTCCAGCATAGTGCCCCATCCTCTTACAAGCAATGCACTTCACTTTGCTCATATCCCTCTTCTGCCCACTACCACTCTCTCCATGTGACTTGGCCCCCATCTTGGGACCCTATCGAGCACCCTTGCCGACCTTCTTCTTTCCCTTTGACCAAAGATCCTCATCACCCTCAGATATTCGTTGTTGTCCTGAAGACCCAGAGCTACATCTCAACTCCTCTTGTACGAAATCATCCCAAAGTCTCTCCCAAGTAGGCCTGATCTCCCAGGAAACAATGCCTCGTACAAATGAACCCCAAGATTTAGAAAAGTTGTTTGAAGTTGTCCTCACCATAAAGTCTGGATCCACATTCTCTCTGACCATTGCTAACTCATCTCTGATCTGAGTGAATTTGCCAAGGTATGAAGTGACCGACTCGGTCTTGAGCAACAATTGTCCTGCAAAACCATCTTTCGGTTCTGGTTGGGACTCTGGTAAAGCTTGCACAAGGATGCCCATATCTCAAATGCATAGTCTTTACCAGTCAAGTGGGGTATAATGTGATCCCTCACTGCATCACAAATAGTCCTTTTTAGCCTTGGTGTTTTTCTTCCTGAAATTTGCATCCAACAATGGTGATGGAGTAGATGCAGGAGGAATCACCACGGGAGCTTGAACTATATCCCATAGTTCAAGATTCTCCAAGACGAAAATGATCATGGTCTTCCAAAGGGACCAGTTGCTAGCTCCGGCTAGCCTATCCTCTGCCCGAATCTAGGACACTGACATATCTGACCATTGAACTCACGTTGATGCTACAACTGCAAAAGAGAACTGCCTCACTCCTGTCAACACAGGTGTGAAAAGAGGCAGTCAAACTACAACCTCACTCCTAACAAAACAGGTGTGAAAAGAGGTTGTCCAAATCAGCCTCACTCCTATCAATTCAGGTGTGAAAAGAGGCTGAAAACTAGGTCCAACAACAGTCCTACAACTGTCCTACAAATCACTGCCAACAAGCTGCCACAAATCACTGTCAACAAGCTGTCAAGAAACTGTCCACAAGATGCTGTCCAAAATCAGCAAGACTTGGCCACCAAGGCTTTGATACCATGAAGAGAATTTGAGGCCATATGAGGCTGCCAACTGGGTTTGTCTTTCACCTGAGATTGGCTCTAAGTTTCAACTTTCAAACTGCCCTTTGCTGCTGTTTTAGGACAGCAAACAGTTTAGGAACTTTTCTGCTCAATTGTTATGGTTATATGTGCATTTAAGGTGCCCTTGCATATAGTTTTAGTCACCCAATGGTTAGCACATGCAAACCTCAAATCATATAATAAACCTCTATATCTTTACAATTATATAATGCTGATCTAAACTCTAGCAGGCATGGAAATTAGGACACAAGTGTTTTTGTCAACACGACCCTGAATAAAAACCCCCCAGGGAAAACCAGTTTGGAATGTAAGTGTATATAAGTGATGTAAGAAGCATGAAATACAACAAGTACACTAAAACAATGAAACCTGATACAATGGCAGCTCCTCCCGAGATGCTATGAGGTTCCAAGTAGAGAAATGTGCACAAGCTAGTGCGCCCTCTTCACTTGTTGCTCTATTTCACTCAAACTTTGGACCCTTTCTCCTTGTTGCCTTGAAGAATAAATCCTTGCACACAAAGTAGCTCTTGTGTGCTACCTCTCCAATGAAACAAACCAATCTGCAATCGGCCAAGTCTAGATCATGCCCACTAGGTGTGCACCCTCCTCCAAGTAAGAATGAACACCACAAAATAAAGAGGGTCTAAGCCTCCATGAGCCCTCCATGGAAGGAGGCGCCCAAGCTTCCCTCAACCATAGCTTCCATTCCCATCTCCATTGCTCTCCTCTAGCTCTCCAAGTGAACAATCGAGTGAATGAGCCTCTAAAGGATCGATGTGCCCCTCATACACCTCCATAAGGAAACCTAAGAGGTGGATGGCTAAGATCTCTCCATCCCATCTCTAATCAAAGGTTGAGATCATCCCACAATAATCTCACTCACAAACCCACTTTGGGTTAAGTTCCCTAAGTACACTTTAGGCCCCTCATTCACCCACTTAGTGAATAATTAGTCACTTTTGACTTAAGTGACAAAAATTCAACTTTTTGATTTAAGTGAAGTCAAAGTTGAATTAGACATAAAGTACAAGGTATATAGTCCCAATGTATTTCCCTCTTGTGGTTAGAGACTCAAAACCACAAGAGGACCACTTCCCAAGGTACCCCAAATCTCAATAGAAATTAGGACATCTCCATCAAAAGAGGTAGAAAGCTAGGTCAAAGCTCCAATGTATAGCCACCAAACATGAAATGAAGTCCAACAACCTCCCTCAAGTGTGGACATCCCCTCAAATAGGAAAAACAACCAAGCAAACACGACTACAAGGTGGCACGTGTGGCTCAAAAAGGTGAGAAGACCCCTCCAAAAGTGGTATAACGATCCAATATGAAGTCTCCAAGGCGCAACGACCACCCTAGAAAATGTCACCGGTCACATCCATGAAGTGAGGGTTCAAAACCCCGCTCAAAACAAGCTCCACATCTAAGGGAAAAACCAACGACCTCATGAAGAAGGGGATGGCTCCTCAAAAGTGGTGTTGTATGCCTCCAAATATGTGCCAATTTGCCAAGAGAGGGAGGGCTCCAATGGGGATGGGGACCCATCCTCTAATTGTCCATTGTGCATGTGAATTAGCCCTCAAAAAGACTAGGCTCTTTAGGGAGGCCCCCTCAATCATCCAAGTGCATAAAATTATGTAGAAGGGGGAGAGCATTCCATATGAAGGTGTCTTACATGATCTAAAGTACCAAAGTGTGACATACAAACATAGATCCATGCTTATGATAAAGGGTAAGTGTGATTCTAGGTATAGAACCTTTACAATAACATAGCACAATGTTTACAAAGAATAAAGTGAAAAAACCTAAGGGAACTATTAGTCATTTGTCCCAATAGACCCATCCCAAGACCCCCACACACCCACCTCGACCATAAATGATAAAAATATGTAGAAGAGGAAGAGTATTCCACAAGAAGGTGTCTTACAATCTAAAGTGCCAACATATGACATACATACATAGATTCATGCTTATGATAAAGGGTAAGTGTGATTCTAGGTATAGAACCTTTACAATAACATAGCACAATGTTTACGAGTAAAGTAAAAAAAACTACGGGAACTATTAGTCATGTGTCCCAATAGACCCATCCCAAGACCCTCGCACACCCACCTCAACCATAAATGATCTCAATAACATGGTTAGAACAAGCCATAAGGCTGGTACTAGCCTTGAAAAGGAATCTAGAAGTACATGCCATGACCAACCACTAGGGTCTACAGAAACCACCTAAGTTAAAAAAACATTTTACATAGATGATTAAGCATGATCTTGTAAAAATACAACTGATACACCATCACAACATTTGTCTCAGCATGATACATCACAAAAATCTTCATGAGATAAGTGAAGGCACAACTAATCATGAAACACCAAGGTCGAGCATTAGCTCAAAATGTGCAACAGGATCAACTTTGATGTTGGGCAACCTGGGCAAAGAAAATGGATAACCCTGATGCAAATCTGTGGAGTAACAAGGTCATCATTCATCTGTAAGAAATGTTCAAAGTACAATCCCATATTATGGCATCAACGTTGGGGGAGAGACACAAAACTTGGATAAACTACCAATATATATCTTTGATTTCCTTATCAATCTCCCCTTTTAAAGGAAGGTGTATAAGATGTTCAAAGAGTAATTGAAGGTGGGGTGACACTCATTAAAGATGTTGATAAATTGAAAAAGCAATCAACCCTACAAGAAACAATGTCACCTTCACCCTGTTATCCCCTATCCTAGGGATAACTAAGGATAGGGATAACTAAGGATATTATGTCTCGAGGCCCATAGGTCCTAAACATGGAGTACCGAGAGCCATATGACTTGAGTGTGGCCTTGGAGGGCCCATATTTTCTTCAGTGTGTCCTATCCATCAGCAGCAGCAACATCCATCTCATCAGCCTGATTCTGAAGTAGCAGTGGGTCTTGCTCCATGAGAGTCTCAGTATCATGGTATGTGTCACTCTGATTTTCGAAGCATTTGAATATGTGCACTGAACTCTCTTTGGTTTCATGACGTTTGCTTGGAAATTATGCTCTTTAACTTGTCCATACCTGGGGGGGATGACAGAGTGCCCTAGTAAGTTGGTTCCCTTAGGGATGAGTTGCCACTGGGTGGGTCTATCAAAGATCATCGTCCATTCCTTCCATACTTGCCACTTTTCATCATTGTCCCTCTCATCTTTCCCCTACCTTGGTTCGAGCATTGGGTTTTCCAAGCTAGTAAGGGTTGTACCTTGCCTTGTGGGAAGAAGGGGCTAAAATCCCAGAGGGTAAAAGTAGTTGGCAAAAGTTAAAAGCCAAAATGAAACCTTGAGATGCTTATCCAGGGATTCCCGGGAAAGCAATAAATGGCTTCTCAGCAAGAAAAGGGGACTCGTAAAATAAAATAAAACTCAAGATCTAGTTGGTGGATAGGAGGTCTCGTCATGAGCCGACCTATTAGGTCCATGGGCATATAGCGGTATGAAACTACCATCCATCTGGTCACCAAACCAGGGTAGTGGCTCTTGGTCGCATAACCAAGAGGAAGGGGATCTCATCACGAGCCAACCTTCTCATTTCCGTGAAGTACTTGTGGGTAGCGCTGTCACCACTGGTCACCAAGCCAGGATAGTGTCCTCCAGTTATTCTCTTGAAAAGAAAAAGCAATAAGACAAAGAATAAAAGGCATTGAATGGGCTAGAAAACAATGGCATCCATGACGAGGTGCAGCTCGCCCTCTACAGAGGCACCCAGGAGTAAGACCTACATTTCCCTGTTATCACTGCACCCCTTGCCCAAACATTCCCTACACCATCTCATACATCTACATGACCTAAATTGGTCTTCACCTGGGAAACACCCAAAATTTCAGAAGGATTAGCCCAATAGGACATCCTAAGACCCTCTCCAAACCTGGCTTGTTAAACTGCATATCGTCTTTGAGCATTTGTCTGGGTAAAGGGGAGTTTGATGCACATGTTTGGGTAATTTGATTATTAGACGTGATTGACATTGCTATGATCCTTATGACTTATGAGCCCATGGAGGGCGTACTTGTTGTTGTTGCAGGACCATGCCCGACGGACAGGTACATATTGGGAGATGATTAGTTCGGACCTCTATGGGGCTAAAAGCCCACTAGATGGATGTTGTGACCCCAGCCAGGGGCAGAGAGACACCAGAGGCTTGCACCGGAGAAAAAGAAGGACGTTCCACCAGAGACACTTTGGCAAGCCTGAACCTAGGGGGTCTTTCTCTTCCCCCTGAACGTTGTCCTTGGGAGACCCAAGATGTCACCCTTGTGACCCTAGACGTCACCCAACGTCATATGGACATGATGGAGGTAGTTGTGTGCCAAGTGGCACGTGTGGCATCATCCAGAGGCCTTGGAAGGCTTAACGTTTTGATCATGGAGTCCAACATCCCACCTATGAGGCCTAACGTCACCCTAGGAGGGCATGATGTCACCTCTACTGCAGATTTTAGGGTTTAATTCTTTAAATTTATGTAAAAAGTGGATTTTTGATGTAATTTGGCCAAGTATGCCTTTTCTGACCTAAATTGTAATTAAAGGTCATTATCATTGTATAAATAAGAGACAAATCTCTTGTATTTTTCATCATCTTCCAGACACACAAGTGTGAGGTCTGAAATTCGCTCCTCTTTAAGGGTATTTGGCTGAAATTAAGTGGTGCGCAACTTCTTGGAGAGGCTATTCTTGGTGTATTTTGGCATTTTCATTGTGGAAAGTCTTCAACTAGGGTTTTGTGGCTAGATTATTCTTGATGAAGTAAGTAAATCTGCAATTCTTTATTTATTTTTTGAATGGTTATGGTAAATTTGCTTGTTCATTTCTAAGATTATGAAATTGCTAGTTTGAAACCCTAGGGGAGAAGCATATGTTATTATCCTTTTCCTTGTAATTTTCCACCTACTTTATTTTGCTAGAAAACATCTCTTTTGAAGAATACACTAGAGACCTACATTTGTAGCACTCTAGAAGCATTGCTTCATTAGCTTCATATATTTTATTTCAAGCTTGATCTAAGGAAGAAGGAAATCGCTAGGGACTAAGGTTACTTACTTCCTGGCATTTTTTCCTTCTAGGGTTTAGATATTGAGGCCTTAGGTTACTAACACCTCAATCATCTCACCTATCCCTTTAGATTACCTATTATCATTTGTTATTTTCCTCTAAGAATTGTCGCTGCAAACATTGACTCCATTAAACTTTGACCAAACAACTCTTAAAACATCTTCCCTGAGACTTTTACTAACTCTTACTAACTCTAAATCAGACTAACTCACTAACTAATTTGTTGTTGTTGCAAAAGATTGCTACATCCATCTATAACAGCGGCAAATTCATCCTAAAAGCAAGATTAAAAAGCTGATTAGACATTGCCATAATTGCTTTTGACAACTATTATCATTCTGTCAATTTTAGGCTATTATTTCTTGTCATTCTTGAAGCATTATTGAGGCATAATTGTTGTAGCCGTTGCGAAATATTCATTGTTGTTATAAATATTTATATTGCTTCAGTTTTATATCAGCTTGTTTATCTTCCAAAAGTTTATGGTTTTATGAAGCATTGACTTCATATGGTACTTGCAAACAACGTTTATTTTCTACTTGTTGTCTTCTTCTGGGCAGGTACACTTAGATTACATTTTGCTTCATCTTAATAAAACCTTGGAACTTTGATCAGAGTGACCTATGAGAGGGTGGGACTTTCTTATAACTTTTACCTTAGCCTTCTCAAACCCCCAGGTCATTGGGGACGTCTCCCCTGTGGTACTACTCCTAAATAGAAAGAGGTGTCCTATTAAGGTGACAGTGATGGGCTATCCTCCTTGTTACGCCAATTTAGTATCCACTTTCCTTTGGCTTTGGGCAAGTACAAATTGCGCGATAACATTTTGGTGCCGTTGTCAGGGAACACTGAGTCAATTTTCCTCGAAGACGACACTTTTTCTGTAAGCCTTTCCTCAAAAGCCTTTATCTTACAAAGCTTACCTGGTGACTCCACTGAGGGTGATTCCCTCTTTTCTCTTTGATGATCCCTAGAAGGATTAGCTGGCGATTCCACTGATGACAAAGCCAACCATGGCTTCTCAATGGGACCCGGGAAATTTCAAACCCTTAGACATGAGTAAAATCTCAGGATACCCTCGACAAATGCCCCTAAGGTATGAAAAATGGCTCCCTAGATTCACTGGTAGTGATGGGGTTAGAGCCGACAATCACATGGATGATTTTTGGGCTTTCTTTCAACTCCACCCTATCAGTGATGATGTTGAGGATTTGGCAATGAAACTTTTCTCTGCCACTCTTCATGGCAATGCTAGGAAGTGGTATGACGATCTCCCTTATGCTAGCATCACATCTATGGACCAATTAGAAGAAACCTTTCTCAAGAAATGGGGTATTAAATTACGAGATATACAGATGCTAATGAAACAAACTAAGAACGAGAGTATCCAGGAATTCCATAACAAGTTCGAAAATTTGCTATGGCAAATTCCGAGATGCCATCGTCCTGAAGAAAAATACCTCGCTTACCTCTATACCAATGCACTCCTAGTGCATTTAGGGTTACTCTTCAATAAAAAGGGCCCAAAAACACTCCATGAAGCTTATAACATGGCTATAGAAATTGAGGCAAATATCTCCTTGTTCAAGGAAGGACACCTCTTTACCCCAGATACTCGTAGTTTGGAGAGATTAGTTTCTCTTGAGACCTTTACTAGTAATTTCCAAGAAAGAAGGGAACAAGTCATCAACTGACATGAGGTTGAGGAGAAGGATCCTAATGAGGTTTTCCAATCCCATGAGGAAGAGCAAGAGATTACTCATTCTTCGGCCAAGGATAATGAAAACATGGTTGAAGGGCGAGAGTCGGAAGATATCAAACATGATGATGAAGTATCGATCTGTGCTCCTCCCTCTAATGAAGCCATTCAAGAGCCTATTCCTCCTGCACAAAAAGAAGAGGATGAGGTTAGTAACTTTCCTTTTCAAGTTTTTGATGATACCTTGTTCTATTCAGAAGGGGAAGAAGAAAGGGAACCTTGGAAAAAACAGATCCCCCTTATTATGAAGTTGAAGAGACAAGTCATGAGGACAAGATGATGATGCATGCTCTTCCATTTGATGAAGTTATCCGAGTCCTCGAAGCTCATGCACAAGAAGAAGTAAACACGGTAAGTTATTTTCCTTTCGAAGAGTCTAATGATGTTTTATTTTATGATTTGGAAAATGAAGAAGTGTTAGAGGAGCCCTTGGATGTTTTAATCCCTTCATGTTATGATAAAGATGATGACCTTGTTGATAATATTGATGAATTCATACATGTCGGAAAGCGTAAATGGGATGTGATTGGATATGATGGGGATCCCATTTATGACATTGAGGGTCATTCCCAAAAGTTGCCTTTACAACTATCATATGAGGTTACTAGTAATTCTAACATTTGGCAACAAGGAGATGATATGATTACAAACCTTTTTCAAACACCCAAGGATGACCCGATGCTATATTCTCCTAGTCATTTTCGGTCATACCTTGAGGATTTTGAGGAATATTCCTTTGAGCACTTGGATTTATTCCATGAAGAAGATTATCAACCACCATTGTGCTCAGATATTGATAAAGGTGAGGACTTCGTTTTCCCAGAGAAGGATCCTTGTGACAATATCTTCCAGCTCCCTTCGACAATTTTATCTCGCTATGTTACTAAAGTAGTTGGGAAGCATGTCCTTTGTCTTAAGTTTTCTCTGAGGCAAAGCTTACTTTTAGAATTCAAGGGTAGGTTGAATACCTCAAGAAGAACTTTGTTATCTCAATCTTTCAGCCTAACACTAAGAAATTGTCAATCATCCTCTAGGTTCTTGCTAGCCCCTTCCCAAACCTCAGATTGTGAAGACGTCCAAGGTAGCCAACCTTCAAGCCCTTTGAGTCAGTCTATTGAACCTTTGATTTTTCACGATCCCTTTCTGAGATGGATTGAGCACTTTCCTGAGAGTGTGACTTGGCACCATTTTGTCCCTCCCACCCGCCTCCATGAGCTAGACTTTACAATTTTCGACGATGCAATACATTTGCTAACTCATGTTATTTTTGTGATGAACTTATCATTGTTTTGGTTTATGATCAAGCACAGAGGCAGGTAAGTAGAGGTAGGTAGGCATTTGCATTCATTGTATATACCATCTGCATATCATGCTAGAGTAGTGTCGTTTCATTTCCATTTGTATATATGCTTGCTTACTTTTATTTCATTGTATCATATATGAGCCAGGGGTGATATCACCACCCCAAAAGATTACTAATTATTTTTGTTGAGATCTAGCAGATTACAGGTCATGCTAGAGATGTTGAGGTTCTCATGCCCTCTACGGTGAGCACATGTCCCCGAGTTGGAGCCAGATGTTATCCCCTATCCTAGGGATAACTAAGGAGAATATGTCTCGAGGCCCACAGGTATTAGACATGGAGTACCGAGAGCCATATGACTTGAGTGTGGCCCTGGAGGGCCCATCTTTTCTTCAGTGTGTCCTATCCATCAGCAGCAGCAACATCCATCCCATCGGCCTGATTTTGAAGTAGCAGTGGGTCTTGCTCCATGAGGTAATGAGTCCGGGTATCATGGTATGCGTCACTCTGATTTTCAAAGCATTTGAACATGTGCACCGAACTCTCTTTCATTTCATGACATTTTCTTGGAAATTATGCTCTTTAACTTGTCCATACATGGGGGGGGATGACAGAGTGCCCTAGTAAGTTGGTTCCCTTAGGGATGAGTTGCCACTGGGTGGGTCTATGAAAGATCATCGTCCATTCCTTCCATACCAGCATAATGACCTGAGCAACACTCTATCAGAAATGCCTAGCTCTCTACATATGCGAGGTGATTTCTCACAAACAACAGGACTTACAAGATTTGTCTAATCCCTACCCCACCAAGTTGACCACCTCCTTCCAGCTCTAAGGGCACAATCCCCAACATATAACAGATCTGAAAATAACTTGTAAACAGCAGATTTGTGACAGTTGGAATCACTAAGCATCATGCAGATTCGCCAACCTTGGAAGAAGGTGATACCATATTGGTGAGACAATCCATGTCCTCCCATTTTGTGGTCAGACAACCCCCTTTCACAAGGGCACAAACATGTACCCAATCTCAACACAAAATTGCATTCTTAGCTAAGTCGAGCAACTACACACCCATCACTAGATATTTCTCTCTGTGAAATTTTGACAACCTATGCTTAAGACAATTTCAGAAATTTCAACTCATTTACTTGAGGTTTCCCAGATTTCATTCCTGTGAACTTTCGGCCTTATGGCTGAATTCAAAAAATAAATTACGGCAGCTTATAATTCACTTCTGCCCAACCAAATACATAAGGCATCCCAAGAAAGAAAGCACCAAAACATGTACTTCAAGAGAACTAGATTTCCAGCTCTAAGGGCACAATCCCCAACATATAACAGATCTGAAAATAACTTGTAAACAGCAGATTTGTGACAGCCACAAATCTGCCCTCATAGTTTCTATTGACTTCTCAAATGACTCAACAAAATCTGCTCACTGTTATGTTAAATCAGCATACATAACCAGCTATAGAAACTATTCAATCACCATGAGAACATAAGCTGAAAATCAGCTCTGCAAGCACACAAAGTTTGGACAGCAAAACACACTTCATATATAAAACAACTGAAGTTACAAGTACATATCAACAGCTTATCACAAGCTGGTACAAAATGTGCTTAAAGATTATCACAAACTAGGGCTCTCCAAAGCATCCAAAACCTAGCAAGGCATCACACCAAGCTCCTCCTAGCAAATCCAAAGGCTCAACAACAAGCTCGCATTAACACCAACTCCACCCTTGACCTTTACACTGACTCCTACTCCACCCTCCTTAAGGAGCTGCTCCCCCCCATTTCCTACTTTAGATCATTGGACACAACCACAGCCAAATACGAGATACTTTCCACAGTACTCGTGGAGGCAGCCCATGATTCCTACCCCCACTCTACCCGCCAGCACACCCATAAGCCTAACCCTGGCTCCTACCCCATGAACTGTTGGTTCGACGATGAATGTAAATTCTTCCACAAGCAACTCCATCTCACCCTCACACATGACCCATCTTCCTCCCCTCACCTCCGTCACACATACCGTCAACACCTTTGCCATAAAAAGTGAGTATCTCTCCCGAAGGAGATAGGAACTTTGTGAGGCCCTCCACTACTCCTCGAAAGCCTTATGGCGTGCGCTTTTTCCTAGATACCACACTACCCCGCCTGACCTTGACCCCCAGGCCATGCTCTCCCACACTACCTCTGTTTATGACATTCTTAGACAACTCCCACCCGCATCTCCTCCTCTCCCTCCTTATGCCACCTTTTCTCTAAGTGGGACATTAGGAGAGCAATCGGAGCTATGAGTACCAACTAAGCAACAGATGAGGAAGGGATTCAAGCCGAGAAAGGACTTCAAGGCTTCAAGGCTTCCCCCCCTTCTGCACAAGACACATTATTCATCCAATTCACAAATCGAGGAGTAGTTCCAATCCAAACAACTATTGGACTATTATGGTGGGTCACACTTTCGCCAAACCTTACAACACAGTCCTACACTAGCGGCTCTTTGAGGAGCTCAAGAGTCGGCATGTCAAGGCTGGAGGAAAAGTAAGTTTCCACCCAAACTACCAAACGATTGATCACATCTTCACGCTCCAAGCCATTATTGAGAAGGCTCGCCATCGCTCTTTGAAGGTTTACAGTTACTTTGTAGACTTTCGAAAAGAGTTTGACACGGTTCTGAGGGAGGCATTATTCCAGAGGCTCCTTGACATTGGCATATCTAAGACCCTCATGGCAGCCATCATGAGGATGAACAAGTCAATTTTGGGATGCCTCAGGATGGCACACGACCTTTTTGACTTCATCCAGAGTACCATTGGGGTAAAGCAGGGGTGCCCCTTCACGTTGACCCTCTTCGGGATCTATATTGATGAGCTGGAGTCCTTCCTCCATGAGCACATTCAAGAGGGGGGATGTTTGTCTTCTACATCGGGTGTTGATTTCCCTGATCCTATTCACTGACGACTTGGTCTTGTTGGCCTCTACTCCTAAGGGCCTGCAAATACAAATTGACGCATTTTCCAGCTTTTGTGATCTTCGGGGAGCAAGGATTGAGAACAACACAGCCTACACTTACTTGGGAGTACAGTGCATGGGGCCTTGTTTCTCTGTGTGATAGGACCTCCAAACTCATCTCAGTAAAAGGTATGGTTCCCTAGCGTTCATCAAGAGGCAATGCTTCCTGGGTCAGTTTCAGGACATCTCGTCCAAACTCTATCTCATGGAGGCGATTACAAACCCATAGTTCTCTATGGCTCCGAGATCTGGGGGGTGAGCATGTTACAGACAGATTGGGCCAAGATGGAGAGAGTCCAAACTCTGCTTCTGAGGCACATCATCCACTACAAGAGAACGGTTCTGCATTCCATTACTCAAGTAGAGTTCGATGTCCACCCATTCCACCTCGAAGTCATTTTCTGCTTGGTTTCTTTCCTCCATAGATTTCAGTCTTTCAGAGACTCTACCACCACGAGGGTAGTACCCCTACCTCGCACTTTTCTCCTCTGAGGAGCTTGCTTCGGATTCCCCCTCAGGCCATGCACGAGGTTGGTTCTCAGAAGTGTCACAAATTCTCCAGTTAATGACTATCTCCCTAAGGCACCTTCCCCTGTTCAATTTTTCCCTTATTGCACCATGACATCTCTTGTCGACTAGAAAGGTATTGAATCACGTTATCAAAGAGGACATCTACAAATTGTACGTTCAGGTCACTTGGACCTCACCTCCAACAAGTCTGAGCTCGAAGATGTCCTCCTACCTAGAGCATTTTTCAGAGTTGCAGGATGGCAACATCGTCTACCCCCCATATATGGCAGGGACTAGATGCACTGGATCAGGATCCCTTTGGGACAGCTACAAGTCGACTCTCATCGACTCTGAACTAAGGCAGACCACCATATACCACAGGTTGATAGGATATGCCAGATGTGCCAACTTCATGAGCCGGAGACAGAGATGCACCTCATTTTTAGGTGCCCCATATACTGTGAGGTCAGAGGACGATATCACTGCCTCTATAGGGACTCGGGGGGTTCC
The DNA here is from genome assembly GCA_000966675.3 of Picea glauca. Taxonomy (NCBI): domain Eukaryota; kingdom Viridiplantae; phylum Streptophyta; class Pinopsida; order Pinales; family Pinaceae; genus Picea; species Picea glauca. The sequence goes on from JZKD02S1001157.1 coordinate 2,674,110, forward strand.
CTCTCCACTTTCTTCCTATACCCGGACCAGAGATGCCTAGCCCTCTTCATCAGGGAGATTTTCAACCACAGATCACAATACCTACACGCCATGCCCCACCTTGGGACGACCAAAACGATTACCTCATACTTTCATGTTGAGCAATCAGATCAAAGCAACAAGCGACGAGCAGAGTCTTAGAGTACCAGATCATAGATTGGTGAGACCTTGTGTCTCTCCTCAGCTTTCCCCCCTGGGAGACCGACTGATATCATTGAGACCGGTTTCGAGATGTCGAACCGTACGCCAATCCATACATCCTCAGAGAGTTAGAGAGATCATCTCCATACCATCTGTCAGATTACCTCCCAGCTCCAAAGGAGCAGCCAAAGCTCTATCCAAAGTTTCTTCACTTCAACCTCGGATACTAGGAGTATTCCCTACACCTACACCCCCCCAGGATCATACAACCGAATCCCCCAATGGTTCTGAAGGACTCTGACTTAAGCCAGTGCCTTGTTCTCCCCCCTCGCCCTCGACCATCAGACCTGGGAGACCTTGACATCATTAGCCCCATCATTCGATCTCTCACTCTCTCTCTCTTGATTGACTCTTTAGTTGTCCACATTTTTGGTCTTGGACAACTTAATTATTATTCTGTATCATCGTTCCTTTGTCAGAGTCATATACATGTATCTTGAGGTTGTACTACTACAAGTTTATTTCTTTCTTTATATTATTTTTGGCATTCTCTAGCAGATGTGCTTGCACTCCCACATTGTAATGATACTTGATGTATTATTCAGTGCCATTGACCTACTTTTGTGGGCATTTGTTGGACATTAATAATATTATCTTATCTTATCTAGGGTTTATTTTCCAAAAACATATTATCCTCACAAAAGAACATCAAGTCTTCTCTAGGTTTTGCCTCTCACAAACCCAAGCACCTTCCTCCCTTACATTAAGACAAGTACAAAGACTCAACAGAAGTTCATCCTCAAGATACAATGATCTAATGAACTCTTTCAACTCTACTCTCTTCATATAACAAAACATTGTTGTGTCTCTTTATATAGAATAGGTGAGGGAGGCCAACTATAGAAACAAGGGACTAAGTCCACAAGCAACCTAATCTAATCCTCTAGATAAGGTGTCCAAGTGAAGCGCTCTCTCTCCAAGTTGTACACATATCAAGAGATAACTCCTCAAATGGTGTTCTCTCCAAGCATAGGCTCTAAGTATCAAGTGCTCCTCATCACAAGGGTCCTTGCTCTTAAGGACAAGCATCCAATTATCCAATGCTCCTCCTCAACATGTGTGTCCAAGGTCCACAAACAACCTCAAGCAATCCACCCTCAAGTCAAGTACCCATCCTCCTATGACATGCCAAGTGGTCCCAATGCTCCTCGAGCCAAGCACTCTCCCTCCTTGTGTCTATTACTCCTCCAAGGTACATCCACCAACCATGCAAGCAATCGTCTTCCCAACATGCATGCCATGTAGAAAATACCAATACCACATAAGACAACCACCTCCTCAAGAAGTGCACCACATCTAGCTCCATGTTCAAGGTTAAGCAACCACCTATAGAAAGCTCTCTAAATGTCATCAACCAAAAGGTCCACGATACAACTAAGCGGCTAGGATTTCACCATCTACCCTAGATCACATTAAGGAACCCCTAGCATGGTGTAAACACCTTCAAAGAAACCAAAAATCTAACACTCTTTTCATCTTTGAATGTTAGAAGAGCTTGGGTCGAACACCTCCAAGATCTCTCGATCACCCAACCAGGTCCTCCCATCCATGGGAACCCCAAAGGACATTATCAAGGGTTGGATTAATACCTCCATACTAATTTGATGAAAACATAAATGTTTCTTCACCCTCCTCTACATCTACCTTTATGTTTAATGTGTTGTAGTGGCTATCTCTCCTTTTTAGGGTTTCACCTCTTGGGTTGCCCTTTCTTACTCTATTTTCTATTTTTTTCACATATATCTCTTTACCCTTTATCTTTCAGAAGTGCAAAGGCTCTCTCTCCTTTTTAGCGTGTACCCTCTTCGATTTCCCTTTCTTACTCTATTTTCTATTATTTTCACTTGTACCTCTTTATCTTTAGTTTTAGGAGTAGCCTTGGCACTCCAACATTATGTTTGAAATTGGTTGTATTTTCTAGTCCCATTGACCTACTCTTATTGTTACCTATGGACATTAATAAAATTATCTTATTTTATCAGTGAGGATAGAGTCTAGACAAATAAACATCAAAAGCTAAATTAGCGAATATCTTGTATCTATATATAGTTTTCAACTTTCCAACTTAAAAACATCCCTAGAACCATATGTACATGAGATATTGATCATTCCAATAAACATAAGGAGGAATAATGGTACTTATCAACCATAATTTCCTTTGCTCTTGAGAGAATATTACTAAGAGAGTTCCTCGAAGAAGTAAGCAATCCCATGGAGCCTTAAGATCATCTTTCTTAGAATTGCATATATCAATGTTTCCAACAAAGTAATCTCTATGATCCAATTTATTTAACTAGTCACATCGCTACTTATATGTACATATGTGATTCTTATATGAAAACTAACCATTTCTCTAGTATAATAGTATAAATGCAAATATCACTCAAATACAATAATAGTGTTGCCATGGCTAGGACTAATCCGATGGTACTCATCTTTTCTATAGGAGCAAAGGTCTCCTTGTAGTCGATGCCCTCTCGCTACGAGAACACTTTTGCAACCAATTGTGCCTTGTACTTTTCGACTATGCCAGTTGCCTTGTACTTGACCTTGTACACCAATTTGCAATCAATGGGTTTCTTCTCTAGTGGAAAATCTGTGGGATTCCAAGTCTGTTTTTTTATTAGACTTTCATGTTTGGTTGGCATGGCCTTCTCCCATTTAGTTTTCCCTTTTACCTCCTCGAACACATGTGGCTCATAAACTCCCGGAATATTGGCCATCAGAGAAAAGTTGATTGTGTTAGGTTTCTTCTTGGTCTTGCCTCTCAATGATCATCCCTCAATAATTTCACTTACCCAAACATCTCCATTGGTGTTGTGCCACCACTTTCCCTTGTTCTTTGAATCCTCTTCATCCAAATCAATATTGTCACTGTGACTTGTCTTTCTTGTATCTGTGTCATCCAAAAGTTGATTCAAGTTTTCTACATCAAAATCTAGAAGCAAAGAAATTATTGGCCTTGGAGACTACTCATGCTCAGAATCCCCCCCCCCTTTCAAGAGGAGCTAGTTGAACCTTAACACCTGAATCCTTAGACACAACAAGCTACTCTTAAATAATTTTGATCTCTCGAGAAGTCTTGAAAGGCCCAGCTTCTTCATGAAATATAACATCTCTACTGAAGATCAATTGGTTGGCATCAACATCAACCAACCTATAAGCTTTATGTCTATCTTTGAACCCTATGGTAATTAATTTCTTGATTTTTGGGTCTAATTTGGTTCTTTTCTCTTCTGCAATCCAGGCATACACAATGGAACCAAAGTCCTTACAATGACCGACTTTGGTCTTCGTCCCAGAACATGCTTCCCCTAGGGTCTTCTACTCCACTACCATCTTTTGAGATCTATTTAGTAGATATACTACTATAAATATTGCATCGGCCCAAAACCTCTATGGAACACACTTGTTCTCCATCATGCACCTAGCCATCTCTACAATAGTGTTGTTCCGCATCTCAACCACTCCATTATGTTGTGGAGTGTAGGGAGTAGTGAACTGTCGTTTTACACCATGTTTAGCACAAATGCAGTTCAATTCTTTTGAACATAATTCTCTACCATTATTAGATCAAAGAGTAGTAATGTAACAACCTAACTCTTTTTCTACTAATGCTTTGAACTTTGGAAATGCATTAAAAACATGAGATTTCAATTTCAAAAAATACACACAAATTTTCCTATTATTCAGCAACAAAAAGAAAGAAATACTTGGCACCTGTCAGGCATGTTGTATTCAAATGGATCTTTGTGCTACTTTCTTGCCTAGCAAGCTCCCCAAACACCTTGTATTTGTTATTGGATGTCAAGAATGAACAACTACATAGTATTATGCACAGCCCTTACACTTGCTAATTCTGGAAAAGCTTGGGAATATATATATATATACTTGTCATCCCCAACCTGTCGTCCCCTAAGAAATTTGGGGTTGTGCTCTAGCCGTCTTGCAGATGCTTTCCCCCATCCTCATCGTTCCCCTATCTCGAAAACCAATGCAGCATAGGTATGATGTTATTACTCCTTGCACATATGTATGATGGTTCTAGCGCCCCAAGGGGTTAGATAATGATGATGTGGGATGTTATGGCTCTTATTGATGGGCACCCTGGTAATTATTGATGGATATGTTCATCAAGGTGGTATGGCATGTTTTCAGTGGTTGGAAACTCACATCTAGCATGTGAGGGGTACTAGAGGGTTTTGCTTAGCATTTTGGGTTTCCCCAAGTTTTGATGATTAATTATTGCTCCGCATGTGTTGGTTTTTCTATTCCTTCAATGGTTTTATCTGCAATGGTTGAGCTTGGGTTGAGCCTATGTTGTGTGTGCCCTAGCCTACTTAGGGGTTAGTAACACTTAGATGACTTTATGATGACATGGAAAATTGACATAGGTGGAGCGCTCCCCTTATTGGTATAGATTTGGAGGCATATTCATAAATATTTGTACTTTATTGCTTGGCGATGGGGCCATCCCCTCTTCTATGGAGTTAGCTGGCATGTATCTATTATTTACACATGGATTGGGGGTTATTATTTGATATGTTGACATCTTCCTTGTTGTACGTAGCCATTTGCACATTTATTGAGGAAATGGTTGTTGTAGCTTGTATGCTTCAACCTCAATGGCCATTACTCCTTATTAGGATAGCCTCCCATTGAGCCTTGATTTGACCCCATTTTCCCAATTGATAAAACACTAGTCTCTGGTCCACTCATCCATCTTATTTCTTAAAACAATTGTTTTGCTAGAACTCTCTTCACTTCACCTTGGAATTCATCGCATAAGTTCTAGTAATCCTATTGTAGGGAAGCCCCCACTGAGTTGGTTCAGAGCCAACCTAAAGTGTGAAGAGGATTTGTGATCCAACATTGACATTCCTCTTAGTTAGTCCAAGGTCTCACTTAGAAATCCAAAATAAGTAATAATAAAATAGAATTTTCCAAGGAAACCCTTGCAGAAAACCCTTCAAGTACTTCCCCATGATCCATGGATGGTAAACGGGGTAAACAATCGGCCTTGATGGCAGGGCCTAACCTAGTGAAGTAGATTGTCAGGGGAGCTACAATACAGATGGTCGGGGACTTGACCTCAAGACCTCTTGCATTATAACCACAGCACTCATCCACTAGAGCTAACCCACCGGGCTAATAATAATAAAATAGAATAGTATATAAGTCACATGTTTAATTAAAAGACGTGACTTATAATGAAAAAGCACCAACTTATGGTATTTATACAAGGCCTCTCATTGTAATTCATCAACAACTTATTCATTCACTTTTTATATATCAAATACTAGTTTATTAATCTCAGAAAATTGAGTAAATTAGTGAGCTTTACACTCCATTTGGTATCAGAGCAAGTTATGGTTCCGTACAAGACAACTAGTGCTACACAATCTCTACAGTCCACACATCCCCCAGAGTCTGATCAGTCTGTACACAACCACCATCGTACACTTGCAGCCTATTTCCATACAATCATTTTTTGTACGCCACCATTCTTGTCGCCGACCACTACCATACCACCATTCTTGCCGCTATATACTTGTCGTTCATACCAGTCACCATGCAAGAATTATAGAGTTGGACAAAATTGCAGTCTGTACTAGAATCAGTCCATACATCTACGTCGTCATACAATCCACCAACGCATCCATACCATTTGCAGCTCACCATCATACCTCCTGCAGCCACCATACAATCTACAGTCGTACAGGAACTGCCATATTGTTGTCATACAAGAATTATAGTCCGCACAGTTAATTAGAATCAGCAGTCGCACAATTGAAAAATTATTATAGACCGTACAGCGAATTAAGTGTGTCGTACTATACAATTTAATTAATTTAAGCACATACAGTCAATTGAAAGTCCATACAGCTAATTGATTGTGAATAGTACAATTTTAATTAATTACAAGCAATATAGTCCATACTATATGTACACTACAGTCCTCAATGAATTAATTCAGGAAATTCTAATTAATTCAGAAATTCAGGGAAATTCTAATTAATTCGGGAATTTCTCAAATAGTACAACAGTTAAAACTCGGTCAAAATTGAGCGAAAAAATACCTCGCCCGTGACTAGAAAAATGGCTAAGATCAATTCAAGGTTGGAGAGGTTAGAAGAGCAACAAAAGCTAAATGCTACAAACTATGTAGAACTCATAAATGACTTTCAAAAGAAATATGACCAATTAGAGGAATGGATTACTCAAAATCATATTGACCCGCAACAAGAACAAACAGAAATATAAAATATGGTTCATAAAAATCATGTTGAACTAAAGGACCTCATAACAAATCCTATAGCACAGGTTGGTTATCTAAGTACTACCATCCCACAACCAAATTCTTCAAGCACTTCTAATCCACCGCCAAGTTCTTCAAGTACAACAACCCCACAACCAAACATGTCCCCTCACGGCTTAGTAATCATGAACCAATTGTTGTCATATACGAATCAACCAGTTTGTATACCCGATGAGAGCAAAACTAGAATTATCAAAGTTTGACAGAAATACGAAACAAGGTGTAGCATGGTTTAACAACGCAGAAGAGTATTTTGAAATCCATGGTATCAATAACGATGACGAAAAAATCAAGTATGCTTCCATGCAACTAGAAGGAGACACATATAATTGGTACAGGTGGTGGAAGAAGACATCCTTTTTTATTAGCTTGAATATACTCAAGGATGAGTTTTTTTAAATATTCCAAGGTATCGAAGAGGACTTTTTTACAGAACTCACTAGATTACAACAAAAGGGAAATGTGAATGAATTTACACGTGACTGGAAAACACTACCTACACCAGTCCTTTACATCTAATTCAATCACATGTAACCAGACTTAAGCTGCACATCCAAAACGAATTAAACTACATGATATTACAACCATGGAAATAGCCAAACGCAGGGCAAAAGCTATGGAAAAAAAAAGTTTGAAAGATCATCATTACAAAGATTTCATAAGACTTATTCACGTTGAAAAGAGGGCGATTGTAGGTACTGTGCAGTGTGGATACAAGTGGTCACCTAGACACAAATGTAATCACTAACCAATTTCCATCATATACGAATCAACCAATTTTTGCATACCCGATGAGAGCAAAACTGGAATTATCAAAGTTTTACGGAAATGAGAAACAAGGGGTGGCATGGTTTAACAACGCAGAAGAGTATTTTTAAATCCATGGTATTAATAGCGATGACGAAAAAATCCAGTATGCTTCCATGCAACTAGAAGAAGATGCATACAATAGGTATAGGTGGTGAAAGAAGACATCCTTTTTGATCAGCTGGAATACATTCAAGGATGAGTTTTTTAAAAGATTCCAATGTATCAAAGAGGACTTTTTTGCATAACTCACTAGATTACAACAGAAAGGAAATGTGGATGAATTTACATGTGACTAGGAAACACTAGCTACACGAGTCCTTGAGATATCAACAAAACATCTAATTCAATCATATGTAATCAGACTTAAACTGCACATCTAGAACGAACTAAAACTACATGATGTTACGACAATAGAAATATCCAAACACGAGGCAAAAGCTACAGAAAAAAAAATTGAAAGATCATCATTACAAAGATTCGATAAGACTTATTCACATTGAAAAGAGAGCGATTCTAGGTACTATGGAGACAAGTGGTCACGTAGACACAAATGTAGCACCCAAAAATCAATAGATATGAAGCCGTAAAAGAATCTGACACCTCCAGAAGCAACTCTGAGAAGGAAGTAAAAAGGAAAGAAACAATTGTCATATATGTGGTAAGAAGTGGGTTCCAAGCCATAAATGTGCATCCAATCACTCGTATCATGAGAAGGAAGTAGAGGTTTCTACTAAAGAGAGCATGTTAGACTCTGATGAAGATGAAAATTCATCGAATGTGTCATTAGCATCAATCACATGCATTAAGCAGACTCGTAAGGAAGATGAATCAAAGTTTTTTAACAAGGTTTAGTCCAAGAAGAAGAAGTACAACCACCTATAGTATGTTATAGCCCACCTCATCTGAGAAGAAAGGGTACTATCTGCAACATTCTGGGTGGAAACCCAATGATATCGCTTGAGGCAATTACAGGAAAAATGGACCCAAGTACCCTAAAACTCAAAGGAGGCATAAAAGGAAAAAATATCACAATATTAGTAGATTTCAAAAGTACCCGAAATTTCATGGAACTTATCTCACAAGACAATTAAACTTTTTTGTATACCCTGAGAGGGATCTCATGGTTACAACTATTGACGGTCAACAAGTGAAAGGAGTAGGACAATGCCACAAGGTTTTTGTACAGATCTTTGTTACAAAACTCATCAATAAATCGCCAAAATCGTGATTCCAACTCAAAAACGATTTTTTCTCAAAAAATCGCAGAAAAAATAGGAAAAATCGCGAGTTGATGGGTAAAAATCGTCTGTGCAAAAATTCTGCGGGTTTAAGACTCCATGAGGGGGTTTTTTGGTTTTATTTTTGCATTTAGCCAAGGAGGAGAGCCAAGCCATTCAACCAGCCAAGGAAGAGTTTGCCATTGGGATTTAGTGGATTCAAGGGTCAGATTTGTGGATTTGGCATTGGAATTTTTAGTCCATTTCACAGTTTTTGCATTTGGAGGTAAGTAAAAAAATTTGCCCATTATTTCTCATTTTTCCACCATAGCTTTTCATAGGTTTTCAGTGGTAATGAGTTTTACATCTTCAAAATAGATTTTTGATGGATCAAAAACCATTTTTTCCACTGTTATGTGATTTTCTTTCTTGCCATGTATGCCCAAAAACGTTTTTGGGATTTTCTTGCCCTAGGTCGATGTAAATTAGTTTAAAAAAATTTGTGTCTATTTCGGGTTCAAAACCAAGTTTGAATGTTAAATACATAATTGATTTATCTCTGATTTTTAAATTTTCATTTTTTCATCAATAACACATGCTAAAAAATGTTTTTTTTGCCCTAGGTTCATATTTTTCCATATTAAAGATGCCAAAGGCATTGGATCCATTCTGAGAGTATGGTGAGCCTGATCCTCCAAGGAATCGACAACATCTCTCATGCAAGCTATGTGTGAAAAAAATGAGCAATGGGGTATACAGGCTAAAATACCACCTTGCGAAAATTCCAAGGAATGAGGTGGAGATTTGTCCCATTTCAAGCGCAGAACTTGTTGTGAAGGCCACAAAAGCACTTGAAGAGTATGCAGAAAACAAAAAGTACGCAGAAGCCAAGAAAAAAGAAAT
>JZKD02S1001157.1:2723274-2737370 GCA_000966675.3 Picea glauca
GCCAAATTTGAAGTATTTATTGCATTAATATGTGATACAAGGATTGAATTTAAACATTAAATGCTCTTATGCTTTATTGAAGAAGTGATATTAATCCTTTGTCTTTATTTAGCCACCATTGACTTCGCCAATAATAGCATTGATCATTTGCTCTCATATATATGATAAGGATAGTCATTAATATCTTGAAGTACTAACCACTGCAGCACATATTCTAGTCTTCTTGTCTTGTCTCGCAAACAGGGGCAATCCAGTGGAAGACGTTCTTCTTGACTATCTCATTTGGGCAGCAATCTGTGAAAGGGAACTTCTTTGACTTGGTCCATTACCCTTTGGCCTTTCTTTAACCCAGATTGCTTAGGGACGTCTCCCTTGGACTAGCCCTCCTAAATAGAAAGAGCTCCCCATCGAGGTGACAGTGGGTGGGGAAGCTCCTGTTACGCCGGTTTCAAGCCCTGACTCAAGCTCTTTAGACCTTTCCTACAAACCGTGCGATAACAGGCTGTATTAAATCTGTCATTAAATATTCATATTTATGCTGTAATACTTCCTTAAAAGCTCCATAATATATTCCTCTTCACTGGTTTTCCCCTTGGGGATTTTTCCAGGGTCATATTGACCAAAAATATTGTGTCAAAAGTCTGTGGTTTAGTTGATTTATTTCTCAGCATTTAAACTGTTTGAGATCGGGAATGTATTTCCTGTTTTAATGACTGTTGGAAAAAGAATTTGAGATAGCAAATTTTCTTTTATTTTAACCTTGTAACAGTGGCATTAAATGAGCTTGAAATCAGACTGAAGAAGACCTTAAAACAGTTCTCATAACAGACCTGTTAGGACAGCCTTTAGTACCTCAATTTTTCACATGTGATTACTAACTGACATCCCAAGTGTGTAAGACACTTTCAGAAAGAGCGTTTCAAAACAAAAGTGGTCACTTTCAAATACCAAGGGTCACCCTCAGGCTGAGTGTGAAAACAAAGGTAGTTAACAAGTTCTTGGAGGGCTATCTTCAGATGAACACAAGGGATGAGCAAACTAAATAGATGAGGTGGTTCGATATGACCAAATATTGGAATAGTACTACATATCACTCTACTACCTAAAAGAACCTCTTTAAAGCATTACATGGTTATGAACCCCCATCACATAAGGATTGGGTCATCAAAATGTTAAAATCCATAAAGTACCTAACACTATTTAAAAAATGCATAATATCTTTTAACAACCTAACCATCACAACAAATAGGATGAAAAACAACCCAACCAACACTACTATATAGAATTACACTTTGACAACAGAGATAAGATATTTCTATAATTGCAACCCTACAAATAAACAACTCTCTGACAACATGGTAAGAGCGAGGTTTAACCCAAGTTCTATGGCCCTTATAAAATGAAAGAAAAAGTGGGTGATGTGGCCTACAAAGTGGGCATTCTCAACATGGGAAGGCTCAATGTGGTCTTTCACAACTCATGTTTGAAGAAAAAATTAGGCAGTGAGATTGTTACTTGTGCAACACTTCCTCTCACCGATAAGACGGGCAAGTTGATATTAGAACCAAAGTGCATCCATGAGTTGAAGGTAAAGAATTTCTGCAACAAGTCATGCTCCAAGTACAAGATCAAATGGAAGGACCTTCCAACAGAGGTAGGCAAATAGGAATCTAAAGAATTTCTATAGAAATACCCAAATTTATAAATGTTATATGGAACACCCCCTCATCGATAACCATCAAACTAAAACAATGTCCACTTACTTTTTCAAGTTTTTGACATATTAATGACTTTATTATAACTAGAAGACATAGTAATTTTGTGAACAAAGTGGTTTGGGGTTCAAACCTTGCCCCATGTTATTGTGAAGACTTAATCTTAAAAGTAGGTCGATAACGTTTTTATGATTACACGAAGAAAATAACTCTTGAGGCAAAACAGAAGTTCTACAATCAAAATTTGGTAATTCGATGTCTTCCTTAGAACTAGAGGCATATTTCCACATTTTTTGAGCTACTATATTCTATATTTTGGACTTCGTTTTGTTGAGATTTGGGTACCTTGGAAAGTGGTCCCCTTGTGTTTGTGAGTCTCTAAACACAAAGGGGGAGACTATGTACCTTGTACTTTACCTTTATGTTCTAATTTCACTTTGACTTAAGAGATTTATGTCAAAAGTGAAATTGTCATTTTACGCAAAAGTGACATTTTATTCACTAAGTGGGTGAATGAGGGGACATAAAGTGAACTTAGGAAACTTAACCCAAAGTGGCTTTTGAGGTGAGATTCTTTTGGGGAGATCTCACCCTTTGATTAGAGATGGATTGGGGTGATCTTAGCCATCCATTGTTAGGTTTCCTTATGGATGGTTCAAGAGGGGCGCATAGGGCCAAAGGAGGCTCATTCCTTCATTTGTTCACCAAGAGAGTTGGGAGAGGAGCAAAGGGATGAGGATGGAGGCTATGGATGAGGGAAGCTTGGGTGCCTCCTTTAATGGAGGACTCATGGAGGCTTAGGCCCTCTATTATTTGTGGTGTGTTCTAGCTTTCAGGAGGGCGCACTCTACGAGGAAGGCACATGCTTAGCAGGCACTAGCTATTCTTGGATGATCGCAGATCTGTCAGTTTCAGTGGGAAGGTAGCACACAACAAATTGTGTGTGTGCAAGGGATTCTTCACCTGAGGAAAGAGGATCAAGGGTGCTTCAGTTCAATGAGATTGGCAACATAGGAAGAGGGCGCTGGCAACAAAGGATGAGGGCGCACTTAGCTTGGGCGCATATCTTTGTGGAACCCTTAGCAAGGCTTGAGAGGAGCTTGCTACTTGTACAGGTTTCATTGTATTTGCTTACTTGTTGTATCTCATGCTTTAGACATCACTTATATATACTTTCATTCTAAACTGGTTTTCCCTGGGGAGGGTTTATCAAGGGTCATGTTGATCAAAAATACATGTGTCCAAATTTCATGTATGCTTAGTTGTTTAGATCAGCGGTAGGAGCTTGTTAAGATCCTAGAGGAGTGCTATATGTTTTGAGGTTTGCATGTACTAACATTAGGTTACTAAAAATACTTGCAAGGGCACCTTAAAAGAGCATATAGCCATCAGTTGAGGGAAGAATTCTTGGCAGATTTGAACAAGCATGTTTGCTGTCATAAAACGTAGCAAAGGAAAGATTTGATTGATGAAACTTAGAGCCCAACAAGAGGTCAAAGACAGACCTGTTGGGCAGCCCTCATAGTTGCTCAAAAATCTACATGGTATCAAAGCCTTGGTGGCTAAGTTTTGCTGATTTTTAGAGCATACAGTGGGCAGTTTTCTGGCACTGTTTTGGACATTTGTGGACAGCCTCTTATCACACCTGTGTTGACAGGAGTGAGGTTGTATTTGGACAGCCGCTTTTCACACATGTGTTGACAAGAGTGAGGTTGTACTCTTTTGCAGTGTGTAGCATCAGTGTGAGTTTCAATGGACAGCCATGTCGATGTCCCAGATGCGGGCAGAGGATAGGCTAGACGGAGCTAGCAACTGGTCCCCTTGGAAGACCAGGATCATATTTGTCTTAGAGGATCTTGAACTATGGGATATAGTTCAAGCTCCCGTGGTGATTCCTCCTGCACCTGCTCCATCTCCCTTGTTGGATGCAAATTTCAGGAAGAAGAACACCAAGGCAAAGAGGACTATTTGTGATGCAGTGAGAGACAAGTATGATAGTCATAACTTCAACAGATCAAAAAACAACCTAGATGTTCATAAGATCGTAACAAATAGAGGCATATTAAATTGATCAAACCTGAGGTGCATTGTTGCTCTGAATGTGTTGGATATGAGATCCCTCTGGATCTATGATTGTTGTTTAGACAAAAGATCCTTTCTCCTGCAAATACCCTTTAAAAATAATGATACAGTTTAAACATATGTAAGTACATACCTCTGACAGTATCGACAGGTAGTGGCACCATCCGACAGCAGCGGCAATAAATAACAAACCTTTAAAACTTCAAAGTTGTTGCAACTTGTAATTTAAAGGTAGTTGGAGATTTGATCTGGTAAGGCGCACTAGGATAATAAAAATCAGTCCCAACACTTCACAAAAACTTTCACTGCAACTGGCATGAAGGAACTGGCACTGCAACTGCAACTAATACTGCACCTACAACTTAGGTTTTTATGAGGAAACCCTAATTTCTCAAACTTCAAATTTCGGAATTTTGATCCAGGGACTAGATGCGCCCTCCTAGGGCGTGTTCCTAGGTGTGGTTACTTTCCCCAACGTCCTCCTCAAACAAGGAAAACGTCACACTTAGGGTTTATGCAGAAACCCTAATTTTGCAGTAGCTGCAATATTGAAACTGAATCTTGGAGAGGGTGCGTTGAAGCTAGCCACTTCTTATAAACTGTGAATTGATCTCTTTCAGGCCTGCTCTGATACCATGTTGATGTTATACTTATATAACTAGCAGTTACGGTTCTTCTTTATTATTATAATCATTTAGCACATTAGCTGCATAAATAAGATCACTGAAAGAGAGGAAATCACAGAAACAATAGTGACAAACAGATTATCCTGGGAAACCCTCATGGGGAAGAAAACCCAGCAAAAACTTCCTCAATATAGATAGACCAAAAACAAAGTAGAAGATCCTCCTCTACTCCTTCACTAGGAAAGAGTAGAGCACTACTTAACCAAGAGATACCAAGACATAGACCAAGAACCCTCCTTGACGTCACCCCCAGTTGCAGCAGCTTCTCCTCCAAGACTTGCGCATTTTTTTCCTATTGTTCCAGAACTTATGAGTGAGTGAACAAATGAGGCGTTGACCTCCCTTATAAATAGTGGTCTGGCCAGCCTAAAATTAGGTCTGGGCCGACCTGTCATTTTTCCCTCTTAATTTACATTTAAGTTGTCAAGGCACAATAGGGCCTAATTAACAAATATAATATAAAAATATTATTCAACACTCCTTAGGTAGAATATTCTTCGAAGTTACAATATTTCAATAATATCTTCATGAAGCCCCTTCTCATAGCATTATATCATTGGATGGAGATCTTTAGTTAAGGGGTCTCACTTCTCCTTGGTTTGATGGAGATTGTGCTTGTTGCTCGGTGGTCTTCTCACATGTGCTTGCCTTGATGATCACCCTCTTGGTATTATTTTTTATGATTATGGAGCCTATTACTTCATCATGGTGTTACATTGGTATACATGTTGGTTCATATATGATGGTCGTAGCTCCCCAAGGGTTGGATACTAGTAGTATGGGATGAGATGTGGCTTATCTGGTGGATTTTCTTGGTACATGGTTCTTTCTTCACGGTTGTGTATCTTTGGTTGATGGAGCTTCGGGGTTAGGAGTTGAAACTTTATGTTTTCACTCGATGCCTTGATTGATAGTTGGGGGATGCTCTTTGGTGCTATGGTATATCACAGGTGGGTTGTACTACGAGATACCACTTCGATTACCATGGTACAAAACATTTATGGATACACTCCTTGTTGGCACGTATGTGGGGCAAATTATGGTTATTTAATGATGGAGCCACCCCCTTCATACTCTATTTCATACATTATAGTGGCGCAATTCCTTAACCCATTTGGAGAATGATGTCACAATGGGCACATATGTTCACACAAATTCTTGTTAAAATACATTGTGATGGGGCCGCTTCATATTCCTTGAGTTGTGGCATACCATGTTATGAAGTAACTCCTTTCCATATACATCTTTCATCCTTAAGCCCATGAACTTGAAGGGTGACGTCACGCTAGGCACATATGCTCACAAATATTATGTTTTAATGCAATGTAATGGGGCCACCCCCTTCATACTATATTTCATACATTATAGTGAAGCAATACCTTAACCCATTTGGACGATGACGTCACAATGGGCACATATGTTCACACAAATGCTAGTTATAATACATTGTGATGGGGCCGCTTTATATTCCTTTAGTCGTGGCATACCATGTTATGGAGTAACTCCTTGTCGTGTACATCTTTCATCCTTAAGCCCACGAACTTGAAGGGTGATGTCACGTTGGGCACATATGCTCACAAATATTATATTTTAATGCAATGTAATGGGGCCACCTCTTTACTCCATTCATGATTCGGCTTCTTCACTTCAGGGATAGCATACATTGGATGTGGGATGGAGCAACATTGTATAATCATGGGTCCTCGTGCTCTTTGACCCTCGAAGTCCTCTCATCGAGCCACTGATAAACATGAAGTTATGTAGAGACGATTGATATCTATATGATGATTGTTGATGCTATTACATGTAGATCGGGTCATCCTCTAAAGCCTTTGTCGTACAATGCCCACTTATTTAAAAAAAATTAATGAAGTTGTGGACGAATCGTTTCTTCATGCTCCTTTTGAAGTGAAGCCATGAGTTCCCAAATCATGTGAGCCAAGTTGTGTTGACTTTTCCTTCGAATCGTTGGTCATCATCTTATCCATACGTTGCATGTGGTTCACCAAGCCATCATTTCATTGGTTATTCGTGGGATGGGTTCGTCCCATTGTATGTGAAGCTAAGTCGTTTTAATCATCCCCATTTATTGAGCCATGTTGACTAGTGATGCGCCTTTGCGTCATGGATCTAACTTCATCTTGAGATTTAGTGACATGTTATAGTTTGATGATGGGCCATGCATTGAAAAGGATGTGTCCCATTCTTGGAGATTGCTTAGTGCACTCATATATATTGGTTTTAGATGGGATTGTTGTTGCTTACTCACATGGTCAACCACATCGAGTAGGTGTCACGTGTTTATGCTATTTTTGGAGGTTGATCCTAGCGAACTCATTATTTTATTATTGTTGAAATTGTCTCTTGGAGTTAGATAGATGAGAACATTATTAAAGTCTTTTCCTTGTAGAGGATGACTATCTTGTGTTTCTTCTAGGAAAGGAGAATGGATCCCAACAACTCACTTCTAATTTTAGTAATGAGTTTGTTGAGGAGGATAGAAATATAATATTTTATTGTATTCCTAGGAGGACTAATGGATCTATGAGAACGATTACTTTTATATTGTAAGAGGAGATGAGCCCAAACCTATATATGGGTTTCTTCTCTCCCTCATTTGAGATAGTTGTGGAGAATTTGCAGGTTGAGGAGCTCTCCCCTTGGGCTACATTGCATATCATTTTGCAAGCTTAATGGAAGATATGAGGTGTCATTCTATCATATGTGAGGCTTAATTTTTGCATGCTTTTAATGTTCTTGTATAATTGTACGAATCTCTTGCAAAGAATGTGTTCTGAAGGCCCTGTAATGGAGCATCTACCATTTGGACACGAGTAATGTATGGAGATTCTCCTTATTTCTTTTTGCTGTTATATTTCTGCATATATTGATTATTCACCATCAAACAAGTTGTTGTTGTAATTAATATATCATTGTAGGGCAGCACCTTTATCAACTTATTCAAGAGTAGCACTAATAGGGCTCTCCAAGACTCATTTCTGTAGTTATTCCAGCACTATTAAGGTTGATTGTGGCACGTTATTTGCAGCCCTCTCCTCCATAATTCTTCACAAAAAATCCCTCTTAGGGTGATCTTCTTTGACTCCATTTTCCCAAGATTTGGTAGGCACTAGTCTTGGGATTTTCCTTCATGTTTCCCTTCTCATACCACTCACTATTCCATTAGACTACTACCACCCATTTTGTTAAGGCTTACTCTTCAAAATTCACCTTGTGCCTCCACTCCATAGCTTTAGCAATCTTATCTTTAAGGAAGCCACCCTTGAGATGGAGAAAATCCAACCAGAAGCGTGAGCAAGATCTATTGTGGTGACAATGGATAGCCTCCTTAAGTGCACAAAACTAGCCCATTGATGCTTGGGACTTTACATCATACGTGGGTGCTAGATTTTGTTGTGACAGGGCCAATTATATCTACCCAAAATCCCTCTCAATTTTTCATTATTATTTACCTCTTGTGAGCAATATAGAAGGAGAAAAAAATTGGGGTTTATTGCTTTGAATTTTTAGCAAGGATTTGTAAGTGGTGGTTGTTATCCCCTAGCCTAGGGATAACTAAGGAGATTATGTCTCGAGGCCCACAGGTTCTAGACATGGAGTACCGAGAGCCATATTGACTTGAACCTGGCCCTGGAGGGTTCATCTTCAGCGCCTCCACCTTGTCAGCAGCAGCAACATCCATCCCATTGGCCTGGTCCTTCAGCAGCAATGGGTCTTGCTCCATGAGGTAATGAGTCTGGGTATCATGGTATGTGTCACTCTGATTCTCAAAACATTTGAATATGTTCATTGAATTATTTTTTACTTTTGACGTGTGCTTGGACCTCATGCCTTTCCACTTGTCCACACCCGGGGGGAATGAAAGGATGCCCTAGCCAGTTGGTTCCTGTTATCCATCAAAGTTGCACTAGGATGGACTTCCAACGAGCTGCCAAAGATTGAACATTATTGTTCAAAGTTCAAAGTTCAGAAGTTCAGCCAGTCAATAAAGACCAACCTTTTTTACATTTCCATAAAAATTTGTAACAACAGATGTTGCGCGATGAACTTGTAAAAGGTCTTAGCCACCTAGTCCTAAGCATGAGTTGTACTCTGGAGTGTTTTTTTACTTATTTATTATATTTTGTCGTTCAGTCAATTTATAATTTATGAGTTTTTTCACTCAATCCCTCCAAAGCCGGAGTATATACCCATGGTTAGGCCTTAGCATGGATCTAAGCCTAGTGTCTAATGTATATTACCATACTAAACATACTCCTAGAGTCTTATGGAAATGTGCTAAGTCCCCCTTAGGTTTTTTTATTTTTTTCAGTTAATTAAAAATTTGCCCCAAAACAACAATTTTTAATCAAAAAATAAAGATGTATTAAAAAAGTGGTACTAGGGAACTCAGTATCATTTATGCAAATACATGCTTAATGTTTATATCGTGGTGAATAATTGGTTTGTGTATTATCAATTTATGGTTGATTGTTGAAAGAATAAACTCCTAGATTTATTTCTTGTACTTAGTTTAGTTCAAGCCTTGGTATATTTGTTAGGGACTACCCCCCTTGGCTTCGCTAGGAATTAGCCTAGACAGAGGAGTTGAGGATTAGGTGACAGCACCTTAACTCTCACTTGCCCCCAAGGACACACCGAATGGATTGAAGATTTCTTCCACATCTCTCAGGTGTGTATAAGGCGGCAACAGTTCCCATAGGGTTTGAGTTGCCACTCGGTGGGTTAATGAAAGGTCATCGTCCATTCCCACCATACTTATCACTTTTCATCTTTTTCCCTCTCATCCATCCCCTACATTGGTTCGAGCATTGGGTTTTCCAAGCTAGCAAAAGGTTGTACCTTACCTTGTGGGAAGAAGGAGATAAAGGCCTAGAGGGTAAAAGTAGCTGGCAAAAGATAAAAGCCAAAAGAACAAAACCTTCAGATGCTTCGCCCAAGGATCCCCGAGAAAGCAATAAAAGGCTTCTCGGCAAGAAACAAAGGGACCCGTAAAATAATAAAATCAAGACCTGGTTGGAGGATAGGGGGTCTCATCACGAGCCAGCCTATTAGGTCCATGGGCATGTAGCGGTATGACACTACCACTCAGTTGGTCACCACAGCAGGGTAGTGGCTCTTGGTGGCATAGCCAAGAGAAAGGGGGTCTCATCACGAGCCAGCCTTCTCATCTCCATCAAATGCTTGTGGGTAACATTGTCACCACTGATCACCACGCCAGGGCAGTGTCCCCTAACTAGTCTCTTGAAAGAAAAAGCAATAAGATAAAAGGGTAAAAGGCATTGAATGGGCTTGGAAACATTTGCATCCATGACAAGGTGCAACTTACCATCTTCAGAGGCACCCACAGGTAATGCATACATTCCCCTGTCATTACTGCACCCATTGCTCAAACATCCCTACACCACCTCATCCATTTACATGGCTTGGATTTGTCCTCACTTGGAAACATTCCATGTCCAATGAGAATTAGCCCAGTCGGACTCCTAACGTCCTCTCCAAACCTGGCTTGTAGAATAGCATAACGTCTTTGAGAACCTGTCTGGGAAAGAGGGGTTTTATGCACATGTTTAGATAACTTGATTATTAGATGTGATTGACATTGTTATGATCCCTGTGACTTATGAGCCCATGGAGGGCGTACTTGTTGTTTTTGCAGGGCCACACCCGACTAACAGGTACACATGGGGCGATGATTAGTTCAGACATCCATAGGGCTAAAAGCCCACCAGATGGATGTTGAGACCCCAGCCAGGGGCAGACACATGTCAGAGGCTTGCACCGGAGAGAGAGGAGGACGTTCCACCAAAGACAGCCTAGCARGCCTGGACCCAGGGGGGTCTTGCCCTCCCACTATGATGTTGGCCTTGGAAGGCCCATGACGTCACCTCTATGACCCTTGACGTCACCCAGCGTTTGATGGACACTTTGGAGGCAGTTGTGTACCAAGTGGCATGTGTGGCTTGATCTAGAGGCCTTGGGAGGCCTAACGTTTTGCTCCTGGAGGCCAATGTTTCACCAGAGAAGCCTAACGTCACCCTAAAGGGGCATGACATCACCTTTTTTGCTTCATTTAGGGTTTAATTTGTCATTTTTATATAAAAACTGGATATTACAAGTAAACTGGCCATGTCGGCCTTTTTGACCTAATTTGTAAATTAAAGGTCATTGTAACTATATAAATAAGGGAAAAATCTCTCTTATTTTTCATCATCTTTCACTCACACTTGAGTGAGGTCTGAAATTTGCACCCTAATTTGGGTTTCTTGGCTGAAATTTGGCACGCACTTCTTGAAGGAGGCTATTTTTGGTGTGTTTTAGCAATTTTCTTGGTGGAATTCTTCAACTAGGCCTATTGCTAGATGATTCTTGTTGAATGTAAGTAACTTTTCTGCAATTCTTCTTCATTGAATGGTTATAGTGTATTTATCTTGCATTTATTCTAAGATTATGAAATTGCCAACTTAAAACCCTAGGAGACTAAAGCACATGTTATTGTTCTTGCATTAAAAACCTTCCACCTACTAGATTATGCTAAAAACCCTATTTTCTTGAAGCTTTGTGCTAAGGGCCTTGCCATCGCAACACCCTAGCAACTTTTGCTTCATCTAGCCGTCATCTACTTCATCCTTGAGCTAAAGAAGGAGGAAAACCACTAGGGCCTAGGGTTACCTACTTCCTAGTGGCCATTTTCCCCCTAGGGTTTAGTGATTGAAGCCTTGGGCTACCAATACTTCAAGCATTGATTGTCTTGTCTTTAGCTCTCTTATTATCAATTTGTTCCTTCAATATTGTTGTTGCTAAAAGAGACTCCATTTACCCTAAAAGCATTGATCTATGCCTTGCACTTGAGTGATTGATGAAAACTACTCTCAAAACTTTTACCTTAAGCTCTCTACTAACTCTTCCTAACCCTAGAATAGACTAATCTACTAACCTACTTGTTGTTGTTACAAAAATAAGCTACAGCCATCTATTGGAGCATTAAAAGCACCTAAAAGCAACTTGTAAAGTTGATTTATACACTGCCTAATCAGCTTCTGACAAATGCTAGTACTTCGCTATTAATAAGTGATTATTTTGGGTCATTGTGAAGCTCTTTCAAGGCATTTATTGTGAAGAAATCATCTTATAAACATTATTGTTATAAAATTATGTTTGCTTCATCATATATCAACTATTGTTTTATTTGATAAGTCCATAATTTTATGAAGTACTAAGAGCAAGTTGTACTTGCAAAAGATATCATTTTCTTGTTGTTTTGTTCTCGACGGGTACATCTAAGCACTTCATTACTTCATTGGTTAAAACCTTGGGACTTTCTAATCAGTGTGACTTGTGAGAGGGGATACTTTTATAGACACTTTAACCTTTTCCTTCTCAAACCCCCAAGTCACCGGGGACGTCTCCCCTGGGCCATCAACCCTAAATAGAAAGAGGTATCTTGTTGAGGTGACAATGATGGGATAACCTCCTGTTACGCCAATTTGCTTCCCTTAACTTTTTCCTTTGGAATAAGTACAAA
The DNA here is from genome assembly GCA_000966675.3 of Picea glauca. Taxonomy (NCBI): domain Eukaryota; kingdom Viridiplantae; phylum Streptophyta; class Pinopsida; order Pinales; family Pinaceae; genus Picea; species Picea glauca. The sequence continues at coordinate 2,735,304 of JZKD02S1001157.1, forward strand.
TTGAGCGATAACAATGGCCAGCAATAGCTTTTAAAGAGAAGAACTCCTCAATTTATAGCTTCAATCTTCAAATTTTCACCTTTCTCAATGTTCACTTTCAGTTTTAGATTTTCACCTTCAATGTTCAAAATTCCAATTTCTACATCATCTTTCCAAGAAATCTCACTCCCTCATGGAAATATGACAAGAGGATCAAGGAACTGAACAATGTAAGGGGGACATCAAAAAACCAGTGTTCACTTTCTCTTGTGCTTCAAAAGGAAACCATACAAGGATTAGCGCACATTTTATGACAATTTCAAACAAGGGAGTTGCATATTGTGAAGGGGCAGCTTGCCCAATTTTCACATGGATGAGGTATGTTTGCTTCATAGGAAACTTTTGTTGAAAGGTGTAAAAGCGAGGATCAAAATTATTGGTGGTAGCTTCATGGTTAGCCAGTTTCTCATCTTGTGAGAGGAATTGAAGTACCTTTTATTTCGTTCATTCATTGAAGGGAAACGAATTAAGATCCCAAAAAACGAAGAACTTAGTCTACATTCATAGCATACTCGTCTCATTGCTCAAAAAGACCCAAGGTACAAGGAGGACCCTTCAAAGAAATAGGATCGATGATGATACATGTGTACATGAGGAAATTGAACAAAATGGCCTTGTTTATCTACCTCCAATTACAATCCTAGCAAATGAGCTAGTGCTTGAGAGTGAGGATCTACAAGATGATGATGATCTAAAAGACTTAGAGACTTAACTAAGTACAATGTTGTATTTATAAATTTTCATTTTTTGTTGATTCGATGATTGAAAAAATGCCATTAAGCAATTTTTTAACATAATTGGTTCAACATTTTGAATCTTGATGAATGACTTTCAAGTTTTCTATGATATGATTGTCAATGATGAATCTAAATCATGATTTAAATATAATGTTCATTGTTGATGTGTTAACTTCTGAACCTTTTAGGGTGCGATCATACCAGCGTTAATGCACCGGATCCCATCAGAACTCCGCAGTTAAGCGCGCTTGGGCTAGAGTAGTACTGGGATGGGTGACCTCCCGGGAAGTCCTAGTGTTGCACCCTAAAGAAAAATCAAATATGTTGTTTAAAACTACTCGCCGTAGCGGATGGAGAGAGCCGGAGCAATGCGGCCGCGGCTAGGGTCTAAACCCTAGCCGCCCTCGGCCTGGTTCTGTTTGCAGGGACGCGACCCATTGCAGCAACGGAGGAATACAGGTCCACGGTTGGCGTAGAAGTGCGACCCTCGCCTTGCACGCGATCTGGAGTTTGCAGGGGCGAGGATTACAGGTCCAAGGCCGGAGTAGCAGTGCGACCCTCGTCTTGCACGCGTTCTGGAGTTTGCAGGGGCGCGCCTTCGTGTGGAGCAGCGACCAGGAGAACACAGGGCTGCGGTTCCCTCTTGCATGCGGGTTTGGCATGCGTTTTGCTTCTGCGCTGGAGGTCGCCGCCTACTCCAATGGCCCCAGTCCCGTCCGTCGAGATGGAAAAAGACTCTTTGAAAGCTTTCAAATCGTTAGCCCGCTCAGCAGGACCTAAACCCAAGCCTTCTCTCTCGTCCAAGTTTGTGAAGAAGATGGAGGAGATCCCTTCTCTGGAGCTAGATCCAAAGGAACCTTGCAAGCTTGCCCTCCTCCTAGCAGAGAATGCCCTCATCGGAAAGTTTACGGGGCTATGGCCAAGCCCCAAAGCAGTGGAGGCATGGATGGATGAACGTTGGAAGACGYTGATTCAGGGAAACGTTACTCTGTACGCAGTAGGCAGGGGATTTTTTATTTTCAGCTTCACGAGGAAAGTGGACCGAGATTTAGTTTTCAGATCTGGTCCCTATTTCATGGGATCGAAAGGGTTGTTCTTAGCCCCCTGGACTCTTGATTTCAACCCCGAAGTCGAGATCACAGCAGCCCCTGTTTGGGTTAGGCTGCCTCACCTTCCATTGCATCTCTGGGGGATAAGCTCTCTGGAGGACATTGGAAATAAGCTTGGGCGCTTCCTGGACAGGGCGGAACCGAAGGGGGAACAGTTTACATGCGCTCGTATTTGTGTCGAG
>JZKD02S1001157.1:2737420-2751967 GCA_000966675.3 Picea glauca
GATGATGATTTTCAGCCAGTAACTAACCGTCGAAGGCAGCCAAGGCGAAAGGATCCGTTAGCCCAGGCCCCAAAGGTCACCCATACGGCAGAGGCAACTCTAGAAACTAAAAACACCTTTGATGCGTTGAAGGAGGACGAAGCCCTGGACCCAGAAACAGCAGCAGTTAAGGATGATCCCCCGGCAGATGAAAGCCCTTCGGACTTCGCCCCCCCAGAAACAACGGCAGCAAAAGACACTCTGGCTTCAGCTCCGGAACCTTCTGCCTCAGCAGGCCTGGATGTTTCAGTCTCGTTGGAAACTTCTGAACCGGAAGACAATTCAGTTCCGTCCCCACCCCTTACTCGAGGGCGAAAGACCAATAAAGCGCGCAGAGAAAAGGAGGCGGCCTCCAACATTTCTTTAGGTTCTCAGAAAAAGCTGGACCCCTACATTAAGGGGAAATTTTCATCCCCCTCGGTTTAATGCTTTGCTTCTGTCTTCTATTATGCTCACAATTTGTGAGAATTTACTCATGTATGCAATCTTTGTCACTTTCTCGAATTAGTTCAAGAAGCAAATGGGATGGGTTTCCCAAGACGTTCACAAGGAGGTTGGCAGCACTGTTAGAGGTCACCAACCTCCTTCAGATATGTAACTTTCTGTTCCAGGCTTGCGAGCAAGCCGATTAATACAACATAACCGTTCTAGTTAAAAAAAAAAACTTCTGAACCTTTTTATATCATTCGTGAAAGAATTATATTGTTTAATGTTTTAAGTTTTTATAATTCACATAGATTTCAATTAAGTTTTTTTTAATTTTAAAACTTTTTCATATATATAAAATTTTGTATGTAAAGTACCTTGACATTCCCCCGCACCCTGATTTCAAAATATTGTGTCCCCATCCTCCTCCACACGTACCTTTGCAACTTAGTCACAAACTCTCCAACCAATGATCCATGAAATCACCATATTTTCTATGGTACTTGGAGACTAATGACCCTTGGAAACTTGCAGCCAGTTAATTTCATAACAAGATTCAGCACAAGATTCAACAATGCCAACTTCAAACTTTAGAACCAAAAAACAAAGACTTGGCCAGATGGACCCGTAACCAGCTATTTGTGAAAATTTCATGAAATTGAGGTTTCTTTTGCAAAATCAAAACTTTCACCTCTTCAAAGGTTCCACAGATCTAGCCCCTGTGAATTATCAATCTTAGGCTGAATTAAAATACAAATTACAGCAGCAAACAATGGACAATATTTCACTTCACATCAACCCCAATACACTAGGAAATCCAAGAGAGAAGATACCAAATATATGCCAACAAGTTTCAGCCCTTTAGGGAAATCTTTTCATGCATAAACCACATCTGAAATCACTGCAATTAATGTGAATTTACAACAGTAAATCTCTCCTATTATGTTAAATATAAATGTTAAATTCCTTTACAATTTCAGCCTTAATTTACGTCAAATCATTAGGACATATAAGTTCCGGAAATTACCAAACCATGAAGACAATGATAGCTGAAAATCAAATCTGCTATAAGACAATTTTGGACAGCTGAAAACTTCATATATATAGAGATAAAAGATGAAGTTCAAGTGCATACTCTCGACTTATCAAAAATCGGTACAACGCTCCAAGCTCTCCAAAATCCTAGCCAAGGAAAACCTAGAAAACCCTAGCTCCACCAAAGATAATCCAACAACAAGAATCACCACTAGCAAGTCCTTGGCCTCATGCAAGGCATTTCCTTTTATCTTCCTCCTCAACAAGTACATTGAACATTGAACAAGAGCAAAAGAGACCAGTGCTCCTCCTCTTACATCTCTAACCCAAGTGTAAAGAAGAATAAGCACAAGTGCATAATTGATGATGATAATGACTCTCCCCTTCCTCTATTTATATCAGAGGTAAGGGAGATCTACAATGACAAGTGGACATGGTCCATTACAAGCAACCTACAAGACACAAGAAGGTCCACAAATGTGGAGCGCTTTACTCCAAGTGACAAGTCAAGCTCCAAGGTGAACGATCAACAAACAAGGCTCTAGGGCGTGACCACTACTCCCCAAGGTCCAACACTCCTCCGCCAAGACTCCAAAGCTCCAATGCATCTCCAAGGTCATGTGCCTCCTCAGGGATCACGACACCTACATGTCTAGTCCCTCAACCTAAGAATCCTCAAGTTAAGTGTAAGCCTCCATGCAAGCAACCAAGGAACCCCATGTTGTCTAGTGTTCAGTGCCCTCCTCTAGAATTCCCAATGCTCTTCCTCCAATGCAAGGCATCCTCCAAGCAACCTTCCTCCATGTGTCGTCTACAAGAAGAAGTCACCAAGCTCCATAGGTCTGCAACACTCTAACGAAAATTGTGATACAAGCATCCATACAAGGTCTAACAACTCAAGAGTAAAGCCACCTCCAATGTGCAAGTCCATCACAAAACACAAAAGGTCAACCATACACCATGCACCCCACATCTCAAGAAGCACCCTCAAAGATGGTGTAAACACTTTCAGAGTAGCCCCAACACTATTTGACCAAGCCTGACCCCAAAACCAAGTTGAGTTAGACGAGAACCGACCTTAACTTGCCAAAACCAACCTAACCCGTTAGAACCTGGCCCTTAACTTGCCCATAAAACCAAGAAACGAAACTCATTTGCACATTTTTCTTTGGCTTCGCGGTGAAATTTCAGAGTATCCTAGAGCAACTTTTGCAGTGATTTTTATGCATAATGAGACCAGCTTTGACATGCAGCTACAACACGACAATAGCACCATACCTGACATTTGGTGGGTACAATTTTGCACTTATTTTCTGAACTGATTTGAGGGGAATTCAGGCAGAGATTTTCAGCAGATATCACCATGAATTGCCCAGCAAGGGCACAAATTTTTGAGCTGATTTTCAGATAATCAGACCTGACTTTTTCATAAGCTAGGGAAACTAGGGAACATATTTCAAAGCAGATTTTCAGACCTGAGTTTCTCACAGCTACAGCAGCCTGGTCTGCCCCCAATGTATCATATACAGTGTCAACATTCATATATATATATATATATATATATATATTCCTATTCATAGAGTCTATATCAGGTTAGCCCCCAAATCTTTTCCGAGTTGTAAGTCGACTTTGATCCTTTGGCCAGAATGGATCAGGAGCTGGATCAGGTCTGAAAATTTTGTTTGGTACATCTTTTCGCCTTTATACACACCTGGGTAACGTGGAAGAAATCTTCAATCCACTCAGTGTGTCCTTGGGGGCAAGTCTTGAGTGAAGCTGTTGTCACCTGATCCTCGACTCCTCCGTCTAGGCCAACTCTTAGAGAAGCCAAGGGGGGTAGTCCCTAAAAAAATACTATGGTTTTTATTGCAAAGAAACCACTCTAGGAGTTTATTGCAGAATAAAACATTTAAAGTAAAGCATTCAACTCATTCATTCGATAAACAAGATAAGCATTGATAATAGAAGAGATGTCCAACCATAGAAGATGCATGCATAATAAAGTAAAGGATACAATATCTGCAAGTGTTGTAACAATTAAGACAATCATCATATTACGAATGAAATATTGTTCATAAAGTAAAAATTTGTGAACATGAAACCGTCTCCTCATCTCCTCGCAAGAGGCTGGTCAGTGAAGACTTAGTAATTAGAAAACATTTCTCTTTCACCATTTTACTTTATTGTTTAAAATAAACATTTCCCCTTAGCTCCCAGTGTTGTTCCTGACCCTTCTAGTTGCGAGCTTGTCTCATCTTGTAGGAGTAAGTTTCATACACGTTGGGTTGGTCAGTGTGGAGTGGTAATAATAGGACAATCTCAAAAGAGGAAGATTGTTTGGCTCAAAGAACTGCCTAGGGGGATTGTGCGAAGTTTCACTGAATACCTCGGGCTTGTTCCCCTCAGTGTTGGACCTCTGGCACCTCTAGTGGGCTTGTTGGTGAAACCATTGGGTTTCGGCAAGTTCTCAACAAATCTTTGAGCTAAAGGGATAACCTCTCTAGAGGCCAAATTTAGTTTAGCTTGCTTTACTTTTCACAATCTCATTAATTTACCTACAAAAGACAATCTAATAAAATATGCGATCAACAACTGTCCATGATACTTTTAAGGCACTCGTCTCATTACCCACTTAACAAAGCCATTTGCTTCAAGTACTTTACTTCTCAGTCATTTATATTTATCTTGAAGCATTTACTAATTTACTTGCATCTTGTTATCTTAAGTATCATTTTATGCAAGTATTTCTTATGTATATGGTGGTGGTTGATTGATATATGTCTTTAGAATAAATTTACTTCATATGTTGTCTTTTGCAATAAATTCCTAGAACACTAATTGCTTAGATTTAGTTTTAAGCCTTAGATTATTTTCTTTAGGGACTACCCCCCTTGGCTTCGCTAGGAGTTGGCCTAGACAAAGGAGTTGAGGATTAGGTGACAACACCTTAACTCTAACTTGCCCCCAAGGACACATCGAGTAGATTGAAGATTTCTTCCACGTTACCCAAGTGTGTATAAAGGCAGCAACATTTTTGGCGTAGTTGTTGGGGATAAATCTTTCTATTCCCGGAGTACGACTTTTTGTTTTTTGCTTTGTTTGATGCTTCTTGTTTGTTTAGAATAAACTTGATCATCTGGTGACTACACTTCAAAATAATTTGACAAAGTTTTCTGCAAGGAACTCACGGTTTACTTAGCTTCATCCTTGAACCTGAAAAGGTTTTTGGAGGAAGTTAGCCAAGCTTTCTTCTCGTAGGATCCTCAATAATTTTTGGGTCCCAGTCCATTTCTAGTAGACATTTTCCTTTTGTTTTTTTAATAAATCTAGTTTAGAAATGAAGGATCTTTATAAACCTATTGATTTTTCTGCAATAAGTGGTTATCCACATTTCATTCCAAAAAAAGCAATTAAAAATTTGCCTTGCTTTCAAAGTAATAATGTTGTTGAAGCTAGACGTCATGTTAAGAAAGTTTCCCTTTGCTTTAATAAATGGTGTTGCAATGCCTTATATGAAGATGTGGGAATGAAATTGTTTATCTTATCTTTTGATGATGATGATCTTGATTGGTTTACAGAACTTAAGGATAAACAGATTAGAACTTACAATGAATTGATTGATGCTTTTATGGAAAAATGGAAGGAGAAGAAACCTCCAAATATAAAAACAGTCAGTTCAGATATTAAGAATATGATGCTTCACCAGATTCCAATAAGAAGTTTAAAGAAGTCATTCATGCCATGGAATTTATCTATGCAAAACAGTTAAAGGCCATGGAAGCTCACCTTGCAGAGGCAGAAGCTTGTATTAAATATTCAAACCCTATAGAGCCAAAGCTTCACAGTGAACAAGAAACAGAATTTCACCTGGAAATTCCGAAAGAGCCTCTAGATGAGTCATTAACTGGTCGGGAGGAAACAAAGGAATTTGAGTTTGAAGTTATTGAATATCCAGATAATTCAAATCCCCACCCTCCTCCCGAGGAACCCATCTCCTCGGAGAAGATCTTCGATAGTTATGATGAACTTGAAATGATCAGTGAAGAAGATTCCTTGACAATTCCAATTACAATCTCTCAACTGTCAAAGGACTTAATAATAGATAATGGGAAAATGGAAGACAACTCCAGTTTATCAATTCCAGATCATTATGAGTAGTGGTTCGACATCCACCATGACAATCAAATGCAGAGATTCATCAAAACTTTACAAGGCTTGCCAGACTTCAAAGTTTGGTTGAATAAAGAAAGACACATGTTTCTTGAGTGGTCTGATCTCAAGAAAAACGCCAAGTTGATAAAACTTGGAAAAGGATCTTCAACGAGTCATCCTGGACATGGATTTCTCAGACATTTGAGGTCTTATTTCATCCATGACATGGTTGTTACATTTGTTTTCTACTTCAGCCAGTTGGACAGTGAAAAGGTCAAATCTACCAGTGAGCAGACAACTTTTCAAATTTTTCTTCAGTGATGTTATTTGATGCCATGGGGCATCCTTTGTAACGTATCTCTAACTCTTTCCTTTATATCATACATTCTTTCTTTTCCTTATAATTTATGTTCACTTTCTTCTTTTGTACTTTAGCTTGTATATAAATGTATAATAGTTGTGCAACTTTAATTTATACTTGGTTTTCATATACATGTGTCGTTGATGTTGTTTTTGGTGAGATGTTGTTGATGTAGGAACAGATTCTGGATTCTCGCATGCTCTCCTTTTTACTCAAAAGATCAAGCACACCTCCCCATATGAAGTCAATGTTATCCACCAAGTTGCACTAGGATGGACTTGCAGTTGAGCCGTCAAAGATTGAACAATCAATTGTTCAAAATTCAAAGTTCAGAAGTCCAGCCGGCCATTATAGCCCCTTTTTTAAACTTTTTACCACATTTCCATACCCTGCGAGGAATTGTAATAAGAGGTGTTGCATGATGAATTTTGTAAAAGGTTTAGCCTCCTAAGACTTAGAGATGAGTTGTTACTTTGGAGTGTTTTTTTTACTAGTTAATTATATTCTGTTGTCCAAACAATTTATAATTTCCGAGTTTTTTCACTCAATTCCTCCAAAGTTGGAGTATATACTCATGGTTAGGCCTTAGCATGGTCATCTAAGCCTAATGTCTAATGTATATTACCATGTTAAACATCCTCCTAGAGTTTTATGGAAATGTGTTAAGTCCCCCTTAGGATTTTTTTTATTTTTCAGTTAATAAAAAATGTTCCCGTAAAACGGAATTTTTTAATTGTAATTTGAAGTTGTATTAAAAAAGTGGTATTGGGTGGCTTCATATGCCTTGGGGGTGAATTTTGTAAAAGGTTTAGCCTCCTAAGACTTAGAGATGAGTTGTTACTTTGGAGTGTTTTTTTTACTTGTTAATTATATTCTGTTGTCCAAACAATTTATAATTTCCGAGTTTTTTCACTCAATTCCTCCAAAGTTGGAGTATATACTCATGGTTAGGCCTTAGCATGGTCATCTAAGCCTAATGTCTAATGTATATTACCATGTTAAACATCCTCCTAGAGTTTTATGGAAATGTGTTAAGTCCCCCTTAGGATTTTTTTTATTTTTCAGTTAATAAAAAATGTTCCCGTAAAATGGAATTTTTTAATTGTAATTTGAAGTTGTATTAAAAAAGTGGTACTGGGTGGCTTCATATGCCTTGAGGGTGCTCATTTTTTAACCTACAGCACCCACTTTTGTGAGTGAAATTAGTAATTTTAATCACTAAAAAGTCAATTTTACTCACAAAACCCAAAAAAGACATAAAAATCAGAATTGCTAAATTTTAGCAAAGTTGTCGGAAACATGTTTAAACATGTTTTTAGTCAAATAAAGCCTAAAAGGCTATGTGGCAGCCAAAGGAAAGCATCTTTGAGATGGAGTTTGAGTTTAGAGGGGTTTTAATTAAAGTTTATCTGTTTTAAGAGAGATCTCCAAGAGGAGGTGCACCCCTCTTGAGGAGAGGTGGCACCCTCTTGAAGAGAGATGCCAACCTCTTGAGAGGTGGCACCTTCCTCTTCCCCCTTTGCTTCACTTGATCACTTGAGAGAGTTGGGTGAGGAGAAGAGAAGTGAGAAGAGAGGGTTTGAAGGAGAGAACTAGGGTGCACTTGTTCATGGAGGGCACAAGCTAGTTTGGAGCAGCTTTCATGGAGGCTTTGTGTGTGAGCTAGTTGGTGGGCACATCCTTGGAGTAGGAGCGCATACTAGAAGGCACACTTTGGAGAGGGCGCAGCTTGGATCTGGCTTGTGGGTTATTGTGAGCGCACCTTCAGAACCAAGGGTGTTCAAGGGATCAGCAATCAGCCAAGGATTATTCAAGGGTGCAAATCATCTTCAAGCTAACTCAAGGAAAGAGGGGCGCATATTTCAAGGAGCTATTTGCTAAGCTTGAGAGGAGCTAGCAATTGTTACAGGTTCCTTTGTATTGATTTCCTTGTTGTAGTTATTGCTTGAAGATCTCCATGTATATACATCTCTCTTACTGGTTTTCCCGGGGGGGGTTTATCCAGGGTCATGTTAACCAAAAACCCAGGAATTCATTTGTCATGTGTGCTTAGTAATTTTCAGCATTAGGAGTTGTTAAGATCCTAGAGGGTATTGTTTGTTTTAAGATTTATGCATATGCTAACATTGGTCACTAAAACACTTGCAAGAGCACCTTAAAAGAACATGCAATCATCAGTTTAAGGGAAGATTTGAGTGAGTGAAAAGTTAGACCTGTTTGCTGTCCTAAAACAGCAGCAAGAACAGTTTGAGAACCTTAAACATAGAGCCCAACAAGAGGTCATAAGACATACCTGTTGGGCGGCCTTTAGTTCCTCAAAAAATCTTCATATTGGAGGTAAACTGTCACTTAAATTGGTAGAATACAATGATGTTACCCCTATTGGTATAATACAATTAAATAAATTCTGGTGTAGCGTCCATTTTAGTTTAACAGGTAAATTGTATATACAAGATAGTATAATATAAAATTAATGCATCCAAGTGTAGAAGATAGAAGCCATTTAGGTCTGCCATATGAGATCATGATTCATACCTACTACCTGACTAACATTGGAGACTTTATTCTATAACAAGAAAGGTATAGGTGACAATCTTGATAAAACTAAGATCATGGGTTTCTATACTGCTTCTTAAATTTAATTAGGAATCTAGACTATAGGCCCAATGTTTAGAATGAGACAACTTCTCATCCAACTTTTGTCAAGGATAGGCCTCCTTTGCAATCTTGGAGAGACAATGCTTCCAAAGCTACTTTCTAAATATCAAATCCAAAATAGGGTGTTTTCTATTATATCCTCAATCCTACTTTGCTCTTCGGATCTGAGATTCAGGGTTCAATTTTGGCAGCTGGCCTGGCCACATCAAATGGGCACATGTCAAAATAATCCAAACTATTATGCTCTGAGAAACATGCACTATAAGCACACACTCCCTATGCAAATTTCCTATGCACACCCTCTTCTTCAGGAGACAATTTTCAAGATAGCATCCTGTCTATGTAGGATCATTGTGTGGTCTAGGGAAGGTGCAAATATTTTTATCTGGGACTATCCTGCTTAGAGTTGGGACTAGTCCAACCATCTCGTTATCAAGGTTGATATGCTGAGGTGTCATCTGTTCGCTAGACAATAAGTATCTATGGGGATAGGATGTCTCTATAGATTCTCTTTAGATGATTCTTCCAATGTTCTGCCAATCTGGAAAGGAATAAATAAGGACAATTGAGAGGATACTTATTGGGAGTATGTTCATATTATATGGATCACTCCTCCTAGAGCCCTATGTTCATATTATATGGATTACTCCTCCTAAAGCCCTCAACCCTAAAGTATGTTTCCACAAGTACAGCGCAGTGGCTTAAAAAGAAATAATAAAAAAGGTCCTTTCAAATCACAGTTTTTGCAAACGTATGCAGGCCTGTTCTACATGAAACAGAATATGTCTTTTCATAATTTGTATTTTGTGTGTTTGTTACTGTTGCATCTAAGAGAAACGTCCTCACCTCGTCGGTAGGGATCACAAAAGAAAAAGAACTTGTGGGAGGCAATACGGCAATACATTTGCAAAAATGCTGAAGGCATTTCCCGAAGCTGTGCCAAATTTGGAATGAGTCCTCTTATGTAAGCTTCCATTTCCTGCAAATAAAGAAACCACACAGTTTTAAAGTTAAAGAAGAAATAAAAAATAACAACTAATGCTGAAAAGACATCGTATCTAATCTAGGAGACAACTGATGAGTAGATTTAGAAATCATTAGTGTAAAAGGAGATCTGATTCACAATAAAAGAATCAGAAAAATGTGGGAATATGATGAGCTAGTTCAATATTAAGAAGTTGCAGGAGCATACATACATAGAATATCAAAAGTCTAAGAATCTCACTAGGGTACCAAATTTATGGTATCATTCCCCTATGAAGAGAAAATGTGTTTCTGGAAAATAAATAACCTTACATGTGGTTGCAAGAATCCATCTCCATCTTCATCAAGTTCACTCATGTCTATGCGTGCTTGGGTCAGTGAAACCTGCACAAGCATAATAAAATCTCATAGAGAAAGAGAAATTATATCTATTTTCACAATTGACAAAAAAATTGACAGTGAGATAAACAACTACATTATCATTAAGATCATGATGGAGAGCATAGAACATCTACCACTTTGCAACTAGAAAACAAAATAGAACAACCTAAAGGCATTAGCTAAGGGTATATACTATAAATAAGAAGATAAAGAGCAACAGATGACATTATAACTATAACACATCTTTCCCATTTACAAAGACAACAGAATAGGGTATATTATAAATATATTGAGAACAGGATGCTACTTTCAATGGGGATGGTTCCCTTTTCATTTGAAGAAAGTACATGGTTCTCAGTAAGGAACAAACAATGTAACAAACTAGTCACAGTGGACATCAATGTTACCCTTCCTTGATATTCAATACATTTTCCCAACTATAGCACAAACTTTTGTTAGATTTTCTTAATTTTTCAAAGCATTAGGATTACCAGTGTATTTAGATCTTCTTTTACATCCATTAACCATATACCATATACTGAAAATATGAACAGCATAAACAAGCACAAAGAGACGCAGGAATTATCCTGGGAAAACCCCAAACCCGGGGAAAAATCCAGCCAACCTTTGTTAGATAGATTCCTTCTGATAATATAATCAAACCGTAAACAAGCTCTTCTTCACAAGAACAAACAGATAATGAAGAACCCCCGATACAAGACTAGCGCACCAACAAAGGTAGTGCACCAACAGCTGCAACAGCACCACCATACAAAAGCAGCGCACCTCTTCCCAGAGAGAGAGCACAAGAGAAACCACCGCCAAGAATAACCAAGAACCCCAGTTGCTGCAAACTTGCGTCCTCTCCTTGCCTCAGACTTGCGCCTTCTTCTTGAGTGAGATAGTTGAGTGAGTGAGTGTGTACAAATGAGCAACGTGTCACCTTATTTATAGTCTTCAAGTCACTTTAGTCGGGGTCGACTTCTTCTCTAGGAAATTCTATTTCCCCTTTATCTTTTCCTGTGGGCCGACTTCTCTTCTTGGAGGTTCTAATTCCGCTTTATTCTTTTCCTGTGGGCTGACTTCTCTTCCGGGGTGTTCTTCCATTGTTCAATGGTTTTCCTTTGACTTCTACAATCTTCTTCTCTTCTAAGAAAGGTTGTCCAGGAGGAAATACTTCCCGCAACTACCAAAACATCAACACTCCCTCTTAGCTAGGGAGGTATTCTTCCAAGATGTCTTCTAGTAGTCCCAAGACTACTATCATAGTCTTATGACTATGCTGCAATCATCTAGTAACCATGCCATCAGTAGCTCAAAACTTTTGCCGTAGTCTCTACGACTATGTTGCAATCAACTAGTCGCACACAACTTACTACCATGCAATCCAGTAGTCTCCACGACTACACAACAATCAACTAGTAGCACACAGCTTACTACCATGCAATCCAACAATCAACTAGTAGCACAAAGCTACTACCATGCTATCCAATAGTCTCCACAACTACGTAGCAATCAACTAGTAGCACAAAGCCACTACCATGTTATCTAGCAATCAACTAGCAGCACAAAGCTACTACCATGTTATCAAGCAATCCATGCTATCCAGCAATCAACTAGTAGCACAAAGCTACTACCATGATGTCCAGTAGTCTCCACGACTACGCAGCAATCAACTAGTAGCACAAAGCTACTACCATGATGTCCAGTAGTCTCCACGACTACGTAGCAATCAACTAGTAGCACAAAGCTACTACCATAGTCTCCACAACTATGCTATGATGTTTCTCCTCTCCTAGTAGTCCCATTCACACCCATCCACTGGGCAAGACTACTACAATACTCTCTTAGTCACTCCACATGACTAATCTAGGAAACCCTTACCCAAAAGGGAAGCCTGCTAGAGGAGAAACATCACACCTCCCTCTCAACGAGGGTGGACATTCTGCATCACGCCAAGCTTGTCTCTGAAGTACTCATCCTTCACTCTAGACAAAGGATTGGTGAGAATGTTCGCTATCTGCTCATCTGTGGATATGTACTGGAGCTCCACTGCTCCTCTTTGCACCATGTCTCGGATGTAATGGTATTTGATCTCTATATGCTTTGACTTGTCATGAAAGACTAGATTCTCTAAAAGCTTCACACAACTTTGATTATCACAATATATCAAAGTTGGCTCCAACTCTAGATCAAATAACCCTGCAAGCAACATACGAAGCCACATTGCTTCACGGCTTGCAACAGTGGCTACAATATATTCTGCCTCTGATGTACCGAGTGCCACTGACGTCTGTTTTCTGCTCAACCATGAGATCATACCTGATCCCAAATTGAAGCAACATCCTAATGTGTTTTTCATGTCCACTGCACTCCCCACCCAGTCAGAGTCTGTATAACCTTGCAACTTTACTTCACCATTCGAGACATATCTAAGCCCATATGCAACTGTACCATGCAGATATCTCAACACATGCTTTGTTGCTATCCAATGTACATGTCTAGGCTCAACCATGTACTGACTCAATGTGTTCATTGCAAAGCATATATCCGACATGGTGTTAACAAGTACATCAAGGATCCGATCAATTGTTTATACATCGTGGGATCAACCAAATCTAAAGATGAATCACTCAAGAGATTTAGATTCGTAACCATAGGTGTGGCCATGGACTTGCAGTCCAGCATCCTAAATCTTTGTAGGATCTCAACTGCATATTTTCCTTGGCTAAGGAAAATCTCATCTAGCCTCTGCCACACTTCTAATCCCAAGAAATAGTGCATCAGTCCTAGATCCTTCATTTTGAACTCTGAAGTGAGCTCCCTCTTGCACCCATCTATGAGCTTCTCATCCCCTATAAGAAATAGGTCATCCACATACAGGACCAAAATCAATGGGCAACCATCTTCAACCTTGTAATAAAGGTTGGGATTTGCATCACTCTTGGTAAGCCCCAAGCTCATAAGATAACTATCTATTCTGGCATACCATGCCTTGGGTGCCTGCTTGAGCCCTTACAAAGCTTTCTTCAATTTGCAAACATGAGACTCCTTCCCATGAATTACAAAACCTTGTGGTTTCTCTATGTACACTTCTTCTTCAATTACACCATTCAAGAAGGTAGTCTTGACATCCATCTAGTGTAATTTCCATCCCATCACGGAAGCAATAGCAATAATAGATCTGATGGAAGTGTACTTTGCTACTAGAGCAAATGTCTCGTCATAATCTTCTCCCTCTTTCTGGGAGAACCCTCTAGCCACAAAATTCGCTTTGTACTTCTCTATGTTGTCATCTGCAGCATGCTTGATCTTATAGATCCACTTGGAAGTCACTACTGACTTCTCTTCTGGTCTCGAAACCACTTCCCACACGTCATTCTTCATGATGGACTGGTACTCTTCCATCATGGTATCCTTCCACACTTGTTGCTTAGCAGCTTCCTCAAAAGTGGAGGGTTTTGAATCGATGATTTTAATCATCTGCGCCACATAGCTGGAAAAATTGTGTGGTCTCTTGCTCTCTCTAAAAGAGCCTCTGGGAGTTGCATGTCCTTCAGCTTCCTGTAAAGTGTTCCACATCCATGTTGGTCTCTTCCTGGTAGGCTTCTCTGAGTGGATCTACAAGCCTCTCAGACTCTATTGTCTCATTTTAATCTTCTAGAATGTGTTCTTCTGGAGTAGAGTCAACCATTATTGCATCCCTTGGAGCCTCCTGCTCCTCTTTGTCCTCATCCATGTGAGACTCCCTAGATTTTTTAAAGGCTACTTCTTCATCAAATGTAACATCTTGACTGATCTCAATCTGTCTCTGTCGAAGGATGTATATTCTGTAAGCCTTCGAAGTCTCACTGTATCCAACGAAGGTGCCCTTCTTTCCTGAAGGCTCCAACTTCGTTCTCTTTTCCTTGGGAACATGAATGTACACTAGACAGCCAAATATTCTCAAGTGGTTGTGTAATGTTCCTGACTTGGCTAGTCTAGGAAACATTGCTAATGTGTGTGTAGGATCAAAGGTTTACAGCATATAAATGATCATACAAATAATAAACGCGACAAAGGACTGCAAAGTTTGTATTATGATCTCTGTGAATTACAAAATGGTTGAATGCGCCTAAATAAACTAACAATACTCGACTAGATCAACAGACAAAGGATCTTAGCCGGAATACAAATAAGCAATTGCGGCTGAATAAAATAACAACACTCGGCTAGATCAAAAGACAAAAGGATCTTAGCCGAAATAAAAATAAGCAACTAAAAGATAATACCCGGAATATGGGAGCACTGCAGAATCAATGAAGAGTGATGGAAGACCTGGATGATCTTCCCGGTGACTAGGGTGTGTCTTTCAACACCGAAATCAGCCAACTGGTGTCTTCCTCCTAGAATACATTGAACTATCTCTTCTGAGATGCGCCTCTTCTCCTCAATGACAAGTCATAATCTGCATAATGATGAATTAGGTCGTTGACCCTTCCTTTATAGCTTTCCAAAACCCTAAATCATGT
>JZKD02S1001157.1:2759455-2781369 GCA_000966675.3 Picea glauca
GGGTTTCAAGCAAGCAATTTCATAATCTTAGACATGAAACAAGTAAAATTAACCATAAACATTCATTCACAATAAAGAAATGCAGATTTTCCACTTACTTCACCAAGAATAATCAAGCAATAACCCTAGTTGAAGATCCTCCACATGAAAATTGCCAAAGTACACCAATAAACGCCTCCTCCAAGAAGTGCGTACCACTAATTTCAGCCAAGAAACCTTAAAGAAGGTCGAATTTCAGACCACCACTTGTGTGATGAGTGAATAATGAAAAAATACAAAAGTTTTATCTCTTATTTATATAATATCAATGACCTTTAATTATCTTTTAGGTCATAAAAGGCTGACATGGCCAGTTTACAACAAAAATCCAGTTTTTACATAAAATCAATAATTAAAACCCTAATTTCACTTTAGGAATGACATCATGCCCCTCTAGGGTGACGTTAGACTCATAGTCTGGAACGCTAGGCCTCAAATGCACGTGCCAACTAGCATCAAACGGTCTTCATAAATGCCAAACCCTAACTCGATGATGTCAAGGGTCAACATGATGACGTCAGGAGCCTTTAAGGGCCAATGTCATGGTGGAAGGGAAAGACCCCCTCGGTCTAGGCCTGCCAGAGTGTCTCGGGGGAAACGTCCTTCTTCCTTCTTAGTGCCATCCTCTGGTGTCTCTTTGCCCCTGGTTGGGGTCACAGCATCCATTTGTTGGGCTTTCAGCCCCATGGAGGTCAAAGCTAATCATCTCCCCATATGTACCTGTCCATCGGGCATGGTCCTGCAGCAACAACGAGTACGCCCTCCATGGGCTCATAAGTCACAGAGATCATAGCAATGTCAATCACATCCAATAATCAAATTACCCAAACATGTGCATCAAAACCCCCTTTGCCCAGACAAATGCTCAAAGACGTTATGCAGTTTAACAAGTCAAGTTTGGAGAGGGTCTCAGGATGTCCTATTGTGCTAATCCTCCTCAAGTTTGGGGTGTTTCCCAGGTGAAGACCAATCTAGGTCATGTAAGTGTGTGAAATGATGCAGGGGGAATGTTTGGGCAAAGGGTGCAGTGATAACAGGGAAATGTAGGTCTTGCCTGTGGGTGCCTCTATAGAGGGCGAGTTGCACCTTGTCATGGATGCCATTGTTTCCTAGCCCATTCAATGCCTTTTATTCTTTGTCTTATTGCTTTTTCTTTTTAAGAGAATAGTTGGGGGACACTATCCTGGCGTGGTGACCAGTGGTGACAACGTTACCCACAAGCACTTCACGGAAATGAGAAGGCTAGCTCGTGATGAGACCCCCTTTCTCTTGGCTATGCCACCAAGAGCCACTACCCTGGTTCGGTGACCAGATAGATGGTAGTGTCATACCGCTACATGCCCATGGACCTAATAGGCCGGCTCATGATGAGACCTCCCATCCACCAACTAGACCTTGAGTTTTATTTTATCTTACAGGTCCCCTTTTCTTATCGAGAAGCCTTTTATTGCTTTATCAGGAATCCCTAGGCAAAGCATCTCAAAGGTTTTATTTTGGCTTTTAACTCTTGCCAGCTACTTTTACCCTCTGGGCCTTTAGCCCCTTCTTCCCACAAGGCAAGGTACAACCCTTCCTAGTGTGGCGAACCCAATGCCCGAACCAAGGTAGGGGAAGATGAGAGGGATAATGGTGAAAAATGGTAAGTATGGAAGGAATGGACGATGGCCTTTCATAGACCCACCTAGTGGCAACTCATCCTAAAGGGAACCAACTTACTAAGGCATTTTGTCACTCCCCCCAAGTATGAACAAGTTAAAGAGCATAATTTCCAAGCAAACATTATGAAATAAAGGAGAGTTCAGTGCAACATATTCAAATGCTTCGAAAATCAAAGTGACACATAACATGATACCTGGACTCGTTACCTCATGGAGCAAGACCCACTACTACTTCAAAACCAGGCTATTGGGATGGATGTTGTTGTTGCTGATAGATGGGATGCACTGAAGAAAAAATGGGCCCTCCGGGGCCAAGCTCAAGTCGTCTAGCTCTCGGTACTCCATGTCTAGGACTTGTGGGCCTCGAGACATAATCTCCTTAGTTATCCCTAGGATAGGGGATAACATGCATCAAACATCTCCTTTCATGTCTTCAATTCTAATACATTGGGTATCAAGTGATCCTTGATTGAATTTGTCAAGTTCCTCTTGGCCTTGATTTCATTCTTCTTGAGCTTTGCCTTGACATCTGCTTCTTCTGGTTCTGGGAGATCTTGCTTGACATGATCCAACAACTCATTCTCTTCTAAAATGAGGAGTATTCTATGCTTCCATGATCTAAAGTTGTCTGCTCCATCCAACCTATCATCAACTCAAATACTGGTGATCATTTTCGCTGGTTGAGACCCTAGATCTGAAAATTTGCAAAATTTCAAACTTCACCAAATTACAATCTGAGAGGTGTAGTGAGTGCGCTAGGGTTAGGCGATTTGCTCTAAGGTGTATATAGTCCCAACGACTTGGAACAAGTGCTCAATGAGCCTGACAAAAGAATATGAAGCTGCAAATCTCAAGATCTTTCCTTCCAGTGGTTAAATTGTTCTGAAGGTAACCAGCTCTGATACCATGTTAGATTTTCTTAATTTTTCAGAGCAATAGGATTACCAATGTATTTAGATCTTCTTTTACATTCATTAACCATATACCATATACTGAAAATATGAACAGCATAAACAAGCACAAAGAGACACAGGAGTTATCCTGGGAAAACCGCAAACCCGAGGAAAAACCCAGCCAACCTTTCTTAGATAGATTCCTTCTGATAATACAATCAAACCATGAACAAGCTCTTCTTCACAAGAGCAAACAGATAATGAAGAACCCTTGATACAAGACTAGCACACCAAAAGAGGTAGTGCACCAATAGCTGCAACAATAGGACCATACAAAACCAGCACACCTCTTCCCAAAGATAGCGCACAAGAGAAACCACCACCAAGAATAACCAAGAACCCCAGTTGTTGCAAAGCTACGTCTTCTCCTTGCCTCAAACTTGCGCCTTCTTCTTGAGTGAGATAGTTGAGTGAGTGAGTGTGTACAAATGAGCAAGGCATCACCTTATTTATAGTCTTCAAGTCACTTTAGTTGGGGCTGACTTCTTCTCTGGGAAATTCTATTTCCCCTTTATCTTTTCCTGTGGGCCGACTTCTCTTCCTGGAGGTTCTAATTCCGCTTTATTCTTTTTGTGTGGGTCGACTTCTCTTCCAAGGTGTTCTTCCACTGTTTAATGGTCTTCCTTTGACTTCTGGAATCTTCTTCTCTTCTAAGAAAGGTTGTCCACGAGGAAATACTTCCTGCAGCTACCAAAACATCAACAACTTTATCATATGCTGATATTCAAAATCTATTTCTAGATTATGATGTTATAAATTATCGGCAAGGAAAATTATGAAAATACATACTGAACACCTACCATAAAGATAAAAGGGCAAGAAAACGTTCTCCCTAGATCATCCTTCTGAATTAAGAAAGGCAAGCATTTCATTCTTTAAGGCATTTAACCAGCCAAAAAATGCTCTGTTTGGCCAGAAAGACCAACTTCCAATAGTCATCAATGTGAATTTGAAGCGAACGCAAGCATTGGCATCTCAAGTTAAAACCCAAATTATATCCTGAAACAATGTTTTCTGTATATACATTTCTTTTAAGTTTTTCTTTACAATTACAGGAAAAAGGAATACATGAGAAATATGATAAAAATAAAACAAGGAAGAATTCCAGGAATGAACTAGCTATGAAAGAAAACAATGTTGCTCTACAATGCTATTCAGTTTATATCCATGGCTGCAATACACCATCATTTACTAGAACTTATGTTTAAAAGATCTTGCTTCCTTTTTTATATCTGGAAAATTACAACAATACATACCGTTCGCATAACATAAAGATAAAATGGTAAGATAGCTATCCTCCCAGATTCGTCCTTCTCAAATTTCATAAAGTTCGATGGACAGAAAAAGCGTTTGCATCTTGGACCAATTTGCTCAGCACAAATAGATGCTATATGGCAAAAATCTTCGTAGTTCATCTGTATAAAACACAAATTAGAGAAAAAAACAAAAGACAATTAGCATTAACCTATACAAATATCACAAGCATACATACTAGACAAAGACTCTTGCCACTAATTTGCAGACAAACATCGGCAACATTTGCTCCATAGCTTTTAGAAAGACATGGGAAATAAAGAATAAATTGGCTAATCAAATTAATAACTGTATGGTAAGGAGCAATGTGGTGAAGAAAATCCATGATCTCAATCAGAAGAGGAAAAATTATATGTTGAGAGAACAGGTAGAGGTACATGGGGCATTATGATGATTGGAATGAACAGGAGCAGTCACCTGTGGGGAGGCATAAATCAAGAAGGCTTCTTTTATACAAATATTATCCAAGTAAACTTAAGAAAAGGCAAGCTTTGGAGCCAAAGATATATTGCAGAGGGTGAGATCAATGTGTCCCCAAGTTGGAGAACAGGAAATGGGAAACACAAGGAAATGTGTTTACAGAAACAATAACAGATAAGGTCTAGTAAAGCCAGTAAGCTCGTGGGCTTCTTAGCAAACCATAGGAAACACCAGGAAACGGATTTCTGGAAACAGGAATAAAATCTCCAAATAAAACATCTTCTACATAAAATGAAAATTTTCAAAATCGAAATTTCATTTAGACAAAAAGCCATATTCATAAACTTTACTCCTATCAAGTATTTGCATTATATTGAGAAGGGCAGCACACTATGATGTTAGGAGTCCTAATGATAAAAAAATAGTTATTAAATAGTGTTCTTAAGAGGCTCAGTACTCCTAACGTTTGTTAATGACCCACATTAGTTATAACTAGAAGCTAGTTATACGAGTGGTTTAAAAACTTATTACATGGTGTATAAAAGAAACCCACGTTGACGCATTCAATGAATCCTTGATTGAGGAAATAATACTCTTCCTATAACTGTTTTCCTCTAGTGGCTTTGGATCCCTAAATACCAACATGGTATCAGAGCAATATCAGAGTCCGTGAAACTATGAAGATTAGATATTGAAGACATATAGTATGTCCCAAAATGAACCTAAAGAGGCAAGTTGTTACTATTAAAGGTTATTTCGAAAGGAAGGGTACAGTATAGTTGTAAATGTCTCTAAAGTTTAATCTTTAAAAAAATAATAACAATTCAAATGAAGGAAACTAGAATAGCCTGACACACTGAAGAAGAACAGGAAGGAAACTCAAATCAGCAGCGGGCAAGTAGAGAACCAAACCAAAAATATCTTGACGAAAAAAGAAAATGAACAAAACCAATGCAGATGTGTAATACAGAGATAACCTTGATTCCGACTACAAGCAGGAAAAACTACCCACAACTCAGAAGTCGGAATGTGTCTATTTCAATTTTCAACAAAGAGAAAACCCTACAGCAGCAGCAATCGAGAGCCTGGAGGCCATACCCGCACAACCAAGGCCATGGTATACAGATGCAAATCCATGAAGAAGTGAAGAAATGTTTCAGAGGTCTCAGACAAATGTGAAGCAGAACAGATGCCAATAAGGCAATACCTGCATATGGAAAGCCATATCTGCAATGCATGAATTAAAGAGAAGAGATAGCAACATACAAGCAAAGAAGAGAAAACACTTTCCAAAACCAAGTGCAACCCAGACAAACATGACCCAGATGAAGAGAGACAACATTGTGCCATACTGCATACCAAACCCACCTGACACAGGCATAAGCCAAATTCATATACAGAGCCAAATGGATACAACATACCCGAGAAGGATGGAAGAATAAAGAAAACATGGGTGACTTTATGATGCAGCATATGCATCAATCAAACGCATACCCAACACAGACATATCCTATGCCAAAGAAAAAATCCAAGAGAACGTGCCCTAAAAATATTAGAAATATAGAGACAAATGTAGTCCTAGTGATATTTTTTATTGGCTGAAGATTATTTTCAATAACACAAAGCGCAGAAATACACATTTTGGGGGGTTGTTTTTTTTCCTAAAAAGGAAGCCCCTCTAGAAAAGTTTAGTAGACATAACTTTCATAAATGGAAGATGAAAACACAGTTACACTTAATGCACAAAACCCTTTAGGAGACAGTTAGTAGGACACAGCCCAAACCCACTCATGCAGACAAAATTATAGAATAGCATCATAGTGATGACAAAGAAAAATCCATTATAGCGCTGGTCGTATCTGATTCTAACTTGCAACATCTTGACCTAGCAAAATCATCCAAGAAATATGGGATGAATTCAATGGGTTATCTAGATCAAAGGCATTGAATGCCAAGTTTTACTTAAAACAACAATTCTTTAGGTTCAAAACGATTAATGGAGTGACTATGTCAATCCATACAAAACCTAAGAGCCATAATGAAACAGTTAGTGAAAGTAGGTGTAAAGGTCAAAGAAGAAGATGCAGAAGCAATCATCTTAAATAGTTTGCCTCCAAATTATAGCAATGTGGCATTCACACTTTGTCAATTGCCTGCACAATCATTGGAGAATATGATATCTTCTTTAATGGTTGAACAAAAGTGACTAAGTGAAGACGGAAATCCTCAAGAAAATGCCCTTCTCACTGAAAGCAAAACAAGCAAGATGACTATAGGAAACCGAGCCACAAAACTTAGAATTGTGAAGTTAAATCTACCAATCTTCTAAAAGGAAAAGTTAGCCACGACAAGTTACTTGGGTTGCTGAAAGTGGGGTATTGTCTTAAGCCCCCACCAGTGTTCAAATCTCATATAATTGGTTGGTTCGTCCCCACAGGGGATGCTGCAAAGGCAGTAAGACCATCACAGTCATTAAGTCGGGTTGCATGTCCTCGCACTTCTCCAAATAAAAACCACAAATGGTGTCCCACCTTTGGATGATGGTTGCAGATTTCCAGGATTAAGGATCTCAGATGATTCCTCTAGAAGCATTCTCAATCCTTGAAAGGAAAAGTTAAAGATAAGAAAAGGAAAGAAGGGACAATCTCATTATTGAAAACGCAACTAATGAGAAGGTTGAGGATGATAGGACAAAAACTAAGGATGATGATTTCTTATTTTGAGCAGTTGATAAGATAAGATACACTTGTGGTTTGAATTTGGGTCAAATCAGAGAAGTTTCTAGTTTGGAGAAAATTATGTTTTTAGAAGATTTCTATTTTTAGTAAGTGGTCAGAATAGCAAGATAATTATATTTTCAAAGACCTAGCATCAACATTGATCCATGGTTAGAATTTCAACTTATTCAAAGACTGACATTTTGGGTCCAGTTTTGGCAATCTATCTTTAGCAAGCAAACAATATTTTTGGTAGTGTTTTCGGGGATCCAATATGGCATATAGTATCAATGTTAAATTTCAAGCCATTCTAAGGACTTTTATTTTTCAAGGACCAGATCCGTTTTCACACCCACTATTTTTAAAAGTTTTTGGCTGGAGTGGGGCTTGAATGCCATTTCACTGCTACTTTTTCTAAGAGATGGAGCGCTAGAGTTTAGAAGCTTACTTGTGGTGTCATGGGTTGAGGACTGCTATCTTAACTCATGGAGAGGTGCACCCACCTTCTAGCTTGACTTGGTTGACATTTTGGGAGATGCAGCTTAATTTTATCCTAGCTTAATTTTATCCTAGAGATGAGCACATGGCTTCAAGAGGGTATTCTTGGAGGTTTCTCTAATTAAACATACTATTATTACTCATGGATAGAGCGCATCCCTTTATGGAGCTTATTTCTGGAGATAAGAGGGCCTTGCTTGGTAGATTTTCCCTAATTAAACATGCCATTCTCATCAAAGAGCTAGAGCGCATACCTTGAGTTATTTATGGATTGAGGATATTGCTTTTGTGGACTTTCTATAATTTACATATGTTATTTTTGTTGAGAATTATAGCTCGGACAGGAACTTCCACACAGCTTCCATGTGAGCATGTGAGAAGCAATTCGAGATATTTTTGAAAAGTAGTTGTATTTTCAAAAAGTGATTCTATTTTCAGAAAAGTAAATTCTATTTTCTAATTAACTTTAGTTAAAAAGTGAAAGCCTTATTTTCAGCAGTTGAGTCTAAAAAGTGTATTTCATGCATACATGACTTAGACCAGGAGTAATCTTAGAAATAGATTAGGGTTTTGGTCTCAACTAAAACTATAAAGATAGGTCAAGATAGAGAGTTCAAACACACAAGAACACTTGAGCAGTTGTGCAGGTTAAGTGATAGAGAGAGAGGGAGAGCAGGCATTTCCAAGCAGCACACAGTCATGTACAGCAATCACACAGAGTTCCGTACAGTCTTACAGAAATCCGTATAGTCATACGGACAGTACCATATGGATGTGCAATCGTACAGAAACTGGTATAGTCGTACGGACAGTACCATACGGATCTGTACGACTGTACAAAATACATACATCAAGGTCGATGAACAGCCATACTTCCCCAACAGGTTGTTCCACTCAGTTTGAGGTGTTTTTTGCTATCCGTGCAGTGTTGTTTTTTGGGCAACTTGTGGACATTTCCTTGTAAGTTTTTCAAAGGAATGAAAAGCTAGATTTGAAGGAGTAATTACATGTGTATATGTGTAATTGATTTTATGCTTCTGAAATTTCCCTCCCTTTCTATTTTCCCGACTTCTTCTTTTCATTTATTTTCCCTCTTCTATACCTACCCTCATTCCCCTTTTCTTTTCTCTCTTCTCTTTTTCCTTTCTAGTTACTATACTTAGTCGCATTTCAAAAAAATCGTCGAGTTCGCGAACTCGTGGGTCTTCACCTCCATCCATGTTCCTATATCATGAGTCCGACCGATCGCCCTGTTATAATATACTTAACCATTTTTTGCAATAGCAAGTTCACGGGTTCAAGCTTTCATCTTCCAAATTCCGCGATCTCCATTTCACACCCAAAGGCCCGTGATCTACATTATGACCGTCAAACTTGTCACGAGTTTCAAGCCCCTAAGTATTCCATTTCTCCTGTATCCAAGTCCGACTGACCGTTGTGCAACATTTAGCCTATTTTCGATCGTTCGCAACCGCGGGTTCACCAAAAGGCCCCAAATTCAAATTGCTCTTGTTTGTCCCCGCCATCTTCGTGCTTTTCCCAATACGCATTTATTATGGTTTAATGCTAATAACTGATCATGTAGGCTCCGTAAAGATCGCCATTAATAAGCGAAGGGCTCGAGAAGATTTTTCATTAAATTGCATTAAAGCACGATTTGCCAAGGGTTATATTATTGTTATATCTCTGAAAGGATTCATTTCAAGTTATTACCCAGTTGAAAGAACACTCTCGTCAACCGATGGCAGCAGCAACTAGACAACAGTTCTGTGGTGATACTTTGAATATTTTTGGTCATGAAGACCAAAACTTTAGTGGTCCAGAGCATATTCGTATTACTCATCTCCTCATGCACAAAAAGACGTAATCTGGACATCTGGAATTGCTCGCGCGAAGTGTGTCCCTAAGGTATTCCACTGCAAAGAACCGGTTGCATGGTGCATTGAGAAGTACGTACCGAGTAACCGATTTATACAACTCCAAGATCACTCCCCCATATCTCTTTCACCACAAGTGTTTTGTAAGATGTTGAAGCTCCCTAAGCCGACATTTACCTTCAAAGGAGAGGATTGCAGAGATTTTCTGAAAAAACATGACAATGGCCTGGATCTCTTGCTTGAGTTCTTGGGGAATCCTACGGCTATTCCAGATGACATAACCTGGATTGAGGTCGACTCTTTTAAAAACCCATTTCGGGAAATCGCTTGGTTGTTTACCAAGCTGACAGGTCAAAAAAGCACCGCCACCATTTCTCGCATGAATCTTTATATTTTATAATTTACAGTTAAAGAGCAAGCTATTTTCGACTAGGGAAAATTGATTTCCATTGAAATCTCCTCCCAATTATCTCATTACAAAAGGGACAAGAAATTATTTATGGCTTCCTATTTGGTATTTGCGATAGTGTATTGTTGTCAATTTCTAAAATTGACTATATGTAAGAGGGTGAACTGTGAAATTGATCCAGTTACCTTCCGGTATCAAACATTGTGGAGACACAAGACTTCTTTGCATTTTTACGAAGTCTACAATGATTTTGTTTCAATTTTTAAAGGACTATTGTTTGGTAAAAATACCCCCAGGATATTTGACCAGGCTAATAAATTCCTGGAGAAGGGAACGAAAGAACAGATGGAAAATCACAGTGTTATCAGGATCTTTTGTTCCAAGGAAAATCCCTCTTTTCTTCCATACCATGTATCTAATAAATTGTTTATTACGAAAGTGGCAAAACAATACAATATGGCTGCACTTTTTCCACGAAAAACGGAAAAATCAATTCATCCCCTTGTCGTGGAAAGTTGGAGACTTCATATTCAGGAATTTAAACAAAATTGATGAGTTTGTGAATCACTTCAGCAATGTAAATCTGAAATATGTTGAAAAGATAAAGGGGTTTGACCCTAATAAAATCTTCGTGGAACATATGTTGTCAGTAGGATTCAGCAAGTCATTCATTCATACTATTTTGAGTGAAGAAGAAGACAACAACCTAGGCACTCCTGCACACAATGTTGGTGACTTCGAAACAGTACTTAGTACTAACGAGTTTTACAAGCAAAAAGGAAAGGGTCCCAATGAGAACAGCGCCCAGTCTCCAGTTGTTACTTCTAAAACTACCACATCCCGGAGCAATGCTCCAACGGCCCACCCAACTAGGAAAGTTACCAACAATTCAAGCGGCGGAGGAGAGAAGAATCCCCCCCCCCCCGAAAAATCGAGAGCTCACACAAGCTCTCTCTGAGAAAAAAGAGGAAGAATGTTGTGCAAGAAGAAGAAAACGTCATAGAAAATGACATCAATAGCTTCTCTCTAGAAGACATGGAGCTCGAGGCGGATATTGAGAATGTTTCCCAAAATTGATCAGCCAAGAAACACGGCCCATCAAAATTCATCATTAGAGATCATTGAGAATGAGACCTTCAATGAAGAAGAGTCATTCGCTTTCCAAAGCATTGTCTTTGATAAGGAATCTAGGAAATTGATTATTGAAAAAGGTGATATGAAAAATAAGAAAGGAAAATCTCATGCAGAGGTTGACCTAAAAGATATGCGGCCTTCCCAAATTTCTAAAATTCACAGAGCAATCGAGGATGCTCTTGATGATTCCATTGGTGGTCTGGAGGAAGAAAACACTAAAATGAAAAAAAGGATCAAAGAGTTGGAAGACACTTTAGTGCCTCTTCCCCTTCTTGACAGTCCTTTGTCAATAGTCAAACCCACCACACCCGCTGTTAAGTTGAAAGGATCTTCAAGCCTACTCAGTACTCACATCAGCCAGGAGTTATGTAGAAAGAAATATCAAGAAAAGAATGGCGTTGATCACGGAGGCATGGGAGGTTTCGAAAAATATTGTTTCTTTTGGCTCCAAGGCAAATGCCTTCCATGAATATTTGCAAGTTTGTTGAAGAACAAGCAAGGTTTCTACATTGATGTTGTACTACCCTTTGGAACCAAAGTCTCTAACATGACGGAACTAAGAAGAAGAGAGGAGGATCTGCCCTCCCCAAATCGAATAAAACAGCTAAATGCTTGCTGGAGGGAAAGGATTAAAAATTTGAATAATATTGTTCAAGCATGTAGCGAAGCCATACTGAAAAGGGAAGAACTATTCAAGAGGCTCACGGAGATAGACCTAGCAGGAAGTACTAATGAAGTACAGGACCCCAAATTAATTCTCAACTCATTGTTCCTAACAAACCAACAGTTTGACGAACAAGTTGAAATTTTTAAAGGGTTATCAGTTGAAAAGTTTTATGGTATACTTGAATATAATGAAGACGACATAGACAATTGGCCAGTGGACTACTCCGTGAAGAATCAAGATATCGAAGAAGCGTTACATGGTATTTCCCTTGATTTTAGAGACTTGGAGGGCGAGTTATTCAACATCAAAATCTTGCATGAGATAAACGTGGCACCAATGAAAAATTATATTGAAGAATGGTTCAAGAAAGCAATCGACGAATTGACCAACGAGGGGCAAGAAACAGTTGAGACGGTTCCTATAACTGTTAATGAAGACAATAAAAGGATAGTAGCAAGCAAGTAAAGACATGAGAGACCATCATAGTAAGTTTATGTTGATCACATCTTTCTTTCTTTATCAATTCTTTCATCCCGTTACTCTGCTTCTTTCACTAGAAAGGTTTAACCGAAGTCTGATAATTTCTCCTTGTCTTCTTTCTAGGTCTTGTTGTTCTACTATCGCCCACCATCCTCCTTCTATAAGCTTATTTCTTGTTTATATTTGTTTTATGGTCCGCGGGAGCCCCAATCTCATTCCTAAGGACAAACGCATTTTTAATTTCAAAGGTTTTGTAACAGAGTATATATTTTTTCATAAATTTCAAGAAAGCTATTTCGAGATCAGTTTTGACTGTGCTTTGTAACTCCAAGTTTTGAGTATAAAGTATTTGAGATTGATCTATCATTATCTTTATTTGAGTTGCCAAGGTGTCCACTCTGTTAAAGTTCTCTTATGCATGCGGATCATCTTTTTATTTTATGTGATCAGAAATCTTTAGTTTAACTATGATGGATGTGAGGAAATTTTGTCTATCTTTTTTAAATATATGAAGTGTGTGTTTCCTAGTCATTTCTCAGGAGTTTTCTTTAAAAGAAAACAAAACATATTTTCTTTCTTGTTATTTTTCTTGCAATCTTTATATTTCTTTGATTACCACGACAAACTTCTGCAAAGTCCCATATTTTGAAGATCTAGAGTCCCAAGAAAATATTAAAGTAAAGAGGAGTACCACCTCTATAAAAACGAAGGGGGATTTACATCCTCGTGAGGTTGTCATTTCGATCCTAACGGATTCAAGCGTCAACACTCTCGTCCGTCAAACTACCTCCCAAATTCAGATGAGTTGCCAAAGATCTATCCAAAGTTTCTTTCTTTCGGCCTTGGATGCTAGGAGTATCCCCCACTCCTACATCCCCCCAGGATCATACAACGAGACCCCCTTATAGTCCCTGAGGACTCCAACAGCGAGCCAATGCCCATTTCGCCCCCCTCGCCCTCAACCATCAGACCAGGGAGACCTTGACAACCTCATAGTCAATCCTCTCTCTCACTCTCTCTCTCTCTTGACAAGGTATTGAGTTGTCCACTTCACTCTTGGACATACTCACTTATATTTTGGATCACCATACTTTTTTCACAGCCATATAAATTATGAGGTTGTACTATTGTTTGTTTGTTTTTTTTTATGTTATTTTCAGCATTATCTAGGAACTGCACTTGCACTCCCACATTGTACTCATACTTGTTGTAGTCTTCAGTCACACTGACCTATTTTTGTGGTCATTCGTTGGACATTAATAAAATTATCTTATCTCATCTTATCTTATAAGCTCATGACCCCTCTTAGGGAAAGTGCCCTACCTCTTGAGTTTTGTATATAAACACAATTCTCATCTATAATTTATGAATAATGTGATTATCTTTCATTCTTAATACATTGTTTTTCCTAAGGGTTTATTTCTCTCTCTAGCACACAATCTCTCTGAGGTTGCGCACATCTTGGTTGATTACTATTCAAGTATTGCATTGCTCCAGTGTTGGTTTATGTTTCTCTTTATTGCAGAATTTGAATGTGTTGGTTCTGTTCAATTCTCCTATTTCTTGTGAATCTCAACACTAATAACAATCCATTCAAAGCATTTGTTCAAAGGTACATAGCAATATTGACTATAAGTATCCCTATGTAAACTAAATCTTTAAGCATTTATTTGACCTTAAATTACAAAATTAAATTGTTTGAAGTTTATGAAGTTCTTTGCAAATGTGCCACAAATTAAATTCTCTCTCTCTCTCTCTCTCTCTCTCTCTCTCTCTCTCTCAGATCGTAGGAGAGATGGGTCTTGTTACGTCTTGGGGAGGTACCCTATGTTTTTATTGGCTACACCATTGTAAGCCCGGGATGATGCAAGTCAAAAGCATTGTAGGCCATGTGGATGCTTTTGTATGTGGTGTCTTAGGCCTTTGTGGTCGGCCATGCCTAGTACTTCTAGTCCCCACTCTCATTTCCTTTCGTCCTGGATAGGATTGGAGGTCTTGAAGTGGATATATTAGGACACATGAATTACAAAGCCACATGAATTACAAAGCCAGGTTCTTTGTAGGGGTGATCACACTATGTAAGGCCAGTCTGGCCCATGGTCTTACGCACCTGTCTTTTCCCACATGGTCATGTACCTAGAGTCTATATGCATCTTCTTGGCCTTGGTGCATTACTCATTTTACATTCTCAACATGGCAGTTTCACAATTCAAAGCATCTCACATTTTTCGAGGCAAATCATGAATCCCAATGCATAAGATCTTGAGGCCAAAAATACAATAGGGACTCAAATTGACCATCGCGGTGTGTACTCGACATGCCACGTCGAAATTTTGGAAAAAAGTCAGTTTATAAGAAAAAAATAAGTTGTCGAAGGGTCACGCAAATATATTTATGGGTAAAGATGGCATAAGAGGGCCATTCATTGACATGCAAGAATGTATCTGACATCAAAGGTGAAGCAAATCACTTCCTAGACAAAACCCATGTGATGGAATTTTTCAATCCAAGGGTTTTTACGTGGATACAGCAAAACCAGGATAAGGGGGCAGTTAAAAGGGGATATTAAAAGTTGTATTCTAAGTGGATTAAAAGGAAAATTACTTTACATTATAAAAAAGACATTATTAAAGGTTATATTAAAAGGGGCCATCACCTTTTATATTATGCTTTAATATACCAAGTTAATAAAAAGGAACACCATTTTTTATCCTAAGTTCATGAAAAGTGCATGGAGCAACCCATAGATTTAGAAAGGGAGCGACTTGATTTAATGGTGAAGACACTAAGGTAACCATGGGTTATTAAAGGAGCCAACACATATAAAGGGGAGTCGCCATACTAAAAGGAAATCCATCATCAAAGGGGGCCAACCCTTTATCTAATACCAAGGTTTGGCCTTTAGCGTGAGTATTCACACCAAATAAAATTTATTAGAATGGGGCGCATTATAAAAGGATCAAAGGTGACGCTTTACACGAATTATAAGAGGAGTCGCCAACAATTATAAAGGGAGATGCCACTAGTCAGCTGCTATATTAAAGTGAGTCGTAATCCATCAGTCCCACTAAACAAGCAGTCCACCACCTCATATCTAGCCATAAGGTTGAAGAGAGATAATCGTTGGGCATTTTCCAAATAAAAAACAAATGGTAAAAGACATGAGTCGTGGGTCAAAGAGACAAAGAATGGGACGTTGGATCTAAAGTGTTAGCCGTTTGACCCTTCTTCCAATGAAAATTGGGCCTCACCCCCTTAGTCGTTAGCTTCATCAAGCTAGCCATAAGCTTTTTTGAAGCCAGATGTTGTTTCTTGTGGTTGATTCAATCCCCCCTTTCTGGGTTATTTTTTAATGTAAGAAATCATTTTTATTTTGATGACTTAGTCTCCGGGTTGTGGATGACAAGTCAAGAATTATTTTTCAATTGGGAGGGGAAACTAGTTGTTACCAAGGAAAATTATAAAAGGCTAAGCCCTCCTTCCATTTTTGTTGTTGTTGAATTGTGAGATCATTTATGCCATCGAATAAGAACTTCTATTTTCTAGTGCGTTTTATGGGTTGATTCTTCTATGCTCTTTCTTTTTGCTAAAGGTAAAAGTACTTCATAAAATAGACAATGTGTTTTGTACCATTTGCAAGGCTATTGAATCAATCCATTGAGGGGATACATAGTCACGTGGAAGGAGAGGTCTAGACTTCCGTCTTCTACTCCTTTGGTGGTGTCAAGTGGTTCAAATCCAAGTGTTGAACAAACCCTTATCAAGGGTATCTTCAACAAGGGAATCTCATTTCACATCCATGTCGATCTAATGGTTGGAAAACATCCCACTGGCAGAGCTTTCCTAGCAAGATCCGGAAGCAATACAACTATTATAAACTAGATTGGAGGCAATAGTCCATCAACTCCAAACCCAACTTCTAGTCCAAATTCTGTGGCCGACCTAGAAAGGGTTGCGATAGCAATCCAATGCTTTGGAGGTAAGAGTAAGGCTGAGGTAAGTCTCACTACTTCAACCATTTTATTTAAAGAAAATCTCAAAATATCTTTTATTTTTTGTTTAAATAAAATATAAAAACAAAAAAACAAAAAAAATTATGCTAGCTTGCTCTTAAAGTTTCATCTTAATAGCTAAAAGATCTTTGGGGGTTTTAGCACTAGATCTATATTCTACCCAAGGATATTTCATCCTCTTGTTTTATGCAATTACATCACATGTTTCACGAGGGTATTGTGAGGTATTTTTGCAGATCTGCAGTATATTACGGCAGAGTTTACATCAGATCCAGTAATAACCTCACCCTAAGGGGTTGCCAACTAAGTATCTATCCTAAGAAACCCCTTGTATTTTTCCAGATTCGTTTTATAATTGAAAATCTGAATTTATGGGATAAAAATAAGTAATTTCCAGCCATTACAAGGTTGTTATCTTGCTGGAATAATTTTCTGGGTTTTGACTCTATGGAGATTTGAACCCCAGTCTCTGCAAGTAGTTTACAGATTGCTGGAAACTTCAATTTAATTGCAGATTTGAAGATCTGGGCTATAAATATCTTTACGAACTTGCTGCCCACCCACAGATCCATTGATCTCAAGTGTTTCCATGCTTGTGAGTGGCCCCAAAAGGGCATTTTTCTTGTTGTTTTCTGTGTTTTTTGTGTATTTTTCAGATCTGAGAATACAAAACAGCAAGGAGTTCAGTCATGTACAGTAATTTGCAAAGAGGTAAACTAAGTATATCATCTCTAAGTTGGTAAGGGCATTTATCACTCTCTTTGCATGGTTTATTGACTCATTTTACGAAGTTTGAGTGATAGTTTACTTGTTGGTCTGCATTATTTCTGTTGTTCATTTATCATTCCAGATCAGTGAATTTAATAATTAACTACTATGTTCACCTCAATATCACATCTAGGCACTGGTCTACTAATTTTGGGTGAAATGTTGTGTGTAGAGTAGGGAAGCCTCACATAGCCATTTGTAGGAGTTGGACTTAAAGAATGAGGACTTGTGCCAAGGTGATAGTGGGCACTTGTCCAATGTGGTACCACCTTAGCGCCTCGAAAGGACCTTGATAGCAGGTCTATTCCATGATAGACCTATTTCATTACTTCTAGTTCCTCTTATTTCTGGATCTTTTCCTCCTATACATTTCTTCAAAACGGATCGATGGATGTTCACGCCTCGACTTAGATCTCACTCTCTACTATACCTTACTTTACTTTACTTTCTGCATCTTGCCTTTTATAGGAGACCTTTTGGTACTCCTACTTTGTACTGACATCATTGTACTCAACAGTCCCTTTGACCTACTCTTGTGGTCACTAGTCGGACATAAAGAAAATTATCTTATCTTTCATTCAACAATTAATTGAATTATCTATTGAATGGTGTCTATCAATTTAGTTTTCTCTAAGTGATTTCTTATCCATCTCTCTTGCACTGGTTTAATGGATGTGTGTATACCCAAATATTTCCTTTCATTCAACAATGAATTTAATTATCTATTGAATGGTATCTATCAATTTAGTTTTCCTTAAGTGATTTCTTATCCATCTTTCTTGCACTGATGTCACTAACTTTTCAAGAGCCCTCAAGGGCATGCAACCTTACAGATTTCAAATAAAAAATGCTTCTTCACTAGGGAACACCTGTATATGCTAGAATTTTTGTTATTAGTGCATGTTACTATGACAATGCTACCTGTGCTGTGATATACAAAAGTGATTCCAATTGTTTAATCTCAAGAACAAAGACCAGGCGAACTAAGCATCTTACTGTGAAGCAGCCTGTTCCAACAGCCAGCAGATCACAAATACAAAGAGAAAACCCAAAACACCATGCAAATAATCTCACTTCATAGAAAGAATCCATTCAATTCAAACTTACATATCAATCACATGTTCTCATTTCTACTAAACAACTTAGTATTTCTTTGAAAAGAGGAGAAGCACCAAGACACTAAAACCTTTTCAGCACCAGTTGAATCGTCAATGACACAATTTTCCCGTAAGCAAATCCACATGTTGTCCAGATCATCTGCATTTAGCAGTAAATCTGATTGCTTCTGCAAACATGACACAAAAATACCATTATATAAAATAAATTCTATTCATCTGCACCTTCTTGTAGCAAGCATTTAAATGCAACTTACTACAATCAGAGTATTTATTTAAACTTCAAAGACTTTTAGAGTATTGCTTAAAAGTTAAAACACACACATATCTATTCAAAGCCATTTTGTGATCTGCATCTACCCAATATGCATTGTTCACTGACCCTTTTTATTTTGCAGAAGACCATCAAAAGCACTACCCAAAATTGTTTGATCTTATGCCTTGAATAGAAATTCCACTATTTAAGAAAGTCCTGATTATGCCAATAATACTTATAAATGGAGATTTGGTAATTTTAGGGGAAAAGTTAGCTAAGATAAATAGGCATTACCTTCAAAAATCTGAACTTTGCCAATCTTTGAACCCTGGAAGCAATAGAACCTTCAGAAGGTTTCTGCATACCACAAACACAAGATATCATCACCGGGTAGCTTTCCGACTTAGTAATTAATACAGTAATACTATTACAACTTTCAGGTAATGACTCGATAACTTATTTAGGCACCAGTGCAACAGAATCTTAGAGCCTAATTCATTTTGGCCACTGCTTCAAGATGATTTGTCAACAAAGTCTATCACAAAAACCATCTAGTAAAGGCCTCAGGAATCAAAAACTAACCAATTTTATGACAGACAAGCAAGAAGCCACACAGGATTTTATTGAAATAAAAATAAAACTGAAAAAAGATTGTCTAGTACTGATCAACACAAGTACATAACAATTATAGTCACTAGTGTACTGCACAAGTATACATAAATCTATAATGCCTGCCTGTCTGTAGAAGCTTGGAATTGTCCCAGCAGTGGATGTCTTCTGTTGTCGCTCTTTGAATAGTTCAAGCAGAATCCTCCTTGTTTCGAGCTCTAGCAAAATGCAAGCAAACTTCAATCCAGTGTCAGATCCAGCTATATAAAATATAACAATTAGAAACTATAGAAACTATAACCATTAAAACCATGTTAGCATCCTGAAGACTTTTCATTCAAAATAATTTGAGTCAAATAAAAAAAAGTCGGAATGCTTGTAGAAAACTAATACTAGCACTAAAAACAAAGAAGCATGAGTAATACAACCATTTCTCTTAGATTAGTCCCCAGTATCCAGGAAAGATCTCCCCCGTCTATAAAAGCACTATTGGTTCCCCATTTCAAAGACAACTTGGGACAGGACTATAACAGTGCGACTATCACAGCAGGACTGTAACAAGAAGAGGATTATAAAAGCACGAGGAAACAGAAACCCACAAAGGCGCACAGCTGCCAGATGCAGAAGAAGCAAACGTTATTCCAAGACAAACAGGGAAGATGCAGAAGAAGAGGAATGGGACATGGGGAGTAGGGACAAGGCAGGTGGGGACACCAATGGAAAAAAGGGATGGAAAAAGGGGAAGGATGTACCAACCCACCCCTAACCATTTGGGTATAAACAAGATGGGCATGCACCCATGCTACACCGCATGTGGGTTTTGCAATAAAGTATCTGCCAGAAGTAAGATTCTAGATGGGAACTATTTACAGTGTACACCATGTGAATGCTCAGAAATACAGGTTCCCTCAAAAACATTGTTAGGATTTCCTTTTAATGCCTAGCCCCATGTGGTAAGAGAATTATGATATTATAATGATTGGCATCTATCTATAAATGGTGGCATTACACCTCATATTGTATGATGTCCCACACTGATTTTCATCACATTGATGGAGATTTGCAGCTGGTATCTTGGAGCATTGGACCTGTTACCCCCTGATATGTAGGGGTAACTAGAAGAGGTATTGTCACTCAACGACAGCAGTACCACAGATGATATCCATGGTTCTCCACTGACAGTTGACCAGAGATGCTTCCCACATTTTGCTCAGCTCACACACATTTGATGATTATGGTGCTTGACATACATGAGGTACATTATTTCATTGCTTCATATTGGGTGTTAATGTCTTATGTACTTGTCATGAAAGTGGTGATCATTGGTTGAGTCAGATAATGGATAGTGATGCTCTAAATTTGTGCCTTTTGCCTTGTTTCACCTTGGTGATCATCATCATCTTCTAGTTAAGTGTTGTCACTCTTTGGTTGAGTCATACTATTGGGGGGCTTTGAGAGGTGTAGCATGTCCATATCCCAATCCATACTTAACACTCTCCACTCTTCCCAATTTCCATTGTCCCACTCATGGATTGGTTGTCATATGTCACAGAAAAGGTTCATGCTTCATAATCCCATGAGAAGAGCCTCACCTTAAAAGAGCTATAAGCTCGAGGTGAAGAGCAAATAATTTTTTTTTTAAAAGTCAAAAACCAAAGGAAATAAAGCATGAGCAATGCCCCCTTGCTATGAGGCCATTATCCCAAGTCCTATCCAATAAAATGCATATCTAAAAAAGGACTAAATGAAATAAAATGAAAGTCAAAATCCAAAAAAGGTGAGATAAAGAAAAAAGGCAACTAAGGGGTCATAAGACATAGTGTCAGGGAAAGGGTAACTCAATGCATAAGTGCTCCCTCATATTTCAAAGGCACTCATGTCGATGAATATCTTAAACAACCTCACATGACTGTGCAATGCAACTCATGAAGTTACCTGCCAAACCATACCATCTATCACTATACATGCTCCTTGATTGGTTTTCTTGGGAACTATTTCTCTTCTTGGGTGTTGACACATGTAATAGGGGTTAACAATGCCCCCATCATGCCTAAACTTGGCTAATTGTACAAATTTACGAGTGATTGTGAAGTTAGAAGATGATATTTAATGTGATCTGCCTAATGGCATTTACATTTGACATGACTCATTTTTTATGTTGCATTGGGATTTTAGCACATGTTTTGAGGGCGACCAACGTCAGGAGCAATTATCTTTTGACAAAATGCCCAGAATTCCACCAGATCAACGCCATTAGATGCAAAATGGCCACAAAATTTCTCAAATGTGGTCATAATAGAAATTCAAGTAAAAATTGACACCTCTGTAATAGGACACGGCCTTCGTGTCTGTATCCCATGTGTCGGACACGAATACGCTAGGACACGTGTTTGGAATGTGTCTGGAACATAGGGCACGTGTTTGGAATGTGTCTGGAACATAGGGCACGTGTTTGGAACATGTCGTGAACACATGACACATGTCGAACACGTGCCCTAGCCGTGTCCTACCTATTTGACTCCAAAAAACATTTTTCATTGCTATTTTCTCACTTTTAGCTGGATGGAAAGAGCTCTTACAGTGTTTTGTAGATGAAAGGTAAAATTGAGATTTGAAGGGATCCCAAGTGTTTTGTAATTGTTCTATTTTCTAAAAAATTTGGATCTGTCTATATTTCATTTTTTTAATATATATAAATGTTTTTGAATATATATATATATATATATATAGAGAGAGAGAGAGAGAGAGAGAGATCATGTCCTCCATATCCTGTGTCTAACACTCGTATTTCCATGTCCTCCATGTCCCATGTCTTCGTGTCAAGTGACTTAGATTGACACAGTTATGGTGCTTTTAAAATCTGCCACGAGAAGATTGTTGACCGCCTATTCAGCTAGGGGGTCAACTCATGTGCCATGATGATATGCATCACCAGATGCAAGTATGTTGAAGACAGTATTGGTTCTACTTGGGCATTTGATGCTCCA
>JZKD02S1001157.1:2781914-2797394 GCA_000966675.3 Picea glauca
TATTCTGGTTGCTTTCTTGCACATGAGGTGACTTTGTATTGTTCAAGTTTTTTTGTGTAGTAGTGAGTAGATCTTTGGTAAAGTATTTTACTAGAGTAGATTAGCAAAGAGTATTTTTGCTAGTTTATATTTGTTGGATAGCTAAGGGTTTGAAGTATTTCATATTGTTAGTCTATTCAAGCTTGTTATCTATTCCCATGCTTCACTTCTTGCTTTGAGTTTTGCAGGTTGTTTCAAAGGGATTGTTGGGATAACATCAAGAACGAGCCTACCCTCGAAACCTTCTCACACTCTTAGCTTACTTAATCTCTTATTTTCTGCACACATTCCATTTATATTTCAGTTTTATAACCCTCTTAGATAGGTCAAAAATATATATTTTTACTTGGAGTTTTCATGTGGAAAATTTTCTGTGTAAAAACAAAAAAATTTCTTGAGCTTGTGTGTGTTTTGCGGCATTTCCAGCAAGCTTTTGTTTGCTGGTTTTTGCAGGTTCTTACCAGAAACAAGGGGAAACGCTGCCCAAATTCGTCCTCAAGACTTCCCCAAGAACCTTCCTTGGTTGGGTAACGAATTTCTTACCTTTCCTTTTGTAAATTCATGTTTTCTTCTTCTATTTCATTGATTTTTTTTTGTATCATTGTAAACTAACATATATTGCCTACACCTTGGGTGTGTGATTGGCCTGGCCAACCCCCCAAAATCGTTGGGCTAGACTAGTTGGTTCTTGCAAGTTATTTTTCATTTAGTTGTTGGCCCCTCTTGTCCACAAGACAAGGTAGTGTGGCATTTTCATAATAATAATTTTGTTTATTTGTTTAACAACCCTCTTTGGTCAAACATGGTAGGCTTGTCTCCACCTTGGCCATTGTGAGTGGTTTTCATTTTTCCAAGTTTTTTATTTGATAAGTTAGTTGCCTACACCTTGGGAGAGTAATCCCCAAAATCGTGAGGCTTAAAGGAAAATTATTTATGTTGGTGATCTATGTGTTATGATGGTCTAAATCTTCTAGAGTAGTCATCACATATAATATTTAATCTCTCACATATGCTTATGCTCATCATGATAAATGGTTTAATGATTTAGAATCTATCTTAAGTGCCATAACTCATCATTTTCACAAGTCATTTTGTCATTTACATTTTAAGTATGTGTGATCTAGTCATGGTTTAGGATCTTACTGATTGCTTTGTCAAGTTTTTATTTTTCAAGCACATCTATCATCTCAATGGTTAACATGTGTGTGGATGAGTAATCTAAGATCTTAAAGTTTCTCTCATTATCACAAGGCAAGTTGTTCTTGCTCTTTTCCTTTTTGCAAGTTGAATATCTAAATGATGGATGAGATGCTATGGTGATTGTTTTTACTTTATGAGCTTTTCATTCATGTTATATTGACTTTATGGACTAAACATTCACATTCATAGCTTTATATTTTCAAGTAATTTTATGTTATAAGTAGCAAATTGTCCTTGCTTTAACATCACATTTTACTTTCAAGTTTACATGTGGAATGGTGATAAATGAATGACATGTATGTTGCAGCTTTCCATTTATGTTTTGATGTGTTTATGGTTGTCGCTTTTACATCTTGCAAGCACACTCATAACAACATTTTCAATTCGGTTTTGGGCTAAAAACTAAAATTTTGGACACCTAAAACACTCCTAAAATCAACCCAACACACCTAAAGACCCACCCGAGGGTCATAATAACATTTTAGACTTTTAGGATAGCTTTATTCAGCCATCTCCACCATCTAAAACAGGTTTGAGGAAAACAACGGAAGGAAGTGGCGGGGAACCGTCCCGTGATTCTTAAGGGGATCCTTTCCGGGAAGTACTCTTACTGTCAGGGCTGACCTGGGAAGCTAGGGTGGGCCTCGTTGCCTTACTATCTTGAGCACCCGGCAGTCATTTGGCCAAGGGAGGAGGAAACTTGAAGCACCAACATAGTTTAGGGGAAGGGAAAATAAAATTAACTTAACTTTTAAGAAACTCTTTAACCATTTAGTTGCATAGATCATCCATGTTGTGTTGGGGGACTTAGATGTATGCTTAGGAACACACATTGATAATAATTTCATGTTTTTTATCCTTATTGCAACTACATGGTTTATGTCTTTCATGTTTATGTGAACATATGAGTTAAACATTGTTATATCTTGTTTCATTGCTTTTGTGGTGTGATTCAAGAAGGGGTTGAGTATCCCACTTGGGAAAGCATCACCTTCTTGGGTCTTGAGTGCTTTTATGGTTGCCATTGAAAAGAAGTCCAATAGAGTAAGTGCTATTGGGGCATGCTTGGCTCATGTGTTGATCTCACTTTCATTTTCTTGTATTTATTTGTATCTTGTGTAATTATTGTACATCTTTCATTCTTTTGTAACTACTTGTAATCTTTGGTTTGGGGTAGTTTCAAGTCACTTTACTTGTAAAACTTTTGTAATTGAACCATCCTTAAACTTAGTTGACCCCATTGCCCAACCTTAGGCACTAGTCTTAGTTGACTTAGGGAAAGAGTTGATTGACATATAGATAGACTTGCACTTTGCATTTGCTGCCTTAGCATCTTAGGCTAGTTTTCCCCCTTAGCCTTTAACCAATTAAAAACAACTCCTAGAACATAAACGTTTAATCCAATCTAGTAACTAGGGTCTACCCCCCTTGGCTTCCCTAGGAGTAAGCCTAGAAGGAAGAGGTTCCAGTCAAGGTGACAATGTGGACTGTGAACCTAGGCATTGTGCCTCCAAGGACACACTAAGTGAGCTGGACTTTGCTCACATTTGCAAGTGTGTATTAGGACGGCAACAAAGATTATTGCAGAATTTTTTACCACTTATGGGACACCTTTAGAGGAGGTTGTTGAGGCTTTTGAGGAGGTTGTTCCACATGTTGAGGAGAATGACTTGTGTTATCTTAGGAGAATTTTCAGTAGCTTTCATGTTTTCTAGAGTACTTGGAACTCACTAGTTCCCTAGAAGGGCATAGGCCAATTCTTTGTTTGTATGTTGAACGTTCTTTGAGATTTACTTGGTCTATAGATAATAGGACCTCTTATCCAAGAAACAAAATTGAAATCAAGAATGAATATAATCAGAATTAATCAAAGAATTATATTTTTAACCACGACTTGAGTCTTGGCTTGTTTGCTCTTGATTAACATAATATGTTAGGAAAACTCTCAATGACTTTCCTGTTTTACACTCGCTAATTTTTTAAGAAGGGCATATGTCCATTAGAGAAAGCTTTGAGATAAAATCGAATATCCACATTCTGGAGCAAATCTAAACCTTGCCTTTAGAAAAACAAAAGTAGGTTATAGGTTCCAATCATCCACATTATTGTTACCGCATAACTGGTTTTGGTTCTCTAACATTTTGAAAAATAATTGGTTAAAGTATTGGAAGTTATCATTGTTTTTCATTACTGCCTGCACAGTGAAAGTGGTTACTTGTTAGGGGCTAATTTAAGCTCTTTTTGTTTTCTCTGTAGAAATGAATTCCATTTGACTATTAATGATAAACAATATGTACAGGAGCATATCAAAAGATAAACAAATTGGCTGCTAGGGCAGCCTCCACTAGCACTAGAAAATGTAAGCACATTAAGAAATAAAACTGAGGAATACTGGGGTGGAGCCCCCTGTACCATTATACCAGTCCTGCCACAACGCAGTCTAGATTGCATTGTCTGGCACGCTCTCACATGTCCTGTCAATGATTGGGCCACAGAAACCATCACTGTGCGGACCAGCAGGTGCACAAGCAAAGGGACCCGAGGCAGAGCTGACCTCGTGGCCAGCATGACAAAGCTGCCCGGTCTCTAGATGACAAGAAGCGTTGCATTACGCTAGCCATTTCTGAGGTGACCAAGCGACACTAGGAGAAAAACAACGGTGCAATGGATGGGAGCCATTAGTTGCTGATGAGTCATCTCAGACAACAGGCTGGCCAACGATGACCCAGACCCTGCTGCAGCAGCTGGGTGTGCTTGAACTATGGCGGTGCACCCTCGGATCAAATATTTATGACAGTTTTGACTATCTAATACTTGGAGGGCTGCCAAATTTTTTATGAATTTTGCTAGAGTTCACAGGGGATTTCATTTACTTAATTTTCCTCTTAACCTTTTGCAATTTTGATTTTCAAAATTCTATAGCACATCTTAATATGCCTCTTTTTATGACAGTACCGCGGTGCCCATTTTTTTCTGCCAGTGTTTATTTCTTGAATGCTAATTATATATAGTCTTGCATTATTCTGAATAATATTAAAGCCGAAACAAATCCCGTATTGTACACACACAACTTCAAAATTTCTTCTGGGTATGACTTTTCCAGACAATTGAAACAAAATTTCAGTCCCCACAAACAAAAATCTCAACAAATTCAAAAGTACTGACCCATAAGAGCCTCGGAACCTAATCCAGCTCCAGATCCAATGTATGTGCGAAGGTTACGGGCCCATGGCATGGAAGAAGCTTGCGACATTTTTTTTGAGATACCCTCGTGGCCCTCTCCATCGCTGGATCCGCTGTACATCTTTTCTTGCCCTGTTAAAACCTCTTTAATGCAACAGCATTATAATACAGAAGGCCCTGACCACCGAGACAATAAGAAGACTCCATTAATCACAGCCAGAGCTTCGGCATCTAAATGCGGTAAATATTTGATGTAATGGAATTCAAATTCAAATTCAAATATTATTTTGGAACTATCCGAAACCCTCGCCAGTTTTTTCGAGATTTGCGCAAGAGGGCTTGGGAATGGATTCTTACCCTTTGTATTTTGGCTGGCTGGCGGAAATGGAGAGAGTGAGGACCCTGTAGATATAATTTAAAGGCGTGAAAAATAGGCCGATCCACACCCTGATCCTCAAATCCAAAGCCTCGTGAGTTTTTTTTTCATGCGCTCTGATTATTCTTCCGACACAATGCTGATGGTTTTCTTCCTACGTTGTTTTATTATGTGTTTTGTTTAATTGTGTTTCGATATACTTGTACTGCACTTTTATACCGGTGGGGCTTCATTAGTTAGTCGAGCAAAATTGGTATTCCTTCAACCAGGTTTAAAGTGGAGAAATAGTTAGTCGAGCAAAGTTGATATTCCTTCAACAAGGTTTAAAGTGGGGACATAGTTATTAATCTTAAGGTAAATGACAATTATGTTTCTACATTGAATGAGTACCGCTAAATTTTTTTTTAAGAGTAATAAGCATCATATTGAGTATTTAATGTTTTGTGTGTTGGGGTGTGCACTATTAGGGTGTGGATCGTAGGATTTTTGGTTGTGCACCGTAGGATCTAAAGCTATTTAGATCTTAGGAATTTTAGGTGTGCATCGTAGGATTTTTGGTTGTGCACCGTAGGATCTAAAGCTATTTAGATTGTAGGATTTTTAGGTGTGCATCATAAGATCTAAAGCTATTTAGATCATGTAGTGCACCCCAATACACAAAGCATTAAATGTTTGGTAATCGAGTTCTACATTGGGGTGTGCACCATAGGATCTAAAGTTATTTAGATTTTATTGGGGTGTGTATCGTAGGATCTAAAGCTATTTAGATCCTATAGTGCACACCCCAACACACGGAGCATTAAATCCTCTGAAGTCAAGTGCACCGTAAGATCTTTAGAGTGTGCACTATAGGATCTAAAGCTATTTAAATCCTACGGTGCATACCCCTATATACAAAGCATTGGGATCTAAAGTTATTAATACTATGTATGTTGGGGTGTGCACAATAACATCTAAATAACTTTAGATCCTACGGTGTACCATAACACACGGAGTTGGGGTGTGCATTGTAGGATCTAAAGTTATCAAGTTAGATGTACATTGTATGATCTAAAGTTATTTAGATCCTACAATGCACACCCCAACATACAGAGCATTAAATGCTTTGTAACTGAGTGTTTATTGCTCACTCTAACTTTAATTTTATGTTTTAGATTAATTAAGAAACATTTGTCACATTGCAATATGTGAAAATTTCAAGAAAAAAATTGTTTTTATCATTTGTATTTATAATTTGAAAAAAATCACAAATGATTATTTTTGCATGTGTCTTTAAACATGAGGAATGTTGGAATCATGTAAGATTAGAGTTGCTTATGAAGTTCTTGGAAGTGATTATAAGATTTATTAGCTATTATTATTGTCCATGTATTTGAAAGTGAGGAATGTTGGAATCATGCAAGATTAAAGTTGCTTATGGAGGTTGTCACCTTGGAAATGGTTTTTGGTAATAGATATTGTTGATTTATGATGCTTTGGTGATTGTGCAAGTTTGAGACTATGATCTTGGATGTTGATTTGCATTTTTGTAGATGATGGAT
This sequence comes from Picea glauca, assembly GCA_000966675.3. Lineage (NCBI taxonomy): Eukaryota > Viridiplantae > Streptophyta > Pinopsida > Pinales > Pinaceae > Picea > Picea glauca. Next base: position 2,788,254 of record JZKD02S1001157.1, read on the forward strand.
AAAGCTATTGCATGTTGTAGTTTTGTTTGTTGGACAAACGAGTTCAATTGTTTTATGGCGTGGTTGTGCTTGTGCTTGTTGCTCGATCCATAATTGCATATGATTTTGAGCTTTTTATATTTATCACTCAACTACAATTTATTGTTTGCTAGGTAGAGACGATGTGTGTTGCTTTGCTAGTCAAGTAAAATCAAGTATTTTTGTGTTATTCGTCCAATTGATTTCAGTTGCACAGTGCCTAGAGGGGATGTGTTTTGCACTACTATGTGTTGGATGGGTGTTTGTGTGTCATTCATTGTGTAACTTGTGTTTGTTTCTTAAAGTGCATTGTTAAACCCTAGTGTTTTGTTGATCATGAGAAGATTGTCATATTAGGAGAAAAGAGAACAGAGGTGTTGCATCAAGAAGGGAGTTCTAAGGAGTAAGAGGGAGGCATTGTCATGATTTTTCTATGAAGTTGAAGTAGTTGCAAGGGTGAGAAAGTCTAATGAAAGGTCGTATTAGAATATATGGTTGATGTGGTTATTTGGAGCATTGGAACGCTTGGATTAGTCAAGGCTTTAGCTCTTCTATTTTCTAATTTGGTATTGGAATTATTGATCTAGTCTACCTAGATTAAGAACTACGATGTTTCAAGCATTTATTTGAAGCATTTTTGTAATTATGTTTTGTTTTACTTTCTTTGGAGGTTATATATGGTACTAGAAGAAATGTTTTAGCTAAGATAGGATTCACAGTACGTCGTTTGAAATTTTCACACAATTTGGACTCTCTATGTGGTTGAAACCGCCTCTTGGAGAATTTTTTTATCTTTGGTAGACACACTTAACATTTTCGACGAAAAGCAAATGACCTCATACTATACATCAATGGCAACCTTTAGCCACCCACCACCACTCCCTCCTAATCCCTCATTGCACCTCTCCATAATTCTTCACTCCTCCCAAAAGCCCCCATTCTAACTTTAATTGGCAAAGCCCAAAATGATAATCTTGACATCACTTCTCTTTTCTTTCAATCGGTGGAATATGATCTCCCCTTGAAAGCATCGTTGGGACATTCCATCAATTGCTTGCATAATGATCCACCACCTCCCTTGAAAAGCATTCATTAGGATCCTATTACTCAACCTAGGCATTATCCTCTGGCTAAATTGCAACTAGACTTCCTCCCAACAGGCTTAGTGTGTTCATTGTCTAACTAGGATATAACACCGATATCTACTCCAGAGGTGGTTTCTAAGATGGCAAATAAAAATAAAAATAAGGCACAATGTATCTGACCCAGATCTAGAGAAATTCATATCAGAGTTCTCAAGGAAGAAGTAAAGAATGTCATATTGTAGTACACATAAAGGGTTTTCATTGGGAATTTTAGTGGGGGGGGCGAGCTCTCCAAAACAACATGGAAAGGATGGGTGGCTACAAAATGGGATAAAACTTTGGGTTATGTTCCAAAACCCACATGGGTTGTAAGGGATTTGTGATTACTCTATTAAAGTCTCGACTAAACTAGGATGAGGTTGAGGGCCAAGGCCCCCATTGGCATAACCAACCTACTTATATATTCGAGAATGGTCCCCATGTTTTGACCCAGCCAAGGAGAGGATTACAAAAAATTTAATATGGACCAAGCTACCGAATATCCCTCAAGAATACTCGGCGTTGTGCATATTGCAACAAATTAAAAACCATATTGGAAAATTTATCAAGATAGATGATCACATGCTAGAAATGGGCAACCTCGTTGTTGCCAAAATCTGTATTGAAATGGATTTCAATGAAGGTCTCCTTGAAGGAATAGGCATAAAACATGGAAGAACCTCTCATTGGTAGAGATTGGATTTCATAAATGTTCATTTCAAATATTGATATTATGAAGAAATTGACCTCCTACAATATAGTTGTCATAGGCATATCATTGAAGGAAAGCACTTAGAGGAGCATGAACAGGATGAAGGTTGATGAGTAAGCAATACTTCCCTCTCCATTTTGCTAGTGAAACTTCAAAAGGGTCAGACCCAAGAAAATCCCCCTTGCTTCTCGATCGTTGTTCCCCCTCCCCTTCCTCTTTCATATTACTCAACTCCTTGGATTTGGTAGATCTCTCTCAAGTACTTAAAAATCTTAAGGAGATTTTGTCTCAGAAAGCCCACATCTTTCAATCAAGGGTCCAACACTCTCGACCCCCCTTCCCTCCTTATGATTTTCCCCTACCCCTTCCCCTGAAAGATGACCCACCCCCAATACAAACCTCGTTTCCCACTACGCATTTCGATATAGACTCTTTTGTACCCCATCTTCATATTGACCTTAACCCCTTAGTGTGGAGATCCCCTTTGAATAAACCACCCCTCATCACTTGACCACTTCATCCCTTTCATAATTGGGACAAACAACTTATAGATATTGCACTTGCTCTAAAGCAAAATGACCTCCCCCCTCTCAATATCAAACCCTTTCTAGTGGGATAGAACTGGTTCCTTTCTTGAGCCAAGAAAAATTGAAAGTCAAGAGGATTTCTAATACTGCCAAGGATATCTCCTAGGTAGACATTGAGGTTCAACAAGGTCGTCAACAAACTCTCCTTGAGGCACTTAGAGCAGTGGAAGCCCCAAAGGGGGTTAAGAAATGAAAATTCTCTCCATAAAACATGAGGGCTTGGGATCAACCCAAAAATTGAGATCCTTGCAGAGGTTGCTTTTTGTACACAAGCTATACATCTTTTTTATTTGAGAAATAATGGTTTAAGAGACTATAAACAAGACAACCCTAACAAAAATGTTCTCAAATTGGTCCATTGAATGTGTAAGCACAATTAGATTCTCAAGAGGAGTTGTCACAGCCCGAAAGAACAAGTTCCACCTTGTAAGCAGTGCAAAGGTTGCACAATGTTTACAAGTCACCCTATTTTCTAATGATTTGAATAGGAATATCGATCTCCTCGACATCTATGGTCCCCATCGAGATCAACAATTTTCCTAGCAGGATATTGTGGATCGGGGCCTTCTAGAATACCCCTCTCTCATACTTGGAGCATATCTGAATTTGATACTAAAAGGCGTAGAAAAATGGGGCCCAAAATCTAGATAGGACCCTCTAGTTGATTTCTTCTCATAGATGTTTGAACAAGCATACATGGTAGATATTGAATCGGTCACACTTACAACTACATGGTCAAAAAGAGAAGATGAGATGAGTTGATTAGTAAAATACTAGATCATTTTTTGATCAGGGAATTATTCATTGGCTCTTTTCGGTGATTCTGATCTAGGGTTCATCCCATAGGGGGTTTTGATCACACAATTATTGTACTTAAGTTGGATAAGTCCCCCTCGAGACCTCCTCAACCCTTGACCCAAGAAAGGTTTGTCAAATATCCAATTTGGATTACTTGGCTCTTTTCGATGATTCTCATCTAGGGTTCATCCCATAGGGGGTTTTGATCACACAATTATTGTACTTGAGTTGGATAAGTCCCCCTCGAGACCTCCTCAACCCTTGGCCAAAGAAGGGTTTGTCAAATATCCAATTTGGATTACCTTATTGGCTCACTAATCCAAATTGGATCTTTGACAAACCTTCCTGTAAATTGTGTAATAAGCACATCCTTATTTTTATTTATATTTTTTTGTCTTTTTGGCAAATTGGAAGTGGAAAGGAATAGTTGTGATGGTTGGCCTTCCAAAGGAAACCCATTAAAATAATGAGGGTTGTAGTGAAGAGGGAAATGAAGGGAGATGCAAAGGGGGAAAAGGGAAGGATGGTAATAAAAATTAAAACTTGAAAAGGGTAGCCTGTTGGAGGTTGAGTGGATGAAGGAGTTAATGTGCATGTTCACTCTAAGCAGAAGTGTCTCTGAGCCATGGCATCTTAATTTTGTTATTCACCATGAGTAAAAATACATAGAGTCTATGTATAGCTCACCCCTTTGTAATTTTCTTCTCAACTTAATAAAAGTCCCATTTAAATGTTGAATCTATGAGTTACTGCAATCTATGCTTTGGGAATTTGGTTTTGAGTTACGACAATCTATGCATACTCTGTTGAAGTGTGTTTTTAGCTTGTAGCACTCGTCCAAAGCGTTCTTTTGTTGCTTGGGCAAATATAAATTTACCTGGGTGAATTTACAGACCCTTGGGCGTTTTATTTACTACCTGGGTGAATTCATGCTTACTTGGGTGAAGTTACAGACCCCTGGGTGTTTTATTTACTACCTACGTGAATTTATATTTACCTAGGTGAGCTTGCATACCCTCTGGACATTTTTCTTCTTCGCTAGTTACCCAATCCGCCCCCATATGCTTTTAATTGTTGTTGGCTACCAAAAAAATCCATCTAATCATTTGTCTCCATTATTGGTTGATTCATTATGTCGGGTTAATTTTCTTTATGGGTATTTAGTCGACTTTACATACAAACAATTTGTTTCTTTCCCTCTGTCTGAATGGGTTTCTCATGTGGTTAATTTACCTTCATTTAGTCGATTGGGATTTCATTTGGTCAACCCAACCACTTGAGTAGTCGATCGTGTTTTCATTTAGTCAACCCGACCATCGAAGCATTCGATCGGTCTCCCATTTGGTCGACTCGACCATCAAAGCATTTGATTGGTTTATCATTTGGTCGACCTAACCATCAGAGCATTCGATTGGTTTATCATTTGGTCAACTCGACCATCGAATCATTCAACTGGACAGTCATCGAGCCGACTCGACTTGTGGGTGGTCGATGAGTATATTATTTGGTCAATTCAACATGCAACTAGTGAGTTGGTTCATTAGGTAGTCAAATTGTTTATTGATTGGCATATTGCAAGCCTTGCAACCATTAGAGGAACATCGAGACATCAAGAATAATTTTATTCCATAGAAGCATTCGTGTTAGCAAGATGAATGGGCCCTAGGTGTACCATATACGAATCAAATGGTATCAGAGCATGTTTCGAAGGCTTGGGGAACACCTGCATGGTAAACACCCGCAACGAGTACCAAAACAGTGGACCAACATTGTTACCAGGCCTACAGAGAAGCAAAGCACCATCAATGGTGGGGCATCGTTGTGATGAAAATGACAGGGAAGATCCAGAGGTCATATTAGATTGGTTGGAGCAAAGCATTGCTACATTGACAGAGTTGGTGACATAATTGTTAGTAATGAAGGGCAAGGAAGCACACTCAATAGACATTGAGCATGAAGAACACAAGGTTGGCATGGAATTTTCCAAAGTCCTGACGCTTGGATACTCGGGTAATGACAACAACTTGTCTTCATCTTCCAATGTTCATTTCAAAGTTGAAGCAAAGCTTGAAATAACCATGTCTAATGGAAAAACTAATGTTGAAGCCTTAGATAGTTGGTTGAAACAATTTGAAGTTTACTTTGGTCTTTATCAAATCCAACAAAAAGCCACATATCTCCTTTTCCCATTTGAAGATGATTGTACATGCTCTGTTATGGTGGGAGAGTTATGTGGATACACCAAGGATAGGCAAGAAGCCCAGGTGATAAAATGGGAGGAATTCAAGGCATTATTGAAGTCATGATTCTATCCCATATGCTACGAAGATGAACAACTCATGAAGTTGTAGTACCTTCAGCAAGAACAAGGACAAGGAGTGCAAGAGTACACTTATGAGTTTAGGAGGCAATCCATCAAGCTGGGTATCTCTCTGGAAGAGCCAGAAGTGGTGATGAAGTATCGTAGAGGACTTTTCAACCATATCCGAAGACAATTGCAGCTTCATGGCATAAAAATCATAGACGAGGCAAACTAGAAGGCTCTCTACATTGATTTGGACTCTAGGAAAGGACAACAACACACAGGACAAGAAGAAACTAGTAATAAAAGAGATAAGAAGATGGTAGCCACATTCGAGAAACAAAAGGATTCTAATAGGCATTGCAAACATTGTGATGTGGATGGGCACACAGAAGAGAAGTGTTGGAAACTTCATCTAGAATTGCATTCAAAGTGGCTAAATTCCAATGGGAAATCAAAGGAAGCTACTAAGACAAAATAAGAAGCAACAAAAAGAAACTATGATTTGGACGAAGCCGTAGTTTGCACCACATTACAGTAGCCAAAGGCGAGTGGAGATAAACATGCACTATTCTGAATCAAAGTTCAAATGAAGAACTGGAAGGTAAATGCCTTGCTAGGTAGTGGTTCTCAATGTAATAAAGTTTCCAAAACATTAGATGATGAGCTTGGTCTAGAAACCTACGATATAGTGTAGAAAAGTAGTTCATCGGTATGGTTGCAAGGGAAACCTATTATGAGATTCACTCAAAGATGTAAAATCAAGTTTGTCGTTAGTGCCAGCTTTGTTGATGAGATAGAATGTGAAGTTGCACCATTGGATGCCTACAAAGTGATGTTGGGTAGCCCCTACTTGTGGGATAGGGACGCTACCTCTACAAGAGAGAAAACAAGTACCGCTTGGTCAAGGGTGGCAAGGCATACCTCATCAAAGCACATCAAGAAGGAAAGAGCATAACTCTTTTAGCAACAAAACAAGGGCAAACAAGCAGGAAACAAACCACCTTCGTCAGCAATGGAATGGTGGATATGCAGAGGCAAATGGAGGTCTTGTGCTTCCTACTCCTTAATGGTCCAACTTTTGGGGACCAAAAACCTTCAAATGGGGAAATGTCACCTGAATTGGATCTTTGAAAAACCTTCTTATAAATTGTGTAATAAGCACATCCTTATTTATTTTATTTTTTTGTTTAGTTTTTTTGGCAAATTGGAAGTGTAACAAAATAGTTGTGATGGTTGGCCTTCCAAAGGTAGCCCATTAAAACAATGAGGGTTGCAGTGAAGAGGGAAATGAAGGGAGATGAAAGGAGAAAGAGGGAAGGACAGTAGCATAAATTAAAACTCAAGGAGTGAATCTTACAAGAGGTTGAGTAGACGAATGACTTAATGCATATGCTCACTCTAAGCAAAGGTGTCTTTGAGCCATGGCATTTGTAATTTTTTTCTTCACCATGAGTAACAATACATGGATTCAATGTATAGCTCACCCCTTTGTAATTTTCTCATCGGCTTAATAAAAGTCCCATTTAAATGTTGAATCTATGAGTTACTACAATCTATGCTTTGGGAATTTGGTTTTGAGTCACGACAATCTATGCATACTCTATTGAAGTGTGTTTTTTGCTTGTAGCACCTATCCAAAGCGTTATTTTGTTGCCTGGGCAAATTTACGGACCCTTAGGTGTTTTATTTACTGTCTGAGAGAATTTGTGCTTATTTGTGTGAATTTACAGATCCCTAGGTGTTTTATTTACTAATTAGGCGAATTTATACTTACCTGGGTGAGATTACATACCCTCTAGACGTTTTTCTTCTTCTGTAGTTACCCAACTCACCCCCAGATGCTTTTAATTTTTGTTGGTTACCAAAAACCTCCCTTCAAGCATTTATCTCCATTGTTGGTCAACTCATTCCACAAGGTTAATTTTCTTTGTGGGTATTTAGTTGACTTTACTTGCAGATGGTTCGTTTCTTTCCCTCGGTCCGACTAGGTTTCTCTCATGATCGATTTTCCTTCATTTAGTCGATTGAGCTTTCATTTGGTCGACCCAGCCACTGAAGTAGTTGACAGGGTTTACATTTAGTCGATCCGACCATCAAAGCATTCGATCGATCTCTTATTTAGTCGAATCGACCATCAAAGCATTCCACTGGTTTTCATTTAGTCGACCCGACCATCAGAGCATCAAAGCATTCGAGTGATGGAATATGCATGATTTGCATTTGAGATACCATGGTCTCCATGGCTTGCAAGAAATGAAAGAAATTTTTAAAATCGAGATGATCTAGATTGTATAGAGAATGAAATGAAAGCCAGGAATATGAATGGAAACACACACACACACACACATAAATATTGTAGAGAGCACAACAAAACAGTGAGAACCAGATTCTATTAATGAATAAAGTAGTAAAAGACCATGAAATGCAAAGAAATACAAACTAGCTAGAATGGTGGTAGCTTATCTCTTGAGAGAGAGATGTTGGTTATGCTCATTCGCAAGTTGTTCATTAGAAGAGGCCCAAATGGCCTTTTAACATAAAGTACCAAACCCTGAGAGGAAAAAACCTTAAATATCCAAAACACCAATCCAAAGAGATGACATGGCCAAAAGGAATGCGGGCACTGAGGAATCTAGTCGATACACCAACTTCTTGGGCCCACAACTTTTGCATACAAACTTCATTTGGGGTGCACAATAACCTGCTAGAAACATCTCGAAGAGGAGAAGAATTTAAGTCAAGGATTGGGTATGCCATGGTAACATTGATCCATTGTCGGGCCAAAAAACATTGTTTAGGGCTTCAAAAATGCGCTAGAAGTTTGAGACCTGAAATATTAAAGAAAAAAACTACCAAGATGTGGAATCGTTATGAGTCAGTGGAAGAAGTGGGTGACCACCGATATGCACCTTGATCAATCACCTCCCCTAGGAAGAAATGGTCCCCATTGAGTTAAGTGCCTCTTTCAAATGGGGAAACTTCTACTGAATATGAATGTTTGTGAGCCACTTGTCTTAGTGAAGAAGCTATTATGGTTTGACAACCAGATAGAGTTGTATGTTCTTTTGGTGAGTTCCCTTCATCATGGTGTCCATGAGTCGGTCCACTGTAGCCTACTCGATGCAATTAGGGTTGAGTTTTGTAGGGGCCAAATGCTCATCCACCTTCGAGGTGTCAAGTAGAGGTGGAAAATATGGCCGAAGCAACTCCATATTAAATACTAGGTACAAGCCAATGCAAGGGGGAATACTCAGTTCAAAAGCATTTTCACCCAAAACCTTCATGATGTTGTAAGGTCCATATATAAGTGGTCTAAGTTTTTGTTGAAATAATGTAACTGCGAAGAGCATTCTTATTATTTTGTTATTGGATTAAATCCCCATTGAGGATTAATCATGTCATTATTATTATTTTTATTATTAGATTAATCCCCATTGAGGATTAATCAAGTTGGTAATTGTATAAGGACCTAATCCCCTTTAGCGGATTGGTCATCGGACAATTATAATGTAAAGAATAAGAAGTCGGCCCCAACAATTATAATGAAAGGGCCAGATTTAATTAAAGGTGGATTTACCCACCCAGTGTGAGAGGTCG
>JZKD02S1001157.1:2802405-2818172 GCA_000966675.3 Picea glauca
TTCTTCCCCTAGAGGGTTTCCCAGGATAAATGTTGTGTCTCTTGTGGATGTGTATTTCTCAGTGATCTTGTTCTTATTATGCTCTTATCTTATGAAATGCAAAGAACTATAATATAGGCATAAACATTAACAACTTCTTGTGGGGGGTTGTAAGGTGCTCTTTCTGCAAATGCAACCACACCTTGTCACTAACCTAAAACTTGTGTGGAACCCGATGTTGGTCATGTCATTGCTTGCACTTGGCATTGGCTTTGTGCATGATATCATGAACTTATTGTTGGATTCACTTGATCCGCTCAACAAATTTGTATTCTCTATCTTCCTCATTCTGAGCATGGGAGGACTCTTCCTCTATAGATGCAATGGGCATAGTTACATCAGTGGGGGCCAATGGTTGGAACCCCGAGCACACCTAAAAAGGGTTGTGGTCAATAGAGTTGTGGAATGATTTGTTGTAGCTATGTTAAACATATGGAAGGATTGCATCCCATGTACGTGGATGCTTAAAGGTGTACATGCACAGGGTATGCTCAATCATCATGTTGACCACTTTTGTTTGCCCATTTGTTTGGGGGTGGAAGGCAGTCGATTTGGTCAACTTGGTGTCCATCGAAGACCACAGCCTTGACCAGAAGGTACTAAAGAACCTACTATCCCCTTATGAAATAATGGCATGTGGTAGCCCGAAATGAACCCAAACATGCTCAAAGAAGAGCTTAACAATGGCTTTTATTGTGATACTCTTCTTGCACAGTGCCAAAATGGCCATATTAGAGAATCGATCGAAAACCACAAAGACACAATCACTACCATGATTGGTGGAGGGAAAACCTAACATGCAATCCATGGAGACTGACTCCTTGAGGTTGTTTGGGGTAGGTAGAGGCTTAGGGATGGCATAGGTAGTTCATGATTTGATGTATTTGTTGATGTCCTGTCAGAGTTTTGGCCAATATAAATACTTTTGGAGTATTGCTACTATCTTCTCCACATTAAAGTGTCATGTCACTCGACTGTAATGCGCCTCACAAATTAGATTTACATGCTCACTTTAAGGAACACAAAGATGGCGTGGATAGCACAAAAGTGCATCCTGGAGGTGAAAGTTTGGAACTGGTTTATCTACACCCAACGTCTGATATGTAGCAGCAAAATCAAGGTCACTGCCATACAATTGGGGCCACCTGGACGTATTATGTCTACAAGAGTTAAGAACTATGGTTAGTGCCACAACTGGGGGCCAGTTAAGGTAATCTGCAACATGGTTTATGCTACCCTTCTTGTACTTAATTTTCAAGTGGAAATGTTGCAAGTACGTGGACCACTTATGATGGAAATTGTTTTGTAACTTTCCCTATGTTTGCATGAATTGTAGGGGCTTGTGATCACTGTGGATGATCATTTCCTTTCCGAAAATATAATGCTTCCACTGTTGGCATGCATGCACAATGGAGTACATCTCCTTGTCCCCAACCCCCACAACCAAGCCTTGGGCATCGCCTAGTAACCACCATGGGCCAAAACTAAAAAAAATTAAGTAAAAAACAATAAAAAACTATTTTTTTTTTACAAAACGATACCTAATTTGTCTTTTTTTCCTTCTTTTTTTCAAAATATCTTAAGGATTTTGTTAAAATTTCTTTGAAAAAGGTCTCAATTTTTTTTAAGTTGTGATTTTTTTAGAAAAAATTAAAAAACATCTAAAAAAATTTAGGGTTTTGTAATTTTCGCATGAAAATTTCTTATGTGATTCAAAGATGATCTTATAATTGTTGTTTTGGTAAATTATAAGAATTTAAAAAATAACTAATCTATGAAATGCTAGATTCTCCTCGAAATTCTTCTCAATGTTTTTCTTCTTCTCAATGTTTCTCCCTTGTAGCTTGCTCCAAATCCTGCTCCAAATCCTTTAACTAATATTGCCCAAGATATAACACAATGTAAAAAGACAAAACAAGATATAAATTATTGTTAGTATAACAAATGTGAGATAAATAAAAATGAAGAAGATTGTCTACATATATACCTAAAATTATATGGATGATCGCCATGTTTAATGAATGTGGGATAAATAAACAAACATGAAAAATATTGCAATTAACAAGCAAATAATGAAATAAAAGAGTAAAAGTTGTTTTTAATTTTAAGGGAAAATAATAAAGGGAAAAAATTGGGGTGAAATTTTGGAGGGAGAAATTTGAGGGGGGAATTTTGGAGGGAAAATTTTGGAAGGGGGGGAAGGAATTTGGAGGGATTTTTTTGGGGTGGGAGGGATTTTAGAGGGAAAAGATCATTCTACAAGTTATAGGAATGTCATTGGGAGGGTGAACATTTGTATCATTCCGTGTTCTTAGTGAGAGTGATGGCTTCGTCAGATAAAAAAGATTTTATTTTTGAGACATCAATAAATTGTTCGCATACCTCTTATGTTGGGACTAGCAAATGCGATGGGAATGCTTGTAATGCAAATGAGGCGTCGTATTTTTCAGCTAGTCAAACGTTTGATTATAGTGCAAGCAATGTTATTCAACATGTTCCTCAGGAAAGTCCTAAATCAGAGGACTTTGAAGGTACCAATGATGAAGAGGAGGAATATGATGGTGATCAATCTATTCAACAGTTCAATAATAATGAAAATAATCAAAACGTAGGTCGAAGTGGAGACTATGATCAACATTTAAATGATTGGGATGAAAATTTTCCTCCAAGTGAGGAGTTTCAAAGTATTGATGAATATTTCCAAGGCACCAATGAATATGATGAATAATTTCCCTCGAGTGGAAATTTTAAAAGTAGTGAAGATGATTATGACAATGGTGGAAACTCTTTCATGAGTGGGGAATTTAAAGACAACAATGTTGGTGTTGATGAATTTCCTCCAAGTGAGGATTATGAAGGTACTGATGAAGATTTTCCTCCAAATGAGGATTTCCAAGGCACGAATGAGGATGATGAAGAATTCCCCCCAAGTGGGGATTTTAAAAGTAGTGACGACGATTATGGCAATGGTGGACAATATTTCCCGAATGGGGAATTCAAAGGAAGCAATGTTGGTGATGATAATTTTCCTCCAAGTGAGGATTTTCAAGGTCAATGAGGATGATGAATATTTTCCTCCTGTTATCAAACAAGTTGTAGGTTGAGCAAAGCCCGACCCAACCACTAAATGGCGACAACTAAGAGGGCAGCTACCCACTGTCACCTTAGGTGGGTGTCCCCGTCACTTTAGAGGTGAGGTAGTCACCTCATGGGGGAAATCCCAATGACCCTAGGGGGAATGAGATGAATATGGAGATGAATTCCCTAGAGGTCAAATATAAATGGTATGAAGGTCTTGGAATGAAGTCTTGAGAAGGTCCAAGGGTTTCCAAGTATGTTGAGTAACCTGCAAATGTTGAAATACTTGCCCGAGACACAAGAAAAACAAGCATATATTGCAATATAATCAATTGAAAACACAAGTTAAACTTATTGTCCCTAATGGAAATTGTTAGTAACAATGTATATCAACAATAAAATGGCACCATAAGCTGCAAAATAATTGCTAGAGATCAAGTAGAAGATGCAAGAGAAAGACTAGCTAAAGACTAACAAAACTCAAGATGAAAATCCAAGATACTAGCATGAAAGACAAGGTTGTTATAAACACTCTTCTACAACAAATTATATCAGCCTTATGGTTGTAACAATCAATGTATTAGAACAAGAAAATCAGCGACTGAAAATCCTCCAAACTTTGCCCAAAAGTGCGCTAGACCAAGAAGAACAAGTGTGCAAACTTTGGGCAAATTCCAATGGTTGATAAGAGAGTTATCCAATCAATTGAGTTAGGGTTTCTGCAACAGTAATTCTTGAAGATTCAAATTTGTAACAACAACAAGAAGTATCCTTTTGATGGGGACACCCTAGTGGCTGTGAGGTGCCCAAGGCACAAGGAAGACAATCCAAGTTGCAAAAAGTAAAAAGGAGAAGAAACCACGTTTTCCAATGCAATACTAGTGCCTTTAGTTATGGATTAATGGGGTCAGAAATAAAGAGCTAGGGTTACTAAATCCTTGAGGGTGTAAATCCTCTTACTTCTGAAGGCAAATGACCTAACTAGGGTTTAAAGATGAGGGGTGTAAATCCTCTTACTTCCTCAACAAAACCCTTGCAAAATAACTTTAAAAAAGCTAAACAATTATGGTGGAAACTAGGATATGGGTGTGTATCCTTATACTCACTATCTATCCTTGGCCAAAATAACCATATCTTGAATTAAAAATGATAACAACAAAGTAAAGAGACCACACCATTCAAGAAAAAGCCTTAACATGCCAAAGTAAACATCCACAAAAGCAAGAGGATGACCTCCTAGAGATAGCGCACCATCATCATCATCAACCATGACCATAAAGTCATTATTTCATAGCACAAGCGACAAAATACTCCAGGTGTAGCGAAAATTTCAGACCAAGTACTTTCACGAGAGGGAGAATTATGTTAAAATGAGATCTTATGATCTCTTATTTATACAAAATGTCACTAAGATAGTTTGTCCACATAATTAAGGGTAAACCACAATACTAGGGGTCAACAACCCTAATCTTGCCCCTTTTACAAAGTAATATTAAACAATTCATTTAAATTTCACTTTTGCACAAAGCGAAAGTCCTAGTCACATGGACATCACCCCTTTAGGGGATGTTTTGGCACTAGGAGAAGGTTGTTAGTGATGGAGGAGAGTGGAAAGGCTTCCCAAAGCCACATGTCAAGCATCAAAACAACTTCCTTCATGATCAAGGCTCAAGCCCCTTCACAACGTCCTTATGCCAATGCATGTCAACTCACCACCAAACCCTAACCCCCCTAGGTGATGTCATGCCTCTATAAGTGATGTTTTTCCTCTCCTAGGCAAAACGTTTGGCATCTGGGGGCTAGGTTATGTCGTCCAAGTCATCTTCTAGGCCTTCCAAGTTTGAGATTTCTCATCCAGCATGTGGGCCCTTGGCATCCACCTGTGGGCTTCAAGCCCCATGGAAGCCCAATCTAGACTCGTTCTTCCAAAACTGTCCACCAACTAGGTCCTGCAAAGAAAAATAAGTGCGCCCTCCAAGGATCTCAAGTCATAACATCGTGATAAGTGAATCCAATCAATAAATGAGCCACCTAAGCATGTGCATCAAAGATCACTATGTCAAACAATTAAGTGCTCAAAGACATTATGTGACTTTTCAAGCTTGAATATGGGAGGGTCGACGAGGTATCTTATTGGGTAGATCTTGCCCTAGGTCAAGGAGAGTTTCCAAGAGATCCCTCTCTAATCCATGTAAAGTGGGTGAAGTGGTTAGGGTCAAGACTCGATGGGCATAGGGCTCATGACATACAAGAGGTCGTAGTGTCTCATTCATGGGTGCCTTTGTAGAGGGTGTGTGGTACCTTCGTCCGCAATGCACTTTTTCCAAGCCCATTATTTTTCCATTCTTTCATTCTCTCATAAATTTAAGGAAAGGTTGAAGGCCACTGCCCTGGCGTGGTGTCCAGATAATGGCAATGTCACCCACAAACACCTAGTGGAAATGAGAAGGTTGGCTCGTGATGAGACCCCCTTTCTCTCAACCATGCAACCGAGCGCCATTACCCTGGCTTGTTGACCAGATGATGGTAATGTCATACCACTAGATATTCATGGACATGATAGGTCGGCTCGTGATGAGACTTCCTATCCTCCAACTAACCTTTTAAGCATTCTTAATCATATTTTATTGTGGGCCCCCCTTTTTTCAAAGATAAGCATTCCATTTCTTTCTTGGGTGATCCTTGGGTGAAGCATATAAAAGGTTCATACACAGGCTTTTACCTTTCACCCAACATCAATCCCTCTAGGCCTTAATCCCCTTCTTACCATAGAATGAGGGACAACCCCTTCTTGCGTCAATACACCCCAAAATCCCAAGAGATAAGGAAATGGGGGGAAATAGTGATGGAAAGTGGTAAGTATGGTTGTGAACGATATGATGGCTCTTCAAGGGAGTTCCCAGTAGCAAACCCATCCTCAAGGAAGACCACTTACCAGGGCACAATGTCAACCACCAAGGTGAAGCATGGTAAAATGCATAATGTCCAAGCTTTCATGAAATCTAGAGCAATCCAAGATACAACATACTTAAATGCTTTAAATATTGAAATGATGCTCACCATAATACTGACTTGTACCTCATGGAGCAAGGCCATTGGCTTCCGTAAGCCAACTGATATGGTGGATTCCATCTAAAAATCTGTGACCTTTGTGGTGGTGAGAAGGGCCTCCATCTGTGCAAAAGATATTATTGGTCATGTAGTATCTCGGTACTCCATATCTGCAACCTAAGGGCCTCGAGACATAATCTCCTTAGTTATCCACAAAATGGGGATAACACCTCCAAGTGAGGATTTTCAAGCAAGTAATGAGGATGATGAAGAATTTCCCTAAAGTGGGGATTTTGTAAGTAGTGAAGATGATTATGCCATTGGTGGACACTCTTTCCCAAGTGATAAATTAAAAGGCAATAATGTTGATGATGATGATTTTCCTCCAATTGAGGATTTTCAAGATACTAATGAAGATTTTCAAGGCACTAAGTAGGATGGTGAAAATTTTCCCTCAAGTGGGGATTTTAAAAGCAGTCAAGATGATTATGTCAATGGTAGACAAAATGTTGATGATGATTTTCCTCCGAATGAGGATTTTCAAGGTACCAATGACGATGATGAGATTTTTTCTCCAAGTGAGAATCTTGATGGCTTTGATAGTCTTATGGGTGATGATGATTTTCCTTCAAGTGAATATTTTCATGGAAGATCCAATGACATTGGTGAGGATGGTAATCATTTTTCTAGTGATTTTGATATTCCTCTCATGAATGAGATTATCAATGAAGATGATGGACCTAGGAATGAAGATCACGTTCTCAATCATTCAGCTGTAACAAATCAAGGTGATCAACATTCTCTTGTTGAGTCTCCTGACAATGTTTTGCTTGATATTCCGTCTAGTGACGAGGAAAATCCTTCTAGTGAGGATGATGAAATAGTGGAGAGATTGAAAATAAACATTGTGTCTAGGACCAGGACTAGACCTTTTTATATCAATCCAAATCATTCTAGTTATATAAGGTCTAGGAAAGAATTTCTCACTAAATCAATTTCCATAAGTGAATTGATTTCAAGTGAATGTTGTCAAAATAATTGTTTGAAAAACATGGACTACATGTATGCCTTGAATAAAATGAAGACATATTTGTCAATGAATAAGAGTATACAAAATTCGTATTTTATGGGTTGCATGATATCCACCAAGACAAGGTATGATTATCGCATTGAGAATATTTTACTTTGTAGAAAGGCTTTCAAAAAAATTCACTCAATTGGTAATATTCGTCTATCAAGAATCCAGACAAGGTTGGAAAAATATCCTTCATTTTATTCCAAGGTACATCATGGACGAGAGAGTGGGGCATTGACAAATACTAAATTATCATGTATGCATGATTTATTTTTCAAACATGGAGAGTGTATGCTAGATAGAGACACAATACATATTCCAGATAATTTCTCGAGGAGGGAAATGTACAACTTGTACAAAGGATATGTTGAAGGTGTTAAAGAAAATGGTAATTTTACTACATATGCATATTTTACAAGAATATGGAAGAAACAATTCAACAATGCTTGTATTCCTAAGAAGTCAAAGATGGGGATTTACAGTATATGTGCTACTCTTAAATCAAGAAGAGATAAATCTGAAGGTGTAGAAAGAGGTATATATTTACTATTTTTTTATTATTAAATTGGATAGTTATCAACTATGAAAACATATGATCAATATTTTCATTTTATGTCATGTGTAGATTCCATATTCAAAGCACTTCAGAAGCATCATAATCAACAATCAAGTGAAAGACAAAAGTTGTACAAACATCAAAAGAAGTGTTATGATGCTCCAAACAAATATTTATGTATGATAATTGACAACATGGACCAAAAGAAAACATTTCTACCACATTTTGTGTGTACACAATTTTTTTTTACAGAAAGAGAATTTCATTTAGTTTCAATGGGTCGGTTGTATGGTTTTCAATGGAAAAATGTGTTAAAGAGTTTACTTCACAGCTCCAAATATTCATAATGATGTAAATCTGACCATCACCATAATTCATCATGTGATCACTCACCGCTCTGGAAATCTTCCTCAAGTTCTCTATTTATAGTTGGACAACACTAGTCGTGAAAATAAAAATCAAATTGTGTTTGGATATCTAAGCATGCTTGTTGAACTGAGAATCTTTCAAAAGGTGAAAGTTGGTTTCCTTCTTGTTGGACACACTCATGATCATATTAATCAAATGTTCAGTCGTTTTTCAGTAACATTGAAGAGGAAAAATGTTGGAAGCCTACCATGATTGATTGGATGTATTAAGAAAGCATACATTCCAGAGCTTGTTTTTCATATATTAGAAGAATCTATTGACATGCGAAGATTTATTCAGGGATTGCATCGTGAAGAAAAATGTATTGATCATCTTAATGACATTAGCTTCCAACATCAGTTTTGTTTCAAATTTTTTTATGGGAAAACACTTATATGGAGAAAGTAGTATTCAACTACTACATAATGGGGGCCTTCATCAGGTTTAACATTTTTGAAGTTCATTCCAGATCGTCCAATATTTGCATCAAAGTTATTATTTTTACCATCAGTTGCTGAAATCCATAACGCACAGAGGCGTAATAGAGATGTAGATTATTTTGAATGCCTGGAAGAAATAAAAAAGTCCATTAAGGATACATATGAGTACTTTGATGTTGTTGATTCTGTTTGGTGGGAGTCTTTTTTCAATAGTCAAGGTGACATAATTTCAAGCTCAACAAATGAAGATACATTGTTGAAGACTCCATTTCATTGGCCACAAAATATGCCAAATTAATCTGAAGAAACAAACATTGTTGAACAAGAAGAATCTCAAGGTGTTATTGAGTTAACACGAGCAGAGGAAAGATAAATGTATATTGGTTCGTGAAGGTCACATGCACAACTTGAAGCCATGGAAGACCTTTACAGGGGTTTAGTACAAGATATTAAGGATAGCATGATTGCAGTCTTAGCGGCTGAAGATCCACATGGTTATCCATTATGGATTGCAAAGGTTATAAAAATTGAGAAAGAAAATGATGATGTTATTGCAATTGAAATGCATTGGTATGCAACAAGTACACACCCATTCAATGGTGTGTACAAGCGAGCAATGGTGGTTGAGAAACATATCAATAGAAAGAGAAAAAGAAAGGGTCAAAATACAACTCATCGTCACACTGACCTCTTAAAATTAGATGATGTTGACATACTTGTTTATGACTTCAATTTGACAAAGACAGGAACTCTTCACTCCAAAACAACATAGATTATCAAGAGGTTGGTACCACAAGAAATAAATGCAAGATGGGAGTCTATTGAACCTAGTCATAGATCTAAAAGGATTTTGACATCTGAAATGTTTGGCATGCATGTAGACTTAGATTGTGCATTCATCAACAATAGAGAAGAGTATGGATCATCTACATCTTCATCCAATCATTCATCTAAAGACAATGTAGACTCTGGTGGTATTTCAGAATCCACGAGTCAATCTGAATAAGTGTATGAAACATTTTATGTATTTTTTATCCATATGATGTTTGTATGTAATTAAAAATGAGCAGTGAGCTTACATATGATCTTACATGAAGTTATGAATCATTTTTATGTTTTGATTATGGAGAATATAATAAAATTTCTTAGCTCATGTGTTTTGAATATGGACAATATAACAATACTTTTAAGAAATAATTTATGTTTCATTCAATGTAACTTGTATTTGTTTTTCTATTATCAAAAGTAAAAAAATTATTAAAAAGTGATGTTGAATTTTTAAAGTATATTGTGATATTTTCATGGCATTATGTATTACCTTGTGCTTTGAGTGATAAAGTAATATTTAAAAGTAAGCATTTAAGGGTTGATTTTATGATTTTGTTTACAATAATGATGACTTATTTTACCACTTTATAAAAATGTTTCATTTTCATACCCCAATTTTAGAATGGATGCTACCAATAGCAACAATACTTTTCAATTTTTAAAGCATATTGTGATATTTTCATGGCATTATGTATTACCTCGTGCTTTGAGTGATAAAGTAAGATTTAAAAGTAAGCATTTAAGGGTTAATTTTATGATTTTGTTTACAATAATGATGACTTATTTTACCACTTTATAAAAATGTCCCATTTTCATACCCCAATTTTAGAATGGGTACTACTAGTAGCAGTACTTTTGAATTTGATGGTTGATTTTGAGGTTTTGCTTTTAATGGTACCAACTGCTAAAAATACGATTTCAAATTATCTAAAAATTTAACGTTTTGAAAAAAACAAAACAAGTACATTTTTTTTAGGTGTTGATTTTAAGGTTTTTTTGAGCTATTGTCTAAGTTTTGAAGGCCATGTTTGAAAAATGTTATAATTTTGACCCCGTTTAAAAAATTGGTGCTACCGATAGCACGACTTTTTGATTTTGGGGGTTGATTTTGATGTTTTCTATGCAAAAATATGGGTTTTTTGGGCCAAAGTTCTCGTTTTGAGGTCACAGTTCTCATTAAGTCGATAACTTTGTTTACAGAGTCATGATGTCTCGTCCTTATTTTGAACCAATACAATTGGGATCCCACAAGTTGAGGAGCTTGGTCGAATGTGGTCCTTTTGGATGATCTCATGAATTTGACATTTTATATCCTCATTCTGTTGAAGAGAGCATCTATATATTGTACCATTAGGTACAGGAGCACCAAGTATCCAGTTAATTGAATGTTTGACCTAGAAGGGTAGAGGCACCCTTATAGGTGAAACAAATGTATCTCTATATTCCTCTACAATATTGTCCACCTACTTTTGATGTGTAGAGAAGCCCCGTGCTGAGGCAATGGTGGTCATAGTGACCTTACGTTCATCTTTAGACGAAATCAGGAAGAGGACAAATTTTTCAGTGTGAGAGATTACCTTTCGTCATTGCTTTGTCGAGATCAAGGAAACCACAATAGTCAGAACAACCTTTAGTACCCTATAGATATGGCCTCCCAAAGTATCAATGACACTATGAGGCATGGGATCATAAACAACACGACATTCCCATGTATAGGGTTGTTCTAAAACAACATCCCAAACCTCAAATGGGGCAACAACACATAGTACCTAATCTTTAAACAGATTTATGCTATAAGACAAGTGACATCACTGGTTGACATATAGGTCTTGTCCCTAGCTCAACCAACTGATGGTGTATCGTTGGGGGTGTTTTGTTGTCAATAGCTTCAATAGATTGACGATCTCGGTTGAAATTGGGTTCTTCTTGCTACCATTGTTAACAATGAAATGTAGTGTATTCCCCTTCACCCACATATGTGAATGGAAGATGCACTCCCCCATTTTAGGTTCCTCTGACTATTCTAGTTGGATCTTTGAAGTTGTGATGGTAGCATTGGGATATGCATCAATGATCTAGTTTCCCTTATCCTGCTTTGAATCATAGTCCAATTCTTTTTCTTTCAACTCAACCAACAATTATTGTTTCAAGCAACATTCATCAACATTGTGCTAGGGACTTATATGGAACTCACAACACTTTCCAGTGTCCTTCTCTGACTTACTTTTATCCTTCTTTACTTTTGGCTTGGACTGGTTGTCTTGTGGTTGAGTTATCCTTGCTTTGTCCTTTATTCTATGAGTTAGGATCACCTTTTTTTATGCACTTGTTTAAGTGATATTAAGCATAAACAAGAATATAATGGAATTACAAACAAAACAACAAAATGTAGAGAATAACATAGAAAAATGATACCTTTATTGAAATGGGAGCAATGTTCACTTGTCTCTTCGAGGGGACAACCTCTAACAGAGCAACGCTCTATTACAATGATTCTCAAGACAAAGTTTTCTCGTGCCTCCTACTCTTATTTATACTAATTCTATCTTCTAAAGAACATTCTGGAGGAAGATCTTTCTAGAAGTAGAAGTTTCCATTAGGTCTTTTTACATTGACTTATTTATATTTATTAAATAGTCCTTATTAACTAATGTCGGCCTTTATTACATGGAAAATATATTATTTTATCTATGTGATGGGTTAGGGAGGTCAGGTCCCTAACATTGCTTTCCCCTTAAAGAGAGCCTTGTCCTCAAGGCTTAAGATGAGGAAATTGATGCATAATAGTAGCCAACTCCCAGGTGGCATCTTCTGGAGGAGTATCCTTCCATTGAAATAACACTTCTTGGATGGTGCGCTGACAGAGACGACACTCTCGCTGGTCCAATACAGCTTATGGTTGCAACCAAATGGAACCTTCTTCATCCAACTCTAGTAGATTGGTCTGAGCATGGCTCTCATTGCCAATCACTTCCTTTAGGAAGGAGACATGAAAAACATGATTTATCTTGGAGTTGCTAGGCAAAGCTAACTGATAGGCCACTATCCCTACACATCCGAGAATAGTATAAGGACCATAAAATTTGGGGGCCATTTTCTGACACTGTCAACATTTGAGTGAACTCTACTTGTACGGTTGGAGACGAAGAAACACTTGGTCCCCTTTAGCAAATTTCCATTTAGAACGACCTTGATATGCTTGTGTCTTCATGGTGTTCTGAGCCATGACCAAATTTTCTTCGAGAGTATGGAGAATGGTCATGCGGGCTGTAAGATTATGGCCAACCTCCTGAACCTTGGAGACGCCTAGCATGTATGGTAGAACCGATGGTGGCTTTTATTCATAGACTGCTTCAAAGGGAATCATGTGAGTGGCCGTATGGTAAGAGGTGTTGTACCACCATTCAACTAGGAGTAACCACTGAATCTAGTGATGTTGTCAGTCAGACACAAAACACCTCAAATATGTTTCTAGACACTTGTTGACCACTTCCATTTGGCTATATGTCTGGGGATGAAAGGTTGTACTAATCTGAAATTGGGTTCCCTGGAGCCTGGATAATTCACATAAATGAGCATATTTGGAGACACGATTCACTGCCACCACAATGACTGATTCATTTCTTCATTTGGGTAAGCCCACAATGAAATATATAGAAATATCCATCAAAATAGTAGGTGGAATTGGAAGCGGTTGGAGTGTGCCAGGAGTTTTGACAGTATCGCCCTTATTGCGTTGACATGTATCACATTCTGCCACAAAGGTGTGTACTTCTTGTTTCATACCGTCCTGGAAGAAAGAGCGTCTGACCATTTCATAAGTTTTGGTAAAACTTGAATGCCCTACAGTAGGAAAAGCATGAAACTTAGAGAACACCTTGGATTCAAGGGCGGACTATTAGGTTAAATATAAGCGAAATTTATAGTGAAACTCTTCATTATTCCAAGAGTACCCTAGAGAAACTTGGGGATCCTATTGTCATTTTTGGATGAGGTTGGATATTTTGGGGTCTTGCAACCATTCTTGGAAAACAAACTGAAGCCAATCAAGAACAATGCATGAGAGGGACAAGAGGGACCCTTCTTCTTGTTGAAATATTGTAACTGCAAAGAGTAATCTATTTATTATTGCTGTATTATTCATTAGATCAACCCCTTTTGTGGATTGATCATGTCAGGCATTGTAAAAGACCGAATCCCCTTTTGCAGATTGGTCAAACCCTAATTGTAATATGCTAAATGAGAAGTCGGCCCCCATAATATATTAAAGTGGTTATAACCACCCAAAATGAGAAGTTGGCCCTGGCAGTGAAAACACACCTTAGTTCAACACCTGCCAGATTGTATAAATAAGAGAGGCCAGTGACTCATTTGTGTTGAAATAATGTAACTGCAAAGTGTATTCTAATTATTATTGTTGTACTATTCATTAGATCAATCCCCTATTGCGGATTGATCATGTCGGCTATTGTAAAAGACCAAATCCCCTTTTGTGGATTGGTCAAAACATAATTGTAATAGGCAAAATAAAAATTCGACCCCATAATATATTAAAGAGGCCCCAAAATATATTAAAGGTGGTTATAACCACCCAGATTGAGAAGTCGACCCTGCCAGTGAAGAGACACCTCCACATGTGCCAGAGTTGTATAAATAAGGAGGCTAGCACCTCACTTAGACACACACTCACTTGTTCATTTGAGGAGCAAGTTTTGGAGCTGCAGTTGGAGAAGAGAGAGAGAGAGAGAGAGACACATTCTTGGGAGAGGACTTTCTATATTTGTTTGAGTTATCACTTGGCATTGTATTGGCTATCTATAATAAGGAAGTTTTGCTAGGTTTTCTCCCCCATGAGGGTTTCCCAGTATAAATAATGTGTCTCTTGTGATTGTGTATTTCTTAGTGATCCTATATTATGCTATTGTTATCTAGTGAAATGCAAAGAACTCTAATAATAGCTTAAACCTTAACATGGTATCAGAGTTCAGCTAAAGAGAGCATCTTTCACAAGAGAAAGTGAAAAACGTCATTGTTGTCGTACATGTAAATTAGGGATTTTTGTTTATGAAGTATTTCAGCCCTAAAACCATCTAGAAAAGTGTGCCCTTCCTCAAGGATCACTTTGGCATCCTCAGCGCAACTTTTCAGTGGCTAGATCTCTCGGAAAGTGAAACCCTAGTTTCACAAAGTACCAGAAGTACCAGAAAACAAGAGTACCAGAAAACCAGAGTACTAGAAGTACCAGAAGTACCAGAGTACCAGAGGTACTAGAAAACCAGAAGCACTAGTCCAAAAATCCGTTGATCAAGTTTGAAGGCGTAAAAGCTAGATTTTCATAAATCTGACTGCACCAGCTTACTCGCCTACGCTCAACGCATCTATCCATAGATCCAGAAGGATATGTGGACTGAAGGGTATTTGCAGGAGAAGGGATTTCTTTCCATAGATCCAAAAGGATCTCAAGATCCAACACATTCAGAGGAATAATGCAACCCAGGTGTGATTATTCTTGTTATGACATTATTTTGATCAGTGTTGCATGTTGTAGCTATGACCATCATTCTAACCATTGATCAAAATCTGAGTCAAGGTATTAGATGGATTAAAAGTTGAAATCATAAAGTTTATCCTCTAACCCTACCTTCTGTCAAGATAGCATATTGTCTTAGTACAAAAGACAAGTTGAAGAAAGCACTCGTCATCTTTAGTGAAGGAGAATTGGAAGAAAAGCAAGCACACTCATTCTTGGGGACAAGGCTCTAGGTTTGATTAATCAAGTTGATAAGATTCAAAGGTACACATGACAAATTGATGACTACCCCTTTACAAGTAACCACTATAGTGGAGATAACAGTCTTTTACTTGGTAGCATGTGAGCATATAGAGGTAAATACTTAATGTAATCATTTGTCTGATACAACTAACACCTCCACTAGAAGAAACCTCATGTGTTAGTTCCAGGTTGCCATGGAGGAATGTTCGATCACAACACTATAAGAGTGTTGACCTAATTTCGTAGTGTATCTCTTACTTTTGATCGTTGCTTCAGAGAAGCCACAAAT
The DNA here is from genome assembly GCA_000966675.3 of Picea glauca. Lineage (NCBI taxonomy): Eukaryota > Viridiplantae > Streptophyta > Pinopsida > Pinales > Pinaceae > Picea > Picea glauca. Next base: position 2,817,943 of record JZKD02S1001157.1, read on the forward strand.
GATAGCTCTAAAGGAGCTACTGTGATAATTATTCGTGCTATTGCTTTATCTATTATTATCAAAAGGATAATATTCTTGCTTGTTGTATTGTTGACCTTGTTTCAGGTCACAAGTGATAACCCTGAGAAAGATATAGTGAAGGTTGCAGAAGGCAACATATTATATGAGACATGAAGCAGACTATGTACATGATCATATACACTCATGCACCAAAGAAGATGAAGAAGAAG
>JZKD02S1001157.1:2821267-2841822 GCA_000966675.3 Picea glauca
CCCCCATGAGGGTTTCCCAGGATAAATAATGTGTCTCTTGTGATTGTGTATTTCTCAGTGATCCTATCTTATGCTATTGTTATCTAGTGAAATGAAAAGAACTCTAATAATAGCTCAAACCTTTACAATTTGTTCACTCACTCACTTGCTCATCAGAGCACAAGTTTGGAGCTGCAGTTGGTGAAGAAGGAAGAGAGAGAGAGGCACATACTTGAAAGAGGACTATCTGTATTGTATGGTTCATTCTCTTGGCATTGTATTGGCTATTTATATTAAGGAAGTTTTTGTTGGGTTTTCTCCCCCACGAGGGTTTCCTAGGATAAATGATGTGTCTCTTGTGATTGCGTATTTCTCAGTGATCCTATCTATGCTATGGTTATCTAGTGAATTGAAAATAAACCTAATAATAGCTTAAACCTTAACATGATATCAGAGCTAAGCTGAAGAGAACATCTTTCACAAGAAGAAGAAAAACGTCATTGTTGTCGTACATGAAAATTAGGGCTTTTATTGAAGAAGAATTTTAGCCCCAAAACCATCTAGAAAAGTGTGCCCTATCTCAAGGAACACTTTGGCATCTTCAACGCACCTTTTTAGGGGCTAGATATTCTGGAAAGTGAAACCCTAGTTTTCACTAGTACCAGAAGTACCAGAGAACCAGAAGTACCAGGAAACCATAAGTACCAAAAAACCAGAAGTACCAGAAAACCAGAAGCACCAGTCCAAAAATCCGTTGGTCAAGTTTGAAGGGGTAAAAGTTGTATTTTATAAAATCTAACCACACCATGCTACTCACCTCAGCTAAGCGCACCTCCTGGTAAGTTCAATACTCGGTTTTGAGCATTTTCATTTTTTGGTCATTTTCCTAGCTCTAGGGAAAAGATGCCTGCAAGCACTAAGCTTGTTGACAAGCTAGAAGGTGTGGAAAACTTCTGTGCCTAGAAGTATAGGATTGGACTTATTCTTGAAGAGAATGACCTAGCAAGATGTATTAAAGAAGATGTACCAGAACCTGTCGATGCTGCAACTAAAGAAAAACACCAGAAGGACACAATTAGGGCCAAAAGAATCATTGCAGATTCTATCAAAGATCACTTGATTCCTCAAGTGTCTTCAAAGAAGTCTCCAAAATAAATGTTTGATGCCCTAACTAGATTATATGAAGGAAAGAACATAAATCAGAAGATGAATCTAAGAATTCAACTCACGAATACAAGGATGCATAAAGGAGAAACGATCTAGGAATATTTCTCCAGAATATCATAATTCAAAGAACAACTAGAAGCAATTAGAGATACTATAGACGAAGAAAAACTCATAACGACGACCCTTAATGGTCTCACAAGACCTTGGAATGCATTCATCCAAACTATTTGTGCTAGAAAGGAGAAACTACAATTTGACAGTCTTTGGGAAGAATGCATTCAAGAAGAATAAAGGGTAGCTAACCGAGAAGCTTTGCTATCAAGAGATGAATATCAAGCCCTAGTTACTCTTGTGGAGTTTAGTCCCCCATACTCTTTTATCGTGGTCAGTCTGCGTGTAGTGATGTATTTTATATTAATTATGGGACATATACAAAAATAGGCGCACTAGCCTTTAACATCTAGGCTCTCCGGCCTAATCAAAACATAAGCATCCTAGCTTATAATAACTGGCTCACTAGCCTATAAAACATAGCATATACACAAAGGCGCCTTGGCCTCAACATCGTGCGCACTTAAGTTGTTGCGCGCGGTATCCTAGAATGTGCACACTTCATCATTTTACTACGTAGTATATGCACACACTATGCCATGAAAGGTGCATACAAAAATGATATCAAACAACTCACCAGATTAAGTACATTTTCATTTACATTACAATTGGGTTCGGCCTAGGGATATTACATCAACTACAAAGCATTACCTTACATAAGCAAAGAATTCACAGGTCTACTAGAACTCAAGGTTGATCACGAAGGTGTGTGCAATGGATGTGCACAAGGGAAGAACATCAAGAACCCTTTTCCGAAGAGATACAGTAAATCAGAAGTAGTCTTAGAACTCATTCACTCAGATGTGTGTGGCCCAATGCCATCAACCTCCATCAGTGGGTATGTATACTATGTATCTTTTATTGATGACTATTCTCGTAAAACCTGGGTTTACCTTTTGAAATGAAAAGATGAAGTGTTCAGTAAATTCAAGGAATTCAAAGCCTTGATAGAGAATCTTTCTGAAAGAAAGATCAAGATACTGAGGTCAGATAATGGAGGAGAATACACCTCAAAACAGTTTGTAAAATTTTGCAAAGATGTCGGGATCAAGAGGGAGCTCACCACTCCCTACAATCCTCAACAAAATGGTGTAATAGTCTCGAGAACAAACATAAGATTCACCCGGTAGTATCAACATAGACATATAGATTATCTCATAATTAGATCATGAGAACCATCATCACTATCAATGTCATCAACTACATCATCTCTCGAAACCATACTCCATCTGAGTAATCAAACATGATGTTAGATAAGTCACTCACTCCACAGAGTGACACAAGAACCATTCTTCTAATCCGGACATATTTCCTAGAAGAATAAATGTCCTAGACCATTTTCCTATCTGGGGAATCTTTGTCCATTGATCATTCATCTAGTTGATAATCATTTCCAACACTACTGATAGTCTTCAAGGCAATCATAACAATGTCATTCAATAGAACACAATTGTGTCTATGCATAGTAGTACACAACTACAATCTAGTGGTACACTACCACACCAATTAGCACACAGATACTTTATCAGTGACATATAGTCACAATCAATGTAACACATCCACCACATTAACATACATCTACTGTCCAGAGACATACAGTCTCCGTAACAATCATATCATCTAATATCAATTTTCATAGAAAATCATTGTTATGATATAAACTAAATCATTTGGGCCATTCTTCCACTGACATCTATGAGATCTGGAAGAGCATCTGCCCTCAGAAGGTAAGACATCAATGATGAGCTATCTGGACTATTCTTCTCAAGCAATGAAGAATAACTGTCCCGATTTTTTAGGCTGGACCATTCACCTATCTAGGCCATTCTTCTGTCACTAAACCAAGTGCAACTTGGAGAGAATGGCTCTGCCTTAGAGAATGCCTATCTCTGATTGCTAAACCTGGATCATTCACCTATCTGGGCCATTCATCCGACACTAAACAAAGTGCAACCTGGAGAGAATGAATATGCCCTAGGGAATGACTGTCTGGACCATTTCCTAAGGAAATGACTATCCCGCATCAACCTCCAAAACAAACCATTCTTCGAAACTGCTCACAACTGTGAGCTTCGAAAGAATGATTGTCCGACAAGGTAGACCAATCTTCTTGACCACTACTGAGAGTGACCGTCAAGAAGAGAGACTGTCCTAGACCATTCCCCCACATTGGCCACAAGGGAAATTACTATCTATGGTACATGAACAATCCATCGAACCATTTGCATTACGAAAATGACCGTTCGATCTAGACCATTTTCCGAACTGGAAAATGCCCATCACTCAGAAATCTCAAACGACTTTCCGAACTGGAAAGGAACTGCTCATCCTGGACCATTTTCAATCTGAAAAATGACTGTCCATAAATCAATAACACGTCAGTGCTCCCTCCCAACCTGGGAGTCATCTCTTCCCTTTTTCAATAAAGGAATCATCTCCACGAGCTCCAACTTGAGTACACAAACTCTTTCATCTTGGACAGAGGCTTTACCAAAATATTTGCTTATCTACTCATCTTTGGAGATATATATTGGAGAACCACTTTCTCTTTTCTGGACTTCATCACGGAGAATGTAATTCTTGATATTAATGTACTTCAGTCTTTCTGGAACAATGGTTTTTTGAAGGCTTCATATAGCTCTGATCAATATAGTATATCATTGTTGGATTCATCTTTTGTTTCCTGCTAGCTCATAACATCGTGGCAAGGGTCAAACTGGAACATATCCAAGTGGTACTTCTTCTGCCATCATGAGAGTTTGTCATGGATTAGAAATCCATCATCATGAGCTTCTGAGTAACCATTCTGATACAATATCTCTGTGATAGAAAGTTTTTCACCACACTTCTGTTGTGCATTGGAGGTTCTTTACCAAGTTGTCTTCTTTCATCTGCATACAAGGGTCTCTTTCTGGTATACCTCAAAACCTTGAGGTTGCTCTACATACGCTTCTTTGTTCAATTACTCTGGATAACAGTCCTTTGCATTCATCTGATGTAAACTCCAACCCATGGATATTGTGAACGATATAATGGCTCATGTAGAGGTATGTCTAGTTTACTGGAACAAGCAATCATCATAGTCTTCTCCCTCCATCTGGAAGAACCTCTAGTTCTGGATCTTGCAATGCTTACATTCATAAGTCTTCCATACACTGTTCTTCATCACAACTTTCAGTTCCTCTGCTTGATCGCTTTTAGTGATTCATATCAGGTTGGTAGTCTTGTGATTCTTGATACAATGACTGGTTGTTCTAGCTTTTCTTTCTTTGTTGGAATATTCATGTTCTTCCTCATGTTTCACTTTAGCTCTTGGGTCCATGGAGTTCTCTATAGATTCCATGCCTTGAAGATTCCAACTTCTTTCTTTCATCATTGGATCATGGATGTGGATGGACAACCAAGGATACTTTAAGGCTTCTTCTCGAAGAAGGCTCCTTCTAAAGTCAAACTGAACATGTGTTTCCTTTCATGGTTGCTACCATGGATAGATACTCCATCATCTTCAATGGATCATATCATTTAGGATTAAATCCCTCCTAATCCTTGCTTCATGCATGAATGCATGCTCTTCTTTTGGAAATATATAATCGACTCCCTCCATCTATGAGAGTCCACACTTTCGTCTGCATCCTTATTTCCTTATGCAAGGTGTCATAAGTCCTTTTCCAATTTCCTCTTGATTGCTGACTTTTTTTAGTTTTCACTTCTTCTAGGTTTCTTCAATATTGATTATGATTTCGGCTTATCTAGCAGTTGTTACTTATGTAATAGCTTCCACATGAATTATTACCAGGGGTTGTTTGATGTATTTCTTGACTTGTAGTCATCGTGATAGCAGTCCTTATTTTGTTGTTCTTCCATAGGTGTAGTTTCTCTTGGAACATATTATCTTCTAGGAAATAGATATGCAAGATATGTACAAAAAACATGGTATGTTCAAGAACTATGAGGAGTATTGTTACCTTTTCTTAGAAGAAGAAGTTTGTTTCATCCTGCTTAGTCTTCTTTGAAGGTTCCTTTTCTTTGGGAACCGATGCTTCGTGTGTGTCCTTCCTTTTCTTTAGATTGGGACAATGATTCTTGTAGTGACCATATTTTCAACAATTGAAGCATTGTATTTCTGACATATCTTTCTCTTGATTTGGCTTCTTCCTGGAGCCAAACTTCCTTTTATTCTTGAAATTSTTGAACCTTGTTGTGAAAGCTTGATCATCGTATTTCTTTTGGGGTTTCTCTTTTGCATTGATCCTTGATTCTTCTTGTGCACAACAAGTCCAAAGTTGTTCAAAAGTAGGATACTCCTTTCTTGTGTTCATGCTTGCGACAAATGCATCCCATGTCTTAGGAAGACCGTTGAGTACTATATTTACTAGTTCCTTCTTTGAAAATATTTTTTCAATAGCTTGTAGTTTATCTCTTAACAGAGCGATTCTAACAAAGTATGATGTTACGATGTCATCATCATTCATCTTCATGTCACGAAGCTCATTCTTTAGACTCATTACTTGTCCAATGTTTCTGACTGAGAAGAGGTTTGTTAGGAAATCATACATCTTCTTAGACGAATCAAGATGGGAGATGTATGGTATCAAGTGGTCTTTTATAGGATCCACTATGATACTCATGACATTGATGCCATTGCCTTTGAACTTCTCCATAACTGCAACGTTCTTCGATTCCTTCTCTTTTCCTTCTTCAAACTCTGGTTCCATGATCTTTCCTTTCATGATATCTAACACTTTATTCTTGGAAAGAATGAGGTCAATCCTTGTTTTCCACGCTCTGAAGTTAGAAGCCCCTTCTAACTTGTTTTTTGACTTCATAGAGTAGGTCATGGCTACTTTGACTTGGTCAACCCTAGATTTGACCAAAAACTCAAACTTGACGTCTTAGCTGGCCGAGAGTACCAGGAGATGCACTAGGCTAGGGCACACTAGTCTATCTAGAAATTAGGTCAATCCCTTCACTTAAGGTGCTTCAACGAGAGGGTTAGGGTTTCGTTGTTGTAGCAATAACTGGCTGCTACTGCAATTGCAACTAAGAAAATCCTCCCGATCTATCTTCTAACGGTTAGACTGTCCAAAGATAGTGTGGGCCCATAACCTGTTAGAATATAATGGATGTGATCGTTTAACCATAGACAATATATCCATATTGTCACCCAACCATAGGTCGAAGCCACCCCCGAGCACCTTAACCCTAACAGAGAATCATTCTGGAAGAAAACCCTAGGCTAGATAGCCAAACAAAGGTGGCGCACCTTTCTCCAAGGATAGCGCGCCAAGCAAGAGTAACAAGAGATGATAAGAGAGTCCAAACCATAACCAAGAGAGAGTCCAAGCCAAAACCGAAATCTGCTAGTTGCAGCAGCTGCAACAAAAAATCTCCTCCAAACTTGCGCACAAAATAGCCAACTGCAGTGTGCACAAGTGATGCTTCTGCAGTTCTGAGAATACTGGCCAGAATGAAGACTGGCCTCCTGTATTTATACTAATTCTGGCAAACTGCCTGGGTCGACTTATCATTCTGGGTACTAATTCTTTAGTATATAATATTTCCTTTAGTCGACTTCTTCTCTGGGAGGCTAATAACCTAATACAAGTCATTCTCTTGAGTCGACTTGTCTTCTAGGGTTATGAACCAATTAATTAGGGTTTCTTCTTGCTTCCCAAAATATTCTATTCTCGTCAGGTTTACATGTGGAGGTAAATACCTCCCGCAGCTACCATAATATCAACAATTTGTTCACTCACTCACTTGTTCACCAGAGCGCAAGTTTGGAGCTGCAGTTGGAGAAGAAGGAACATAGAGAGAGGCACATACTTGGGAGAGGACTTTCTGTATTGTTTGGTTCATTCTCTTGGCATTGTATTGGCTATCTATGTTAAGGAAGCTTTTGTTGGGTTTTCTCGCGCATGAGGATTTCTTAGGATGAATGATGTGTCTCTTGTGATTGTGTATTTCTCAGTGATCCTATCTATGCTATGGTTATCTAGTGAATTGAAAATAAACCTAATAATAGCTTAAACCTTAACACTTCTTCATATTTCCTAGAAAGAGCATCAACCACCACATTTTCTTTTCCCTTTTTGTAAATGATCTCATAATCCTATATGTTGGCGTAGACTATTTTGGGAAAATGCGTCGCAATTTTGGAAGACAATTAGAATTGAGACCAAAATAGAGCACGCGTCAGAAGATAAGGAAAAGCAGTGCACGAGAAAATAATGAAAAGTAACACGCCAGACAATAAGGAAAAGCAGCGCAAGGAAGAGGGAAGTCAAAGGCAGAAAGAAGGACAATGCGACGAGGAAATGGTTGGATCGTGGACCAACCGTACACAGGAGGTTACAATGTGGACAAACCTAATCCACTTAGGGTTAGGGTTTTGGTCTTCGATGTAAAGGGTTTTTACCCATTTTGGTAGTGCAAAATGTATTGTAAGATCTGAGGAGATCATCTAATCTTATCTTATATCAAAAGACAACAATGAGAGTATTCATGAGTAGCTTTTGGGTTAGTTTTGGAGACATATGAATTGTAACCGAGGGTAAGTTCGTAGTTGTGGAGCTTGGTGTGACCTTGTCAGCCTCACCATAACCAAACTTATTATGTAATGCATGCAACACAATGACTTGATGAAGATGAATAAAGAAGCATATAATGCCAGATATTTGTGGGCGTAGCTCGGGAGGGTGAACCACGGTAAAAATCTGTGTCTTTGTGCAAAATGTCTCTTTTATGTGTGGCAATAGCTTATTATGAATGAATGAATGAATGAATCTAGTAGTATAAAAATGCAACACACATTATATTAGACATTATATTTAATGCATAATGGATGTTTATGGTTATAGAATGGTAGATATGATGTGTGATGAAGCATAAAAGTATGCCTAACATCCCCATGAGCAACATCCCTTCCATGATGACTCTAGACATCTGCATCTTGCAGTCACCCATAAGCCATCTCAGGTGAGACTTTATTTTTCACTTTGTGCGTAGTGTTGTCTTCTGGTCTCTAGAAGGGCCAATGGTTTGTAGGGTTTTGTTGGAAACCTAAGGTAGAACCTGAGTCAACCCATACATCCAACAAATGGTTCTGTTGTCAGTTGGAACTCAAAAGATCAGACTGGAAGGGACTTGTTGAAGGACAATGAAGAGAATGTGGTGGTAGAAGGGGATGTTTAGACCATGGAACCCAACTAACCAGGATATTGAAAGATGGTTGGAGAAAAACAACTTGAGTTTGAGCAGAAAGACAATACAATTTCTAGGTCTACTCCGCGAAAATATTTGGAAAGGTATGTGTTTATTGATATGTATGAGGTATTTTTATGTTTTTTCCCAGAGTTGTTGCAAGAGTGGATATTGAGGTTGAAGGATAATCATCCAACTCATTGGATCAGACCAATAAAGTGGACTACTAAGATTATTGTGTGTCTAGAAAGAGTCAATAATAAATTTACACGCGTAGTGGACTTCTAGATAGACAATATTATTGCAGGGTTTATTACTGAGTTTGACGTCGATACTGCTAAGTCATACACTGTTGTAGAGCACGAGTTTTTGATGGGACCAAGGGGGAGGTATATTAGATCATTTTAGACATTGATCAAAATTTTATTGCATGATGAAGGAGTGATGATAATGTAGTCAGACAACTAAATCATTCTACATGCATGGAAGAACTGGGGAAAGCACTAAGGAAGATCTGAGATATGGATAGGGCTCTGGAGAAAGGCTTGAAGAAGGAAGCAATGGAACCCATTACGATGGATGAGGAACATACCAAGGAGATAATGGACAAACCAGGAGTGATGTGAAGCGAAAGACCCTACCAGTATAAGATCAATAGTAAGAAGAGGGAAGTAGTTGAGCGAGAGTGTTTGGACAATGATGAGGAAGAGGTAGAGGATCTTCGTGTGACGGGATAGATTGAGGAAATTTTGTGCGCCACATATGAGAGGAAAACCAGACGTCAAGGTTTCGATGCAGAAGAAGGCTCTCCATTCCAGATCCGAATTACCCATGTGCGACTAAGACATCTGAAGAAGAAGAACCATTTACACAACCAATAATTAGTGGTAGAAGGATTTTAGTAAGACGGGGGCCCAATGGAAATTCAATTGGAAGTACAAGTTTAGCTAGTAGTAGTAAATTATCTACACCACACAGAGGTGGTCGTACAACAAACTTTACAATGGCAGGACAAGATCCAACTATTCAGTTACCAGAGTTCCATGGAGAAGGGTCGGAGGACCAAAAGAATAATTTGTTTATTTGTAAGAACATTTGGGTGGCTAAGCAGATCACAGATGAAGATACAAAAGTGGCATAGCTAGTGATCACATTCAGAGAACACGCACTAGATTGGTGTATGGGCTTCATAGTAAATAGTCCACAAGGAGCACGCACAACTATCACACACGTGAAGAAGGAATTAATTAATGAGTTTCAGTGACCAAGTTCCAAGGATCAGTTTATGAATGAGATGATCGAAATCAAACAAAAGAGAGGAGAGTCATTTTGTGAACTTGATCAGAAGGTCAAAAGACTGAAAGGTAAGTTGAAGTACCCTATCATAGATATGCAACATAGACACTTACTTGTTAATTAATTATTGTCACATTTGAAGTATCCATTGAGGCAACAAAAGTTCCAAACTCAGGCTAAGAATTTGCAAGCAACCTTTTAATTAGAGGAAAATCAATATAAACATACAGATCCAACTGTGGAAGAGTTGAGAGTAGATATGAAGAATTTGACATTTCAGTTGAATTAGAATAAGGGTAAGGAGGAGATAGAAGTTGTCTGGTGCACATTATGCAGAACCAAAGGACATCATAAGAATGAGTGCCCAACATTTGCGCAGTATTTGGGAACATGAATGTTGAATCCTTTACCCACAGGAGGACCGTGGTGAGAAATATGTAGAACACATGGACATGATCCCTATTATTGTCCCTCAAGGCAAATGTATCAAACAATACCCAAGAGTACATCTGCAATTTCTACAAGTCTGTAGGACATGAGGACAAGGATTGCAAAACTTTGGAAATGATGAAGGAAAGGACCACATATTCTTATATGGTGCAAGTTGAACTAATGACATGACAACCTACGCAGCATTTTACAATGCAACCGCAGTATAATAACGCACAACAATTTGCAACACCACCACAATATAATAACGTGGAGCAATTTACAAAACCATTGTAGTACAATCAAGTACCATATTATAATACATCACACGTAGACAACCAGTGTAACAAAGGAGGCTTCAAAGGAGGAGGTCGTGGAGGAAGATGATTTGGAGGAGGTAAAGGACGTTTAACTTGTCACAATATTCAGAAACCTAGGCATTATGAAAGAGATTGTCCACAACCACCAACGACATGCATGTATTGTCACGTAACAAATCATGATACAAAAGAATGTCTAACATTGTTGACAAAGATACAAGAAAAGAGGAACCAAAACAATCAGAATGTTGAATGGACTGTTGTGTAAACTAGAGAAGAGGATGGGAAGAAGATTAATATAGTTACTAGAGGAGGAGCTAAGACAGGAGAAGATGCAACAAAGCAGAATCAGGACCAACACCAGTGGGTCAGAAAGAATACAACACTTCAACATAATTTTGATGTGTGCAAAGAAAAGGAGACAATCAAGGAGGTTAGACAAGATATTTTGAAGGAGAATATTGCTTTTACTTCAGGTACGAAACCAATATATGACATGCCACATCTGTTTGATCAGACCAACAAAGATCGGCCTTCATAACAAGTAAGTAATCTGAGAAACTTTTTGGGGTGTTGTGTGAAGTTGTTGAATGATAAAACCTCTTTACAAGTATTATAGATTATGTTAGAGAAGTGCAATTGGAGAGAAGAGATGAAATTAGAACAAAAGACAGTCAATAAGGTTAATAAGAAGAGAAGAACACGTAGGGAGATTAGATTGAACACAAAAATTGAAGATTTTAACATGGGTGATATCATATTAGACTTGGGGTCTGAAGTAAATGTTCTGGCTAAGAAGACATGGGAAGCCATCGGGGAACCTACACTGAGATATTCACCTATTCAATTAAAGCTAGCAAACCAACATAGGGTGATACCAATTGGTTGACTGAAAGGTATACTGGTAGATTTAGATGGTGTGCGCACTATGGCAAACTTTGAAGTGATTGACATAGTGGATAACACTACACCCTGTCCAACATTGTTGGGACTGGATCGTGCATTTGATAACTAGACTATCATCAAATTTAAGACTAGAAAAATGATTTTTGCATCAGGAGAATACAGATTCATTGCAACCCTAGATCCGTCAGAAGGTAGAATATATGTGGAAGCTACGACATAAAACTTTGTTACATAAGACATAAACCAACTGTATAGAACTACTGCGCGAGAGGAAGATTACATTAACCCAACAACAGATGGAATGCTTTGTTGGAGAAACAATAGTTCTTGTGCTTCAGACTCTGACACGAGACTAGAGAATTGGCAACAACGCTTACATGAGTTATCTACCAGAAGATGTGCAAGAATGGCGTGCACACTAAGATGGGTTGGTACAGAGGTAAGAGAACCTCCAAATTTTTATGGTCAAAATAATTTAGAAGTATTTTAAAAAAGTTTGAGTTAGAAGTAGTGGAAAATCAAAGGTGACCAGTACTATATATGGCCTTGAATTCAACACCTGCACGTTGGTGGGGTACTCACAAAGAGAAGATCAATCACTTGTATCAATGCAAGAAATTATTGCGCATCATATTTGGCGTCGAATAAGAGAATATATATGTGGAGAAGTATGATGGAAGTGAACAACCCAGAGAACATATAGACATATGTATAATTCAATGGAGATTAGTACCACTAGAGGAATGACCACATCACTTTATTCATACATTAGAAGGCATCTAAAGGAACTGGTATGCATAATTCGAACTATGTAGAGAAACTGTAAACTGGGATGATTTGCAGCAGAATTTTGTGATCACATTTGCATTTGAACACGAGAGTCCAGAGATAGATACAACACTAAAGTTGGTAAGAGATAGAATTTTTGAAGAACGTAAAGTTGAAGTTGTCACAAATAATCAGAACTAGAAGAGACAGACAATCAAATAGTTGCTACATTTCTATCACGTCGTAGAAGATGACCCAACAAAAGAAAACCCACATGATATTCAGATTAAATAAGTTGAAGGAGAAAGAGAAGTAGAAGGTCCACAATTACAGTTAGAATATTTTGCTACAACACTGAAGATAAATATGGTAAATATTGGAACATAAGAGAATCCAAAGATTGCAAGTATTGGGGACTATTGGGACAACCAAATAATAGACATAATAATAGAGTTAATGCACGAGTATAGTGACATGTTTCCAACAACATTTTCAGAGATGAAAGGGGTAGCATGAGAACTTGGAGAGATGAAGATCCCTTTGAAACCAAATTCCAAACAAATAAGATAGAGACCCTACAGGTTGAATCCAATGTATAAACAGAAAGTGAAGGCATAGATTGATAAAATGTTAGAGGTTGGTGTCATAGAACCTGTTGAAGAGTCTGAGTGGATTACCCCTATGGTAGTCCAGGAGAAGAAGAAAGGGGGAATAAGGATTTGTGTAGACTTGAGGAAGTTGAATGATGCATTTCTACATGATCCCTTCCTATTCCATTTACAGATGAAGTATTGGATAATGTAGGAGGACATGAAGCCTATTCATTCACTAATGTATTTTTAGGATATCACGAGATTAGAATAACAATAGAATATCGTCATAAGACTACATTTGCCACATAATGGGGGTCATATCAGTATATAATGATGCTTTTTGGATTGAAGAATGCCTATGTTATATTTTCAAGAGTAGTAGTAGCTACCTTTAAGGATTTTATACATAATTTTTTTGAAAGTTTATTTAGATGATTGGACACTATTTAGCTTATTGAAGCATCATGTTGAAGTGTTAAGATTGGTGCTAGACAGTTGTAGACAATGTCAAATCTCACTGAACATTAAGAAATGTATATTCAATGAATCATTTTGGGTCTTTCTAGGACATGTGGTGGGTAAACAAGGTTTGCTGCTAGATCTTGTGAAGATTGTTGCCATTGTTAACTTACTACCACCTAAGTCGATGCGTTAGTGAAAAAGTACACTTGGTCATACATGATACTACAGGAAGTTCATAAGGGGATATGCATAGATTACTGCACCCATGGAGAAATTGTTGAAGAAGCACATTAAGTATCAGTGGAATGATGAGTGCCAATAGAGTTTGGACATCTCGAAGGAGAAAATGGTGAGAACACAAATTTTGTTCTTTCCAGACTCGTCAAAGGAGTTTCATGTTCACGTGGATGCATCTGCAATAACACTTGGAGCAGTATTAACACAACCACGAGAAGGTGACGTAGATCACCCAATAACATTTGCAAGCAAGAAGCTGTCAGATTCAAAACATAATTACAATACAACAGAAAGAGAAGGTTTGGCTATGGTGTATGCATTGCAAAAGTTTAGACATTGTTTGTTAGGCCAACATTTTAAGATGTTCACAGATCACTCTGCTCTTAGATACCTAGTCAACAAGCCAGTGTTAGGGGGACAAATATGTTGATGGTTGTTGTTATTCTAGGAGTTTGATTTTTAAATAGTGGTGAAACCCGGAATATTGAATGTAGGGCCAGATAATCTGTCTAGGATAACTAATGGAGAGGAACCAAGCAACTTGGAGGACAACTTTATTGAGCCACAACTCTTTTCAGTACATATTGTTGATGAGTATTTTGTTGACATTATTGAATTTTTGAGTACAAGATTTGCCCCAAAGGAATATAACATTGCGTAGAAGAAAAATATGGTGGTCATAGCTACATAATACCAACTTATTGCAAGTCACTTGTATAAACTAGGTGCAAATAGTACCCCAAGGATATGTGTCATGGAACATGAACGTCCCATCATTTTAGTAGAAGCACATGAAGGGATATTTGGAGGACATTATGCAGGGAAGGCTACTGCATAGAAGATATTGCGTGCGAGACTTTGGTGGCCAACAGTTTCGAAAGATGCAAAAGGAGTACTATCAGAATTGTGATGTCCGTCAAAGGGTTAGAAAACCATCCAGGAGGGATGAGATGCCATTAAGACCTCGTGTAACTTTGAAAGTGTTTGACAAGTGGGCAATATATTTTGTAGTTGCAATCAATCCACCAGCTAGAAGATTAGGAGAAAGATACATCATTACAGTGAAAACATATTTTAACCAGATGGGATGAAGTAGCAACAATGAAAGATTGCAGCGCACTTCCTGTTTGAACAAGTAATTACAAGTTTTGGATGCCCTAGAGTTTCGATGAGTGATCAGGGGACTGATTTCATCAATAATACCATCTAGACAATGACTGAAGAATTTGAGATACATCATCAGAAGATAACTCCATACCATCCTCAGGCTAATGGAACAATGGAAGCATTTAACAAGATATTGGAGAATGCCTTAACTAAGATTTGCAATGTAAACATGGATGATTGGGATTTGAAGATACCAACAATGTTATGGGCCTATAGAAATACATGCAAGAAGCTAACATGGAAAACACCTTTCATATTGGTGTTTGGACAGGAAACAATAATCCCTTTGGAGTATTTGATACCAAGTCTACGCATTGCATCCATTACAAACTTGATAGAAAGAGGCGCAATACAGAAAATATTAGCTCAACTCATGGAACTAGAAGAAGACATGGTTATGGTTGGTTTCCATCAATAAGTATAGAAAACAAAGGATAAATCTTGGCATGATAGAAACATTAAGAAGAAGAGCTTTAAGGAAGGAGATCTGGTTCTCCTCTATTACAATAAATACTTGCAACACCCAAGGAAGTTTAGGATGCATTGGCTAGGGCCATATGATATCAAGTCTGTTATAGATGGAGGTGTTGTGCAGCTGCAAGACTTAGCAGGTAAGGAGATTCAAGGTTTGGTGAATGGCAGTCGACTGAAACTGTATAAGGACAATCGACCCAACAACCCTAAGTAGTTGCAGCACAAAGAAGTAGAGTTGTACATAGTGTATATAATAGGAATCAAAAGAAGAAAAAGAAAAGAAAAAACGAGTAAAAGAAGAGAAAGGAAGAAAAAAGGGGAAAAAGAAGAAAAATACAAAAATAAGTAGTAGATGGATAAATGGTAGACAGACAGTAAGTGGTGGAACATAAAATGATGACATTGCATGTCAAAAAAAGGTAACTAGACATAAAACACAGCATGACGGGACAAAGAGCAGCCAAAAAAATAAAGATGATGACTAGAAAAGTGGAATTCGATAGAGCATTTATGACAGGTCTTCTTAAAGAAGAAAAATTGCAAGGCAAGCTTGATTGTGACTTGGAGTAGATGAGAGCTAACGATGATTCAGAGTAGTAGTTTCAAGATTTTGCAATATGGCTCTGTTGAAGGTTGAAGCTCCTAGTTGAATGACAAGGAAGACATAGAGTGTTGTGAAGTATGCAGAGGAAGCAGTCGTAGAGGTAGAAAACTCTATTTAGTTAGAAGGAGTTGTCGATGTGGATGCGATCCCATCACCCGTCAAGGAACAAGTTCGTCCAACAATTGTCGATGAATAGGAACCAATGACTGAGCATATGGATGTGGATTCGAGGGCCGAAGAAAAAAACCCTACACAACAACTTAGCCTAGGAGCACCACAACAGATGAACGGGGAAGACAATGAGAGAACATAATCCAATGAACTCAGAGGATAGACAAAAGCACAAAAACCTTCCAGAGAACCAACACAACAGAAAAAATATTAGGTACAGGTGGAGGATGTCATAGGTCAACATAATTACGATGTAGAAGACGAAGAGGATGCGCATAGAGAAGCAGGGCCATCGACATAGACATCAGACACAAAGGGAAAATAGACAACACAAAGATTCCCACGCAAAGACAAAGAAGTAGTATTGAAGCTACCATGCATACCCAAAGGAGTCTTGATCCTTCCTGACATATTAGGATGTATGGAGAAATTGAAGTATTTCGATCACGACGTAACATACAGGGACAAGTTTCTGGAGTTTGCATCACAAGTATATATGGAGAGAAAAGGAACAAGTTCATTAGGAGTTCCATTATTAGAGCCAAAGCAGTGGATTATAGGGTGGTATAACACAAGGATAGTGAACTTATTGGAAATCCCTCATTTTGGACGGGGTAAAGATGTAAACAATTGTGTTAAACAATTATTGGCATTGTTGCATGGGGGTATTCTATGGATGGACATACTAGTTTCAATAGATGTTGATCATATTACAAAAATTACAGTTCATCCAACAGATGGAGAAAAGCCAACACAATATTTAAATGATAAGACTAAGGAGAAAGCCCTAATAGAAGAAATGAAGAAGACATGTGCAACTGAGAAGTGTCCCAATGAATCATAATCAATAGAAACATTGAACCTGCGAAGAGATTGGCAAAAAAGTTGATGGCTTGAAAAATGTTAAGGAAACGTGGCAAGGAAGAAGCACCTGTAGGAGTTATAGTGGCAGCCGTGCAATGCACGAAGGGGACTTTAGTCAGTTGGATCCCTTACTTATTGAACCTATTTTTGGATGATTGCAAGGATGGACAAGATCTTGGAACAAAGTTCCATTATGCATGGTTGATAATATTTATAGCTTTGGTGGGTTGGAGAGAACCGAAATACAATGGATTTTACCCAAGGGTAGGAAAGTGCAGTGCAACGAAGTATATAAAATTGTGGCACACTTCCGATGCAAAATAAAGGAAGGAAATTTCCAATATATTTGCTATGTACTTTGATGAGATGCAAGAAAAGGTGGTCGAGACATGGAGGATACCACCAGAAGTGGTGGAGGAGCATCAAGGAGTAGCAAATTTTAAGACTTCTAGACACAATATGTGGATTCAAGCAAAAAGGGATCCCAAGAAGGAATGGTTTCATACGAGGTACTGTGTGATAGGAGAGGAAGTCCAATAGTACGAGTGATTCTCAAGAAGGCACAAAAGGGTAAGCAACAAGTAGAAGTTGGCCCGTCGCATACATCAAATAGTCCAACAACAAATATGAGAAAGGCTGCAGAGCGCACCAAGGATACTGGAGGGAGCACGACAATGAGAAAACATTGACAAAAGAAAATTCCAAAGCCCTCAACGCATGAGAAGGAATGCACAGAAGTGAGAAATGGAGGAACATAACAGAAGGATACTAATAGGGGAGAATAAAAGGATGTTAATGTTCCTACACAAGAGGAACTAGGAGGAGGAGATATCCCTGACATGGATATACCAACGACTACAACGTAGACAGACACCCTGCCGATGAAGAGGACAATCCTACAGTCAGGAGGACAACGAAAGAAATGAAGGCGCACAAAG
This sequence comes from Picea glauca, assembly GCA_000966675.3. NCBI lineage: Eukaryota > Viridiplantae > Streptophyta > Pinopsida > Pinales > Pinaceae > Picea > Picea glauca. Next base: position 2,838,957 of record JZKD02S1001157.1, read on the forward strand.
GTGTCTCTGAATTTACAATTACAGAAGATGATGCTGAGTTAGTTGATGATAAGGTACAAGACCGTGCAGTAGAGTTGCAGGACAATGAAAAAAAACAACGAGAGGAGATCATTAAGAAGCTGACAAAGGTTAAGGAGACATTAGCACAACTGCAACTGAATATAACGCAGCCAAAGGAACATCCACAACCACAACAAACTTCTTAGGAAATGACAGTTCTAGCATAAGATACGGTTTACGGTCTAGATTATAACGTCAGGGAGTGAAATTTTTTCTATCACTTAAGACATGTTACAAATGGATGAGGAGACAACACAAAAGGTTGTGAAAGACATAGATCACTTGGACTTGGCACTGTCCAAGGTCCCCACGAAGGTGTTGTATAAACTGCAAGTTAGTGTCGCACAAGAGATCCAATCAAGAGCTCGAGTAGATGCGATAGATTTAACATTGGTCAAGCAAGTAAATGACACATTGAAGCTAACAATAAACCAGGTGCAAGTTGAGAGAGATGACGCAGTGCGTAGAAGAAGTGTTTAAGACAATTCCCGAGAGCACAAAGAAAGGAAATATACAAATAGAAGAGAAGATCAAGAAAATAGCCCAGACAATGGAGAACTATAGAAGCCATATCACAAAGTTGATGACACTCCTACAACCAAGCACTCCACCAGAGGTCAGATCACAAAGGGTGCAGGAGAAGATACATCATAAGGACAACATTGTACAAAACTTCCATGAAATAATAGAGTTATATGATAGAATCACACAATTATGGAGGAGCTTACTGGAGGATAACAAACAACAGGACTTAGACAAGAAATAAGAAGGAGTAAACAATGCAGTGCATGACTTGAAGAAGAAAAAAAAAGACGACGACAATAAAAGATTGGTTGAGTAGTGCATAGGACTTGAAGAATTTACAAGTAGAAATAAACACCATTCAAGTAGAGAAGCAGTCAAGGAAGGCTCAGCTGGAGCCACTGCAAGAGAGAGTAGAGAAAATGCTGACTCAGATTGATGTAGCCAACTTGGATACTGAAGAAATGATGAAGGAGCACATCATTGCGCAGACTGTGGAGTCTGTAGCAGAGAAGAGTGCACAGGAAAAAACTCAAGTTGAAGAAATTTCAGTAATATTCCAAGAGTTGGAGAAGTCAGTAAAGGATGCAAACACTGCCTGAGTGGCTTGGTGTTTGGGTCCTATAATTATAGGCGACTTGATTCTTCGACTGTTGATTTGGCGTTTCGCCCGTGATGACGAAGTATGGCTCGGTTGATCCCGTTTCCTCCCTCCATTCTTTTCGCTCAATCCCCCATCATCCTGTTGCATCCTTCATACACGTTGCGCCCTCACTCCCTTGTCCTGTGGCCCCATTGACTACCTCTCGCTAGTCGCCCATCCATACATAATCAGACTTAGGATGAACAAAAAGAACAATAGGTTAGTTAGGTTAAAATAATAATAAATATTAGTGTAGTTAGGATAGGTTGAATTAATTAATAAACAACTAGTTAAATAATTAATTAATTATTAACTAAGTTAATTCCTAAGTTAGTAACTAGGTTAGTTTTAAATAAAATAAAATAAATTAATAAAATAAATCAAAACATACAAAACCAAAAAATTGAATAAAACAATTACAAAAATAAAACATAAAATATTTAAAAAACAAAACATATAAAATAAACACAAAATATAAAACAAAATATTAAAAAAAATTCAAAAAACATATAAAAAACAAATTAAAATATACAAAACAAACATGCATAAAACGTAACACATAAAATATAAAACATATAATATTAAAAATGATATAACTTAGACTAACCTACGCTTTACCCTAAGTTCTACCCCATGCCACCCTCCTCCCCTACGTCACATTCCACTCAACCCCCCTCATACCTCACCCCTACGACATACTCCACTCACCCATCCCCACCCCGTCACCCTCCACTCAAACTACCCACGCACATCCCCATACACCAGCGCCCCCCATCCCCTTCATATCAAAACTAATCAACGCGCCATCATTTTTCCGGACCCCCCCTCACCTTCCGAAGTTTAACGAGAGGGGGGGGGTCGGGAATTTGAATTAATAATCATGCACATCTGAACGACCCAGGGACAGCCACTCAAATCAACGGTCCAGATTGGATTCCGGACCCCCCGCCCTTTCTACATTTAAAGAGGGGGGGAGGGAGGGGTTCCGGAATACCGCCCCCCGAAGAAAAACAACTTTTGCATATTTTTACCTTTTTTTGTCGGTTTTACTATGTGTTCGTCCGAGGCAGTTTCTGGGCAAATGGAGATAGATTTTGAAAATACGAGAGAGGTTTTTTCTCAGCACGGGATGAAGAACAAAAACCTCTCTCAGTTTTTGCAGGGTAGTTACGAGCAAGGAGAATCGAAGACATCTTCGAGGCCTATTTTTCCAGATTTTCAATTTTTCGTTTGAGTCTCGATCTTGCAGGAGCTGTTATGGCAAACTGGGGACGAATTTGGTGAAACCAGGAGTTTTTTGTCCAACACATGCCCATCTACAATAACCTCTTTCAATTTTCACCTAGGTGTCATCATTCAAGATAAAATCATGTCTGCTCTGACCCCTTTTTCGCAGAAAACCGGTCCGTATTTAATGGTAGACTGTTCCAAATTTTGTGGGAGTGGTGGCTATTTTTGGCCGAAGCGGTTAAACCGACTTCCGAAACTTATTGGGATGATCTATCCTATTTATTCAGAGGATTTTGATGTAAAATGGTTCGACCTGTGAGGTTCCTGGCTGGACTGTGGGCTGTGCTTGGCCATAAAAACTTCTTTATGTAATTTTTGAATGATCAATCAGTGATGGACATGTTATTTTTG
>JZKD02S1001157.1:2857426-2922525 GCA_000966675.3 Picea glauca
CTAGGAACATGAAAATATGTAATATAATCAAAGTTTCGTTCTAAGAGATGTACCCTAAGGAATCGTCGGTGTAAAGTTGGATCATGAACCCGGTATACTCTGTTTAGCTGTGACATAACCAGTTGAGCGTTGAGATAGACCCGGAGATGAGAGATACCCAATGACAAGGCGTCACGAAGCAACTCAATAACTGCACTATACTCGGTGACATTATTTGTGGTGTCACCTAAGCATATACCTCCGGAAGATAACAACTGGCCCTGAGGTGTAAAGATTACCCAAGCTGCGGAGGCAAGCCTCCGCGTTTTCCAACTAGCACCGTCTGCATACCCAACGAACACCTCAGAATCACTTGACATCTGCCATATTGACGAAAGATAACATCAATGACACGTCCATAACACTTAAAAGAAACTAAAAAGTAATAGTACAAAGACTATACATATGTTACAAAAAGTTACGCACAGTGACCTGTCTATGAATAATACTTATTGAGGTAGAGCCCATTTCTAGGCTCTGCCAAAGCATTTCCTTCAAAATTAACCAAACGATAAGCGACCTTTTTTAATACCTCTTTTATGATGAAGGGTCCGAACCACCTGGGTTTAAATTTGCCTGCCCCCAGGGGGTCCTTATCTTGGTCATAGACCAGGACAAGGTCGCCTTTAGAGAAAATACGAGGACGAACGGACCTATCATACTGACACTTGACCTTATGTTTGCGAGCTTCATTGGTCAGGGCCGCATCGTGACGTTGCTCATTGAGCTGCTCAAGGTGTACTAACCGTTCTTCAAGTGGAGAAGTGTCTAGCAATAATTGTACTGCCAATTTTAGAGATGGGATTTGACATTCGATGGGCAAGACTGCCTCTAGCCCATAAATGAGTTGAAAAGGTGAGAAACTGGTTGTAGTCTTAACAGATGTTCGGTAAGCCCATAATGCCGAGTATAACATTAAATGCCAATTTGACTTGGTTGAGTTGATAGTTCGTTGTAGAATAGTCTTAAGAGTTTTGTTTACAACTTCCACCTACCCATTGGCTTGGGGGTAGAAGGTGATGAATGCTCTTGCCGTAACCCAAGATTTGATGTTAATTCAGTCATCATTTGGTTCTGAAAGTGACTGCCATGGTCAGTGAAAATCTCTCTCGGGATGCCGAACCTTGCTATGATTTGGTTTAATAAGAAGAGAGTTGCAGTCTCTCCATCATCTTTAAACGTTGGCATAACTTCGACCCACTTAGTGAAGTAGTCGACAACTACTATGATATAGCGGTGCCCCCTTGATGACGAGGGCTTGCAAGTAGTGTAATCAATTCCCCACTTAGTGAAGGGACCAACTGTGATGACAAGAAACATAGGAGCGAGATGTGCCCTCATCTTCCGAGAGAAGATTTGGCATGGATGGCACTTCTTGACCAATTCGATACAATCTTTGATAAGTGTTGGCCAGAAACAACCTGCTCGTAGAATCTTTTTGGTTGTTTCCAACCCAGACAAATGACCGCCACAAGCTCCGATATGGAAATCGTTGAGCATGATGATGGCCTCCTCATGTGTGAGACATCGACGTAAGATATAGTCTACACCTCTCCGATACAACGTATCATTGAGTATGAGATAATTCTTAGCCTCATGGCGTATTCTCCGACGCTCGTCACGAGAAGCAGAGGTGGGGCACTTCAAAGTCTGGAGATAGATAAGTATATCTCCATACCAGGGATCTGAAGATGTAATAAAAAACATATCTCCCCAGATAGGTGATTCCTCAGGCACAACATCACCTGACTCAACCGGAAGTTCCGAAATAAGCTCTGCGAAGACCAATGACTTTTTGGAGTTCGCTGAAACGAAGTCTAAGTCAAATTCTTGGAGGATGACGATCCATCTATTGATTTTTCCGCCTATAACTCGTCGTGTCAATATGTACTAGAATGGATTCACGACAACAATGACAGTGGTCTTGCGAAACATAACATAGTGACGGAACCGTTGAATAGCATGAACTGTTGCCAACGTAAGTTTTTCGATATGAGAATAATTGAGTTCTATTCCTACGAGGCCTTGGCTTAGGTAATAGATCACGTATTCTGAGAATGAATCATCTTCCTGAACTAAAACCATGCCAATGGTTGACTCTGCGGAAGCCAGATATAATAAGAAATCTTTGTTATAGTTAGGTGGTTGTAGAAGAGGTGCAGTTGTGAGGGCGTGTTTTGATGCATCGAAAGAGCGTTGAGCGGCTTCGTCCCAGAAAAAAGGAACGTCTTTATTTAGTAAACGCATAAAACCCTTGGTGATTTTGGCATAGTTGGCGATGAAGCGTCGTAAGAAGTTCGCCTTGCCTTGTAGACTCTGAAGTTGTAGGATTGTGCATGGGGGGGGGGGGAAATGGATTATTGCCTCCACCTTAAGAGGATCGACCATGATTCCTGTTGTTGATACGATGAAACCTAACAAACGTCCTGACGTTATGCAAAAGCTGCACTTGTTTGGATTCAAGTGAATCCTAAAGTAGCGACAACATTCGAAGATTAGTCTAAGGTGTATGGGATGATCCATTCTCTTGCGAGAGCGTGATGCTAAATCATCTAGGTAGGCCTCGACTATATGCTTGAGGTCATGAAAAGCAAAAGACATGGCCCGTTGGAATGTGGCTCCAACATTTTTAAGGCCAAAAGGCATCTTACGATATGCGAATGTACCCCATGGATAAATGAATGCCATTTTATGTTGGTCTTCGGGTTTGATTTGGATTTGATTATATCCCGAAAAACCATCCATGAAAGAAAAGGCTTTACAACCAACACAGTCATCAATGTTCTGGTCAATGAATGGTGTTGGAAAATTATCTTTGGGACATGCCTTGTTTAAATCACGAAAATCAGTACATACACGAATCGTGCCTTGTTTTTTATTGACCGACACAGGATTTGACACCCATTGAGTCAAATGGATAGGATAAATAAAACCTGCCTTTAGCAATTTCTCAACCTCAATCTTGATGGCTACTACTTTCTTGGGATTAACTKGACGAAGTTTTTGTCGAACAGGCTTCGCATCAAGATATGTTGTGATTTCATATTCAACTATTTTTGGATTGATACCTGGCATTTTCTCATAAGACCAGGCAAAAACGTCGCGGAATTCTTTGAAAAGATCTGTGTAAATTTAAATCTATTCAGGGGAGCAATCCGCTCCGACGAAGATATTCTCCACGACGTCAGGGTTTCGGGAGATGTTGATTGGTATAGTTTCAGCGATAGTCGCCATATTTCCCTCAACATAAATTTCATGTGTAGCTAAGAGATTAATAGGACACGACTGATCTCCCGTCATGGTAACAGTGGATTCTCCTGCTTCGATTCGGCTTAACTCTGGGAGAAAATATGATTTGTGATGAAGATCTTCCCAAGTTTTGTCCGGACTAGTCATTGCTTTGATTACTACTTCATCAGAAAGCAAGACTAAGTCTAACGAATCGACGTTAGCGAGAGAACCCTAAGCCCAAATAGGCTCTAGAAGTGGATCTAACTCTTGTGTAGGAGTCAGATCAGGGTTAGCTGAAGCTTGCTGGACTAAAGAGTATGCTACTTTAGCAATAGACAAGGGCATGGACATGCCTGGGTGCCCTGTCTCATCCATCGTGGCTGATGGGGAAGGAAGAACCCAAGGATCCTCAAAGTAAGTCGTGTGGAACGACGAAACTTGAAAAATCTCAACCTTATGGTGATTAGATATAAATTTGATATCGTCATGAGGAGGTGGGTAATCGAAGGTACCCATCAAGGATGGGCACAAACCAACTTCTACGTTAACGACACCTGGTTGAGGATTATCAATCATCGGGATCGTGGATGCCCCCAAAGCTGGGTCAGGTCTGGAGAAAGACAATTGATCGATGGTCACTATCCAGCCCTCATGTGGAAACAACAAGACTCGAAAAACTGTAGCAACCACAACTTGCATATCATAAGTCCAACTCCGTCCTAACAAGAGGTTATAGTCGAGGGGAGTATCGACTACCTCTACTTTGACACACACAGTTTTCCCTCCTAACTGCACAGGGAAAGAAGGAACGATGCCATGTGGTCGGAATGAACGACCGTCGAAAGCAGTGAGGAGAGCAGGTGATGGAGACAAAACGGGATGGCCAATGGCCTTCCAACATGCTAACGACATAACGCATGTCGAGGCGTCCTCGTCGACCACCGTGCGGAAGATATTCTGAGTAAAAGTTTTCGTGGGATGAGCCACTACTATTTGAAACGCTACGTAGTAAGGAAGGCGAGGTTTTAAGTAGGTTGTATCTAACATGATGGTACCCGGATTACAATTCTCAGTAGAGCCCAAGGCGGTTAACAAGGCTTTCCTCTAAGCAGGGCAACTTTGGAGGACCTCCAAAGAAGACATCTCACAAGGGGTTTGTGATAAATCTTCCACCACAGAGTAATTCTGGGTGGACCTTGCGTTGGGGTTGTGAGAATCTTTTTTAAATTCACCCTTTGGAATGCGTGTCATTGTTTCTCCCAACGTCTTCTCAATCTGTAGAGGAAGATATGGGAGATCAACTTCTTTACCCTTCTCAGAAGCGCTTGGTTTACTATAATCGTGCGCTCTAGTTGATATGAAAGCATCACCCCTAACCATATATATGTTCACGGATGAGGGATTGTTTGGAGGCGGGCAGGTTTCTTGGCTACCCCCTTCTATGCTTGTAGAGGCTTGAGTTAGATTTTGCCCATGTTGAAAGGGATTAGTCAACACTGCTTGCTGTTGTTCTGTGACAAACTTTTGGGCCTCTGGAAGTCGAGGAAAAAGATGGGTCGGGTGGTCTTCCGTGCACAAGTTGCATGGATACCTCACCTTCTGTTTTTTCGTGTTGTCCCCGCCAGCATTATCAATGGGTTTTTTATCCCCCTTACCCTTCTTTCGTTGTTTTTTCTTCCCTTCGGGCTGCTGGGTGGCCTTTGGGTTAGTCATCTGCATGGTGTGTACTTTTGACGTTTGGGTAGGGGGAGCAGCCAAAGCAGTAGTTTGGCTAGCCGTTGTGTGTTGTATGGATAACTGTTGCAACTGCTTTTTCAATTGCTCAGCAGGCTTGGTTTGTGCTAAACCAACAATACCATCGGCATGTGGTCCAACTCTCTGTCTAGTTTTATCTAGTATCGAACGTGGCGCATCTGGCAAGATGTTGAATAATAAACCAGATTGAGAATAGATGAGCTCAAACTGTTGAGCCCTCATGATGGCATCTTATTCAGAGAAAACTCTGGATGTCGCGACGTATTTGGATAACTGTGGGACCAAAGACATAAGGAACCACTCAAGCAGGAATGCTGGTGGGACTGGTACCTTGATTAAACTCTTCCACCGTCTCCACTCTCGGATATGATCATAGATATGGTCCATTGTTGTATGTTTGAAATTGGCGAGAAGCTCCGTGCCAGCGTCGTATCTCACAGGTAACTGGAAATGGTTAAGGAAGGCCATCGCCATTTCGCCAAAAGAAGAGTATCTTGAGCGATCAAGTTTGATGTACCATTTCGCGGCACTTCCAATGAGAGTACGTTGAAACAATCGCAACTGTATGGAGTCATCTTTCAATGAGTTAAATGAGCACCAAAGATGAAAGGTAGTCACATGATCACCTGGATCTTCTTTAGGCTTGGCCTCGAACTTTGGAATGTTCGAAGGCAACTTCGTCGGCATAGGAGGCCAACGCGGATCGTGACAAATAGGATCATTCAACAACCTTGTGAAATATGGCAAGTGTAAAGTTGCCAGGAATGGTAGTTTGGGTTGCTGCTAATAACCTGGGAAAAACGGTCCTGGAGTTTGACTGGCACTAGGTTGCCAGGAAAAGTTTGGCTGTTGACCCGGATTCTGGTAGAAACCATGACGCTGGCTAGCGTAAGGATTTTGCATCTGTGGAGACATCATCGACTGATTTCCCAAAAAGGACATAGAGTGTTGGACATGCATTGTATTCGAAGGACTTTGGGAAGGATTACCCCATGCCGGTCCCGTGGGGATAGGCATAGTAGTCTGTTCAGGGTTCCATTGATTGTGGAAAGAATTACCCCAGAATGACATTCCGGAGGAGGGGACGGATCCTTGCCCTGAATTCCAAGGTCCTACTATGTGTGCCCCCTGTGCAGAAATAGTACCCTACGCAGGAGTAGATTGTCCAAAAATGGGGTTGCCCCCAGTCGTGAAAGTGGCTGATGAGAATGTGTTGTTACCAAACGTTCCGTTCCAAGAAAATGGTGTCGAACCTACCGTCATACTATGTGAAGGTGGTCCCTGACTCCCCGCTCCAAATAAACTATTGTGTGTAGGTTGCCCGACGGATTGTTGATGCGAACCGCCGAGTGAAGGGGACGAAGGAGAGATATGAACTCCTGCGTAAGGAAAAGTGTTAAAAGGGACATGAGTGCCCCGTAAGTGACCTTGTAGAGGAGCGCTAGAGCTCTCTGCCCCCAGACCCAAAGTCTGTAAAGTGGAGTAGGTTAGTACAGGACTTGTAGCTGAACTAGACATATTGTATGAGAATGGAGGGCTTGTCTCACTTGGTGTGAAGGGGGTTGTGGCCACCGCCATAGACGGGTTCGGTCCACTGTGTGACATAGTTGCGGCCGAGACCATGGTGGCTCGGACCGACGATGGTAGGTTAGGAGATGACTCTCCTGTGGTGACAACCGTGACGGGAATTGAAGAATTCCTAGAAGAAGTAACAACATTTGTATCCATTGCTGTGTGAGGCACTGTCTGGCGTTCGTGAAATTGGATTGGTACAATAAACGGTGCCAAGATATCAGTGGTTGGGGTTTCAACCGAGCCAAGAGCAGTTGCTTCAAGGTTCAAAATGGTTGATTCCTTAGGGGATTGTTCAGGCACAATGGTTTGTAACTCGATCACTTCAAAAGACCCTTGTTGGTTTAGCTTCCGCCTTAATGGTGGCAGGGGTGGCTCCAGTGTAACCGGCGGCAGACCAAGAAGCCTTCGTGACCGACCAAGCTCGGGATCCTCCACTGTGTGAGAATATCCAAGACACTCTAAGGTAGTCTAACAGTTCAAAAGTAACACACACTAAAAATAAGCCCCTAAGAGATAAGACAAGCAATCATTAAATTATCTGGAAGAACGGTTACAACAACCAACACTAGAGCAACTTACCGGTGCAAGTGCAACTCGAACACAGAAGCACCCTCTGGGTATACTCTGCAAAGTGTGGCCCAATTTCTGTCCTAGGTACCATGATATACCCCCGTAGTCACCTGTGTATGTCCCTAAAAAGATTGGCAACTAGGTTGCCAGCACGCGAACAGTCACTAGGCGGGTACAGTCGAAAGTCGGGTAGACCACAATGAGCAAGGTATCGAGCCCGAAACCTGTCAAGGGTATTGAGAGAAAATGGTCCGGAAGACAACTGAGGACCTTGAATGGATTCGAGACCTATGAAGCCCCGTGGCAAATGCAAACGATGGAATCCCAAAACAAGCCCTCTATATGTGTTCTCCACTACGATTGGTCCGACTTTGGAGGGGTTATCTCCGCTACCTTCCCGCACACGACCTCATGTTTATCCCCTGTGTTAGAGGGGGGTCCCATATAACTTCCATGAAACTGGACTTATACACTCCTTATCTCAGACTCCAATGTTCGGTTTTGGATGGCCTTGAAGAGTTTCCTCTCCAACCTAATCCAAGGCCCTAGTCCTGAACTAGTTTGTGAACCCTACAAACAGAAAAGTCTAGTAGATTTTAAAATTAGCGTTGCTTTTATGGCTTTGTATTACATCAAGGGGTATGAGGGTTAAACTGATGATGTGTAAAATACGAAAGAAAAAAATGAATAAAAAAGCTGGAAACAAAACTTTTACTGAATGCAAAATTTCAACAACTTTTCACAAAGAAAGATTTTTTATTTTTTCTAAGATTTTGGACAGCAAACTCAAAGGAATTTCACTCGACTACAAGCTACTTATTATCTAAGTGAACTGCAAAAACTTATGAAATAAAAGACTTCTCCCAAGCTAATGATGCAGAAACACACTCTTCAACCAAAGAAGAAAACATAAAGAGATTTTTTATTTATTTAAGTGCTAGTAAAGCAAGAAAGGGAAAATACCGACAAGCAAAAAACCAAGAAAAACAATTCTGGCTTAAAGCGTAGATCACAAAGAATCAGATTAAAGAATCACACAATGGAAATTGTAAAAACAATGACTCTCACGCTTGTCTAAAAACCATAAGAAAACAAAAATTTTATTTTTTATTTTTCTGACAATGTTTTAAATGAGAAAAAGCAAGCTAAGGCTAAAAATAATCCTAAGCTACTGACTGTTCAAACATAGATTTAAATACCTGAGAGGAATACTTCTTATCAAAGGAGGGGATGACTGCCCCACCCTAAACAAAAAGTAGCCTGTACAAGCACGCGACTGTCACTCAAACAGAACGCGGCTGAATGCGTGTTGAACAACAACAGAGGGCGTGTACACGTGGGCTGACCTTGTATAGGCCGCGTGTATATCTAAACTCTAAGGAAAAATATGAAAATAGATAGACCGGACCAGGAAGAGACCTCTGGTATTGATAACCAGGATCCCTTGAAGGCTTGGATACTCTTTCTAACAGAAAAACAAATAATGCAAGGAAAAATAATAAGGCAAAAAACAATATGAGATAGGACGGTTAGCAAACAAGACTCAGACAAAATTCCAGAAAACCCCCTGAGAATGTGTGATTCTGACAGGGAAGAGGAGGACTGCCTCTAAGGTTCTCTGAACTCCTACATTCTACTGCTATCTCTACAGCTAGCGTTCACACGTGGGCTATAAGAGGATAGGGCGCGAGTACACGCGTGCAGGCCGCGTGTACCTCTGTGTGTCCCGAAAAACACAGTCAAGCAAAAGTCAGGGATATATGGTATGGAAAACCAGACTCCCTGCTAGCTCAGACCTTACAGAAACGAAAAGAAAAGATAGGCAAGAAAAAACTAGTCTTTAAACTACCCAAAAACTAAATTTATTTTTACAGGAACCCTAAAGAGTATTCTCGCCAATACGATCGCCAATTCTGTTGTTGGGAAAAACACCCTACAGACTAGCAAATAGAGTTTAGTCTTTGCATGCAGATTTGACCGAATAGAAATTACTTTCTACCTACATCCCTAGATTTAAATCCCCTTTTCTAAATGCATGGGAAGATCCACCTACCTTGTTACCGACGTTTGATGTCGATCCTCCGTTGTGCTTGATTACTTGTTCGCAATGCTCCTTCCAAAGATGACCTGCACTCAAGACAAACAACAACTATGCATGCATGCTACTTCTATACTAACGAGTTAGAAATCAAACATAAACTAATCAAACCATAGAAAGTTCATGAATTGGGACGGGAAAAGCATTTTCTTTATTACTTAAAATGAGTCAACTTACAAAAGTTGAGACCGACCACCGCTCCTTGAACCTGATCCCGGGCTCCTCTTCTTCTGTCCTTCAACTGCTTTGCTTTAAATCTCCTTTGGCATTAGGAAAGGCTAAAGGGTTGGGACAATGGAATACGTAAATGGGTAGAGTTTCTTTGCTATATTTTTTCCTCCTCCAAATGGTACCCCTACCCCTTCTTTTATAGGCTAGAACGAGTTAGGTTTTTGGATGAACCCTCAGCCATGCATGGCTGGAAGTTTCAGTTAACTCACCCATAGCTTTTTGTTCCATCGACAACTTTCCTTTTTTTCGTGCTTTTGTAGGTACACATGGGTTGTTGTGAGTCAGCTAGCATGTACACGTGGGCAGTAATGTGTTAGGGCGCGTGGGCCTTTACACAAGAGGATTTTCAAAGAGTTGTTTAGCAGAGTTTTGGCAAAGAAGGGATATGAGTTGGCCTGATTCCAGGTAAGCCTGTGTGGTGCAATTTAGGGTTATAACAATCGGTGTACTCCAACACCAACTAGTCTCTCTCCTATGGTATAGTTGTCCATCTCGTGTATTGATCATCATAGTTTCCAACATGATAGAATTCCTTTTCGAGGGCATAAAAAAAAACCACCCAAGTGCATTATGTCCTAAATGTTGTATTCTCATCTCCTTCAAGTATCTCCCATTAACTTTCCCACTAATCTTTGACACGGAGAAGAGCCTTAAGGAGTGCAAAGATGATATTTTTGATGTCTAGAAAAATTTAAGCAGGGTAATAACCCTCTAATAGATTTAACCATATCTCCAAAGAATCTGCATCTATTTTGCCTTCAAATAAAGGAATTCCAAAGTTATCATGTATGTTGAAGGTTGTCGCACCTCCAAAATGGTTGCTTGTTGAAGGTGTTTCGACTGTTGTTGGGAGTCGTCAAAGAATTTGGGTGAAATTGTCCATCATATCATTCCTTTGTCGCATGAGGGTTTCCTTGAGAAACAAGTTGATAGGATCTCTTTCTCTATCATCTCTCTTTTCAACCGACATGGGAGGCCATTTGGGCCAGTGAGAGTGTCCTTCCCTAAGTGAAATTAGTTTGAGATTCAACTTTCTATACCCTGGCCTATACCCCGGCCTCGTCGATGACAAGCACTGAGAAACAACAAAGAACATATTACTCTAATACCATTGATCTAGAATATATAGAGAATAAAATGAAAGAGGATAATATGAATGGAAACACACACAAACATAGAAATATTTTAGATATCACAATAATACATTGAGAACCAAATTCTATTAATGAATCAAATAGTAAAACACTGTGAAATACAAAGCAATACAAACTAGCTAGAATAATGGTAGCTTATCTCTGAAGAGAGAGGTGTTGACTACACTTATTCATAAGATGCTCATTACAAGAGGCACAAATTGCCTTTTGACATAAAGTACTAAACTTTAAAAGGCAAAACCTCTAAATATCCAAAACCCAAACTCCAGGAGATGAAGTGGCCAAAAGAATGTGAGCCCCGAGGAGTCTAGTTGATACATCAACTTTTAGGGGCCGCAACTTCTGCATACAAACTCTTTTTGGGGTGCAAAATATCCCATTGGAAATATCTCAAAGAGAAGAACAATTTCATTCAAGGATTAGGCATGCCATGGCAACCTTGATCCTCGCAATTCCAAAAAACATTGTTTAGGGCCTAAAAATGTGTTAGAAGTTCAAGACTTGAAAGATTGGAGAATAAAACGACCAAGATGGGGAACTTATATGAGTAACTGGAAGAGGTGGGTGGCCACCAATATCCACCTATATCACGAGATCCAAACATCGACAATATTTTCTATAAATTGAAGGTAAGAAGAAACTCCCTACCTCCAAACAAAACTCTCAAACCTCCCTTTATGATAATCCCTCTAGTATTTGATCCCACTTTAACCAGAGGATGGGGCATTCCAAGGAAATATAGTAATTAGTTGGGTTGGAGGTTGGATCATATTACTCTTCGGAGTAAACAATTCCTACAATATTGGCATTGGAAGAGCAACCAACAACAACGTTGAATTGACAACATTAGACACATTATTAGACTTAGCATGGAAAGTAGGTATCATAGAACCATAAGTCTTCGGGGACTCTAAGGCCAAAATAACTGGTTCAAGGATTCCCCAATAGAATTCGATGTTGCACATCACGCTCACATTCATAAGGTAAGAGAAAAGAGCTGCAAATTTCAACAATTCTCCTTTATGCATCTATATAGAGAATTCAACAGTGAAGTGGATCAACTAGCAAAAGAAGTTTTCCAAGTAACTCAAGGCACAATGCTCATAAAGCATTCCATAAAGGGACTTTATCTACCTAGAATATAATCTTATCTTGAGAATATAAATTTTAGGTGAAGTTGTTTTAGGTAAGAAACCCCTCAAAAGGAAACATGGGAAATGCAATAGCATGTGCATAGAATAAGGTGTTATGTTTTGGTTAAGTAGGCATTACTCTATATGTTTAATACCTCCTTATGGGACTATACATATATGAAGAGGTAGTGGTAGGTGATAAAACAATTATAGACACATTGTGTCCTAGATCACTATTGTACATGAGTACTCCTTTTATAATGAAAATGACTAGATTTTTTTTGTTTTGAAAAAAAAAAACATCTTATAGAGTTGAATTGAGAAAAGTTGTTTTCTAAAATTTTTTTTTTGGTAAATAAACAAAAAAATAATAATTTGTAGTTCAAATTGAAAAACTATGGCCAATTATGGAGTCTAAGCAAAAATTTAGGACGGGTTTGTTCTTTGAGTTTTGCCACATTCAACCTTTTTAGAACTTGAATTCTAGTCCTAATATTATTAGTATTTTTGGAAATTTCCATCTTTTTGATAGTGTTTACTTCTTGAAAGTTTACGTTTATGGAAACATTTTGTTTTTGAAAATAGAAGAACACAAGCATTGATCATTGACCATCTAATCTCCTATAAGAATGCACCATTAACATAAGTAAAATAAGAAAAAGTAAGAGACAAGAGCACCAAAATTTATAATGGTAAAACTTCTACAAGTATAGAGGAAACATCCACTCTAACAAACATTGCATTATTGATTGTGTCACAATAACCCTCCAAGACTCCTCAAACATCAAGCTCGTGATTATACACTACAATGGATGATACTAATTGCAAGAGAATGAGTAAAGGCCTCAATTCCTCTTCAATATATAAACTTCGATGGTTAGAAGGCCACTTCATATAATGAATGTGGTATTAGAAAAAAACTCAGGTACCAAGCCCATATTAAGAATCAAGGAGCCACATAAATGCTCATTTTAAATAACCAACATAGATCCATCTTAAACCTAGATCTATCAAGCACCGAGAGGGATCCAATTTCTTAAGGTGTAATCTTTTTTTTTTATTATTTCATTCCATATCAAGTTTTACATGATGCATGCAATTGTTTTCTTATAATTGAGCCGACATTATTTTTGTTATGGTTAATTTCTTTTTTTAATTGAGTAGACTTTATTTATTTTTAATGTAGTGTTATCTAACATAACATAATGCTAACGCCTCAACATCTCCCCCATACTGGGTTGTAGAACATCTCACTACTTTCGGTACAACAAAAGCAATACTAAATATAATGATGTCTCATTACATGTACATTGATACCACATCAATAATGACTTTGATTATAACACGTCATCATAATGACACCAAGTACTTCAAAAAATGTGACCACTAAACAACATTAATACATATCCTTATAAGGGAACTAGTATATCAAACTAAAATTTATTATAAAACAATTAACTTATTTACATGCTTTAAGAGTTGGATACAAATTTATGAATTAAAACATGCAGATTAATTTAACACGCATTAATAAAATTAGATTTAAAATTTTAATCCCAACAACCATTTTTGAATTTAATGTTTATTTCCTTACCTATCTCCTTCTCAAAGGTCACCTTTTGTTAGATTTTTTTAAAATACAAAACCTTGACACTTGTTTTATACACATGAACTTTTTGTTGTCCCCGATGAAAGGTGTAGTGTCCACTTGAAACATTGGACATTTCAAAAACCATGTACACAATGCTTATCCATAAATACTTTATACAAAAATTTATATTCCTTATGACATATATGAAGGCCATGAGAGAATCTTCCATGATGCGTAGATTGTTTATTGGTCAATAAAATATGGAGTGTCTTTTCTTCATTATGTTATAATGATTTAATTTGCGGTGAATTATAATCTATGTGATATAGATTTTCAAGTACATTGTGAATGTGTCATGAAATAAAATTCAAATGTGAGTAATGATGATATGTTATTGATCATGTCTACAATATTTATGTATAGTATAAATTTGCATCCAAGGAAAGGTATGATCAAATGGCATTTGACCTCCACTATGTCACTAGGCTTAAGGCTTTGGTTCTATTCTACGAAATTGTTTAATCCATGGTATATTTATGTATAGTATAAATTTGCATCCAAGGAAAGGTATGATCAAATGGCATTTGACCTCCACTATGTCACTAGGCTTAAGGCTTTGGTTCTATTCTATGAAATTGTTTAATCCATGGTATCCTTATGGGACCTCTATTTCGCGGTTATCTCAAGATCATTTATGATTTTATATAGGGGGTTTTATAGAAAAAGGTGTGGGTTTCATTTTGTTGAAGGAGCAAGTCATGGTGTTATGCTTTTAGAAGGTAAGGGATTTTCCATTCTACCCTTTTAAGGGATCGGTCCTATTAATCCTCTAAACAATGTGTGTCTTTTTGTTGTGTTTGTAAGGGGGTGTAACTATTGTTTTTATGCTAAAGGGTGTAAATGTTTCATCTCTTGGGTGGGAATTTGGGTCCAAAGCGTTGCTCTATAATGTGGAAATTCTCCCCTTATATCTTTCTTATTTAGAGGTGTTGTCCTTAGGCATCCATTGTACCTCTTAGTTCAAGGTGGGCTCTTTGTAGAAGTGGCCTTGAGTGATGCATTTATCAAACTCAACTCTTCAATGGTTAACACCTAGATCACTATTTTTGGCTCACGTGGGTTTATTTGTCACTTTATCATGTTTTTTCCTAAGCTTATGGATCTTGATTCCTGGATATTCAATTCATTAAGGCCTATTTTGCAGAGGGTTATTGTTCGATTTTATGAAAAAAGATCTTACATCATGGAATTTACAATATTTGATGACAAAGAGGAGGTAATATGCAACAACCCTTTGTTTTCTAGTTTTGTTTGATTGTTCACACATCCTTAGCACCAAACCTTTGATCCCTATATAGATCTCTTATCCACTATTATAATTTGTGCGGAGATTTTAAACCTCCTTTACATTTTTAGAATTAATATTTCCTTCAAGCAAATGTTGGTGCCTTGAAATATTAATTTCGATCTCCTCCAAAACTATTTATAACGATATTTCTAGCTATAGAAGTATCTTCATTAAGATGGATTTGGGTTTGAGATTTCCAAAAGGATTTTTTTTGGATGTTGATGATGTAATGTTAAAATACACATTGTATTGTGAACAAATTGCTTTGATGTGTAAATATTGTTTTGAGACAAACCACTTAGCTATTTCTAGTCCCGTGCACATTTATGAAGTGATCCCTTCAAATACATCCACAAGAAGGCCAAGAATAAATGTAAGAACACATGGTGGACAAATACAAAGTCACACCACCATATCGTTGGTTTAAAGGGTTATATTGAATAGAGTGGGATGACATAAAATGCTAGCTAGTTTGGGTAAATCTTGAGAAAGATGAGTGTTGACTCATACAATTTCCAACTAATCCACTAAGCCTGCAAATGATTGCAAGGCACTGTTTTAAATTTATTTATTTATTATTTATAAATACTTAACTATAGGTGGGACCCCCTAGCAAAAGAAAAAAATTTGACAATCCCCTTGTTATAAGAGTTAATGATAACACTTGATTTTACTACAGTTATTGGAGGTATCTTGTTGCATATTGATTATTCGTTTGGGTTTCTCCAATATATGGTGGTTGTAAACATATAATTGTTTTCCATGCTATCGACAAAAAAATGCATGGTTATCCAATCAGAATGTGTGCTAATAATCAATGTTTTCAAAAAGTGAGTACCATACTAAAGTTCACATAGTGTATGCAAATTCAACTTGATATGGTGGTTTTTACTTTTGAAAAGTTGGTTGATATGTCACAACGATCCAACATGAAGTGTTAATTAAACACCACAATACGACTTTACATGTTGTATGGTAGTCTCGGGCCCTCGTATATATTATTCCTTGATATATACAAAGGTGATATGATGAAATCTTTTAAAGTGGGGATTTCTTTCAAACGCGATGCATATGGCATATTATATTCTTTATTATTGATTTCATATGGACTATTGGTATGATTCGAACCTTGCCTCAAGCATTTAATTTGACAGATATATACCATCGCATCTTGGGATTGGCAATGAATGTGAGTTAATTGTAAACGAAGTTGAGTTAGTTGTCACTCCAAAAGGCATTAAAACTTTGCTAAGATGGATCTAAAGCACATGAACTGATGAATATGTGGCATGGTAAGTTGAATCGTTATTCTTTGTGGTTGATTAGTGGAAGTATGACCTGGGAAAAGATTTAATGTTGAGGCGACATGAGTTCCCATGTATTGAATGCATGGGGCATATGATTTTCGTTGAGGTTACCACCTTGAACATTCTCGCATTTTCACTTTGTTAGATTTGGAATTGAGTTATGGAAACATTGTTCTATTCGACCCTTGGCCATGGTTGTTTGATAGTGAAACTCGAATTTTTCAAGAGAAAAAGAAGTTGTTAGCAAAGGTATGTTACTGTAGCTTATACCCATCAAATGAATGACAATTTTTTTGCAATGGTAATTTAGACAGAGCTGCATTTGACTGTGAATGAGCATGCTGCTTTAATTGTGAGTTTTTTCTGTCATTTTGTTTCTTCCCTCTTGAGAATGAAATGTTCGATTCACTTTACTGTTTGGTTCTCTGGTTGGTATCCATAAAAAAAATGTAAATCTCGTTGGGTTTTTCAAACTTTTTTTTAGGGTTGTTCTCCCTCAATATATTTTTATGGGGAAAATTGAGGATTCAACCTCAGTCTAATGTTAACACAACTGAGCATTTGTTCTTTTTAAAAGAGAAAAGGGGTTGCTCCTTAACTCTGCCCTTTATTTGTGGGTTTCAACTAAAACCTCCTACCATCTTATATTATAACATTATTCTTGAATGAAGCTAGTGTAGTTTTAGAGTAACCTCTGCTTGGAACTAGGGTTATGGGTTTTTTTATATCTTTGTTGGGTTTCACTTTTACGTTTTCCTTTCCTGGAAATGTTGTTTCGAGTTATGATACAAAGGGAAATGTTTGGTCTGGTTTCAAACCCAAGCATTTAAAAAAAACTATCTTATCGCTTTGCTTGGTTGATGTCAGAGGATAAACTTTGTTTGTTGCTAAACCCTAGGGTTTCACATCCCTGCAAGTTAAAGAATATGTTTTGGTCTTACAAGAAGATTTTGCACATCTTAAACTTGGCAACCCTAATGATCTTTAAATGAAACGATAAGTTTCCATCTATGATAATAGATAAGTGTGATCAATTTTGATCCCTGGCCATTTTGGAAGATGACCAATTTAATATGCATCGATTTTTTCCGGATGTGATGCCTATTTTCTTAAAATTGATGTCTGATATGTTGGAAACTCAAAATAATGAACATGTCAAATACTTTCTTCGGCCCTGTTCAGTTTTTGCTTACACAAAAAGTTATTTGGGAATGGTTCATATCAGTTTTGAAAGATGAATATTTTCAAACCCTAACTGTTAAGAAATATCACAATAGTTTGATGATAGCTTGGGTTTAAAGAGCTCTATCGAACAATATGCTTGAAATCGAAGGAAACATACTACTTTTGTTACCAATGATAAATAAAATTCAATTCTCATAATGATTATACATGGTGATAGAAGTTGTGTGCATTCACTAAATATTATTATTGAAGAAGGGTTCAATGGAGGTTGGCATATGTTTGGAATTGTCGGTTATTGTTTCTCATGGCTTGAATATTTAAATGGAAAAGAGATTTGTTCTGAGGATTGCAATGTTTTATTTCTTATACACAGGATCAATTCCCTCATGTTATCAATTTTCATAAGCTATTCCATCTTTCTCAAATTCATATATCATTTCAAAGGCTCATTTATCTTTCCTCCCATGTTATGAAATATTTCCTAATAAATTGGTATTGATATTGGAAACAAGAATATATTATGATGGGGATATGAATATGGTTATGGTTAGATTTTTAAAGTTTATGTTACAAGTTGATTATATTTGAAGAATTCAATTTTATTGCTTAGGGCCAATTCCTCCATATTTTTACTTTCCATAAGTTCTTCCCAACTCTCAATTCCATATTCAGTTTAATTCAAATTTTTATGTTAAGGATTGGCTAAGGTGGATGTAAAATTGAAAAGGAAATTATGAACGGATTGTTAAAATATAATTTGACTTAATTTATGTTCGATGATAGATTGTTTTTGGACATGTAACATCACCTTTCCTTACCATTATCTCACTTTTCGCACATTACAATCCCATCATATTCCCAGAAACATTGATTTTCCTGTGTTCTTAAATGATAATTACTTATGTGATAAAGAGGGATTGAAGGGGATAAATTATATCTTGATTGACCCCCCTGTATCTCCTTCATTGCTTGCATGTTATTTGCTGTCAATAGAGATATTTATAAGTTATTTTATGCAAATGGTATTTGATGTTTATTTTCTATGGTGTGAATGCTCTAACTTTACCTTGTACTTATAGATGAGTTTCTTTAGTAGAGGAAGTGGTGGCAGAGGAAACGAGGGAAGAGGGATAAGACCTAATGATTTTTGGGGTAACAAAAGACTCTGCTTCTCAATACATTTTGATGTCGACTATGATGAGTTTAACCAACTCCTACAAACTTGTTTCTTGAACTTAGCACGACAAGGGGATTTCCAACCCCGTCCTCCACCTGAAAGACCCCCTTTCTGTTAAGAACCAAGTATCAAAATAGCACAAAAACCTTAGAATAAGTACTCAACACCTTGAAAAAGAGATAAAGTTAGACAATAAGTCTCTTCGAGGGGAAAACCTCCTTATACATCATATGAATTCACAATTACAAGATGATTCCAAATGAAAAGGTCTCCTTGGTATATATATATGAGACTAGGAGGTACAATTGCAACTAATGGACCCAAGATGACATAAATAAAATAAAAATACTAATGTAATATGCCCCAATTAAGGGGTAATGTGCCACAAATTAGGACTTAACGTGTCGCTCCCCTTCAGACAAGTGTTGTCCTCAACACTTGAGTAGTTCTGGATGCTTCTGTATAAAAGACTCATCTTCCCATGTGGAATCTTCAGCAGGTAGTTTCTTCCACCTAATGAGATACTTTGAAATTGATCTATTCCTCAACTGGCGAATTCTTGTGTCAGTGATAGCTTCAGGCTCCAATATGATTTTTCCTTCCTTATCAAGTTCTGGAAATATAGTTTGAATTGCGATCTTATCACCTATAACCTTCTTCAAGCATGAAACATGGAAAACATGGTATACTCGCGAAGATGCAGACAACTCCAATTTGTATGCCATATTACTAATCTTTTGAAACACCTTATAAGAGCCATAGTAATTCATTGATAATTTATTATCCTTCTTAGCTTACTTGAGGGACATCTGTTTGTATGGTTGTAGTCTTAAAAATACCCAATCCCCTACTTCAAAACTTCTTTCACTACGATGTTGATCTGCTTGTTTTTTCATGCAATTTTGTGTCATGGTTAGGTTGTCCTTTAAGAGTTGGAGAACTTATTGTTGATGCTCGATGTGATCTTCCACTTCTTGAACCTTATATTTTTCTTTTAGAGACGAAGTGATGGATGGTGGGTGATATCCATAAAGTGCCATAAATGGTGTCATTTTTGTTGTAGTATGAAAGGAAGTGTTATACCACCATTCTACCAAGGGTAACCACTTGAATCATTGTGTTTGTTTATCAGAGACAAAACAACGAAGGTATCCTTCCAAACACTTTTTCATTATCTCAGTTTGTCCATCAGATTGTGGATGATAAGATGAGCTATGAGCCAATTGAGTACCCAAACAAGAAAATAATTCTGTCGAAAATGTCCAGTGAAGATGGGATCTCTGTCACTTACAATAATCTTTGGGTTTCCATGTAGCTTTTGAATTGTGTCCATCATCAACTGCATTGACTTTGAAAGGATGAGAGAGTGCACAAAAGTGTGCATACTTGGTAAGTCTATCAACAATCACCACGATGAGACTCTTTCCTTCAGACTTTAGTTACCCTGTGATGAAACCCATGGAAACCTCCTCCCAATGCTGACTTGGAATGGCTAATGGTTTTAAAATACCCGGGGTCTTAACTATTTCCACCTTATTTTGTTGGGAAACCAAACATTCTGCCACAAACTGTTGAACACCATTTTTAAGGCCATCCCAAAAAAATTCCCTCTTGACCCTATGATAGGTTTTCAAAAATCCTGAGTTCCCTCCTACCGAAGAGGTGCGCAATTCCAAAAGTACCTTTTGTTAGAGTTGGGAGTTATTATATAAATAGAAGTGATCTTTGTATCATAGTGAATCATTTTTCCATGTAAATGTATCAGATGCACTGAAATCCTGCTGCAACCTTTGAATGAGAGTCCATACTTCTTCATCATTCTTCCATTCATTCCTTTCTTTTGTTACCCAATTAGGTTGGATGATAGAGATATCACAAAGAAATGAATCAACATCTTCATCCTTCATTCTATTTTAATGATACCCTGAAAGGAGATCTAACTTTGTGAAGTATATTTCTCCATGTAGTTCATCTGACAATTCATCGATGTCAGGAATGAGAAACTTATGTTTAATGGTGATCTTGTTGAGCTTTCTATAATATGGACACATACGCTATGAGCCCTCTTTCTTGAGTACCATTACCACTGATGTAGAGCAAGAACTTTGGGCAGGTGTAATAATGCCAATCTCTAACATTTCTTCAACCATGCGCTCAATTTCACACTTCTGGGCATAAGGGTATCTGTAAGGCCTGATGTTTGGAGGAGAACTCCCAGGAATTAAATGAATAACATGATCATGATCACAAGTGGGTGGAATACCTCTGGGAATATCTTCAAATACTTTGGAATGCTTATCAATGATCCCTTGGAGATCTAGGGGAATATTTGGCTTAGATGTTTTAACATCTAGTGAGCATAGTTGTACAATTACACCATGATGCCCCTTTTTCAATAATTTTGTCAAACCATTAGAGCTTACCACCTTAACGAGTTTCTCTGTGATACCCTTTAACTCAAATTCCTTTCATTCCAATGAAAATTTCATGAAAAGTTCTTGAAAATTAAAATCCACGGTTCCCAATGATTGTAACCATTAGACCCCTAGTACGACATCAACACCACCCATGGATATAACAATCATTGGACTATTCATTACATATTCCCCCGTAGTAAGGTTGATCTTATAGAATTTTCCTGAGCAATTGATAATTCCTTCATTTGCAATGATTACTTGAAACTATGGCACTGGATATATAAAGCAATTGAGAGCTTTGGCTAATTTGGAATGAAAGTAATTATGAGTACTACCAGAATCAATTAGCACTATTATCTTTTTCTTTTTGATATATCCTTCAATATTGAGGGTTTGAGGAGAGATAATTCCATCCAATGCATGACATGATACGACAGGAGTCATGTCTTCAGAAGAAGTCTCTTCTACATTTTCATCTTGAGATGGTTCTTGTTCTTGTTCTCCTTCCTCTTCACAATCTATTCGAATAATTTCTTCTCACCACACTTATGTCCCTTACTGTACTTGCTATCATAATTAAAGCATAAACCTTTTGATTTTCTCTCCAACAATTGTTAAGGTTTTAACCTTGTAGGTTGAGGTGGTTTAGAAGAAGGAACATTATTCTCTCGATAGATGTTAGGGGTGGTCCTTCTAGTAGCCATAGCCAAATTTTGAATTTCAACATTTCTCGCCACCCCGAACACATTCTCTAATGATTTGGGTTCCCAAAGGTGAACCTCATGTCGAATTTTATCCTTTAAAGTTCCTATTAAGACATCAATCAGGTGCTCATCTGGAATATCTATTACCTTTATATTCAATCTTTGGAAGTTCTCAATGTGCTTCACAACTGAACCCTTTTGCTTGATATTTATCAATTGGCTGAAGAAGGTATTTCTCCTTGTATCCTCATAGTGTTCTATCATTTCTTCCATGAAAATTGTCCAAGTGACAAGTGATTT
Organism: Picea glauca; assembly: GCA_000966675.3. Lineage (NCBI taxonomy): Eukaryota > Viridiplantae > Streptophyta > Pinopsida > Pinales > Pinaceae > Picea > Picea glauca. The sequence continues at coordinate 2,879,242 of JZKD02S1001157.1, forward strand.
GCGTGAACAAAGCCATCGATACCTCACAAACCGATTAGATTCTAAATATAAGGACACAATTTGCACCTTTTGTGTTTGAGGCACATCATGTAGATCAAAGAACTGCTCCACCTGGAGTATCCATGTGATTGGATTCTTGTCATCAAACATTCTCATATCGATCTTAGTAAAGTGGTTGTCCTTCAACCGAAAGTTGGAGTTTCTCCAGTCTTGATTCATCTTTCTTGCGTCCTCATCATGAATTTCATGGGATACATTGTCACTTTTAGGTGGCCTCTCTATTAACAACTTTTTCAACCCTTCCATGATCTCCTCTTTTAATCCATCCATCTTAGTGTCCATCATCACTTCCAGCTTAGCTTCAGTTGAATCCATCATCCTTTATAGTTCATCTTTTGTTACTGCCTTCTTTTGTAAATCATATATGTCCTTGCGCATTTCTTCACCTTCATCAAAAGTCCAAGTAGGACTGTTTGAGGGATTATTTGGTGTGGAATTTTACTTTTTTGGTGGCATGTTGGCCAAGTATCACTGCAAGGTAGGAATTCCTTATTGTCTTAGGCATAGGTCCTCACAAACAAGGGAGTGTCAGGTGCTATATCTCTCTGATATACATGCAGGGTCCAACAATATTACTCGGCCCAATATCTCAGGGAACTAAATAAGGAGGCTTGACCATGCCCTTAGCCGTAGTATCCGACTACCCAAGTACTAGAGAGTGATCTCCCCCAATGTTGTTCTCGGTACATTATAGCAACAAGATGACCAAATGGTTTACTCGGTTGATATCAGGATTCTACAAGGTCTCTCGATATACTCCAGGTACGTGGGATCTCAAATCCATAGTAGTTTTATGTAATGCAAAACCGTTCGAAAGGGGCCTTCCGATATACTCTAGGTACGTGGAAGAACCACACAGTCCCTACATTGTAGCGCTGACAAGTAACAACAAATCCCACATTTAAATATATTGGAATATGTCTGTACCTAAAAAACCCTAATATTCTCCCAAATTTATGTGATACTCCTTTTATCCCACTTTATTCCACTTTTTGAATCACCCCAATTGGATCTTATAGTCAAAAGATATGGAAATCTCAAAAAAAAAAGGCACCTTTTAAAACCCTGATTTGGACACTGTTTTACTAGCTGAGCTTTCTTCTGTTGTGGCTCTGCAATTTCAGCCCTTATGATTCTAAAATTTATACTTGAGGTAGCATGATGTGTCTTCTTTCCAACCCCATAGGTTAGACCAATATTGGATTCTCTAATATAATTTTATGATAACTTTCCCAAGATGTGCTGATTTTTTTCCCTTTAAGGAGAGATAACTAGTATGGACTTCCACGTGTCACTGTATTCACTTCAGAAATTGAAATCCGTACAAGTACAAATTTGGTTTGTACCCTAACCAATGGAATAGGGTGCACTGAATTTGGAGGTCTTTAGCTTTAGATATAATAGTTTTCCCAAGAACACCTTTTTTATACTGAAATCTAGGCCAGCCAAAAATCCTAATTTCCTCAGGAAATAAATTTCAGAGTACAATGAATCAAGGGATGAAATTTTTACAAAAAATACTTCACTATTCCACCTTTGTACTGTAAAAATTTCAGAACCTGAAACCAAGCCGAAAATAATTGGGAGTAAAAATTCAGAGAAGACTTGTTTCAAGACTAGTAAAAAACCCTAACGTGAAAAAAATGCATCTCCAAAAATATAACAAACCAGTATCTGAAATTTGGACCCAAGTTAGTTCTATATGTTGCCTCTACACCATAGAAATTACAGATCTTGAAACCTTCCAAAAAATATTTGTAGCGAAAATTACAAGAAGTCTTGTTTTGAAGAAGCCATTCACGAGGATTGTCTAGCTATGATACCAAATGTTAAGAACTAAAATCAAAATAGCATAAAAACCTCATAATAAGTACGCAAAGCCTTGAAAAAGAGATAAATTCAGATAATAAGCCTCTTCAAGGGGGAAACCTCCTTATACATCATATGAATTCATAATTACAAGATGATTCCAAATGAAAATGTCTCCTTAGTATATATAGGAGACTAGGAGGTACAATTACAACTAATGGACCCAAGCCGACATAAATAAAATAACAATACTAATGTAATATTCCCCAATTAAGCGGTAACATGCCACAAATTAGGGCTTAACACTTTCAACCTCATCCAAGCATTTATGGTATCCATGTACCGCCACATATCTCGTTACCTCCTGAGATTCCAGTCAATGATGGTTGAACTGAGATTATTAATCCTCCTCAACATCAAGCCCAAGGATGGTTCATAACTTCATTTCAATTACCTCCACCTCCTCCAAAGAATTATGCCCTCCATATTGCATCAAAATCTTATCATGCCCATTCTACTAAACCATTAAAGAGGCTAAATTCTTAAATTCAAGAGCCCAATCCTAGCAAAGGCAAACGACCTGCCCAGTCTGTCGATTCTGATCAGTCAATAACTTCTTCACATTCAGTCACATCTCATGCTAAGCTTCCAAAAAATGAAAGTAAACACATTTCCTTTGAGGACATGCATCTTGAAGCATCAACAACAAGAGTTAAAGCACCAGTTGATGAAGGTTTGGAAGTCATAAAGCCACATGAAAGTAAACATAGGCAGGCTGCCTCACATAAAAAATACGACTTCTGATTTCTAAATATTATTATGATGGTTTTATTGCTGAGGTCAGTTCTGGTTATTATTTTATGGACAATGATATTTTTGTTCAGGTTGATTACTCATCATTTTTGGATATATTACAACCATTTTCTGGGCAGCTGATGATATATTTATTTTGACATATTATCACATATCAGACTTAACCAAAAAATGTTTATTTATTCGGGAGTCACAAGGGTGTTTACAAATGATTTATGAGTTGATTTGTATATGTGTTATGATGATGGTTAAATGGAAGCTTAATGACATGCATTTGTATATTTTCAAAGAGGAACAAGGGGGATATGTTAAAAAATTAAACAAAAGGTCTTTAGGGGGTCCCCACCTATTAGTTAATATTTATTTAATCCTTATCATTAAATATTATTATTATCTAAATTATGAGTTGTCCCATTTAACTATATTAGTTAATGATTTAACTAAAAGTAGTTGAACTTTTCAAACTATTTTTGGAAAAATAAAAGAAGATTTCAAGGGACAAACAAAAGGAGGAGTGATAAAGAGAATAACTCTGATAAGGTCTGATCTTGCTTCTCAAGTGAGATTACTTTACTATTTCATTTATCTATGAAATACATACGTGCTAAAAAATTCTTGTTGATAGCAATATCGTACTAAAGGTGGCAATAAGGAGAACCAAGAAGTATTGATTTGCTAGTATACTTCTCAAGGTTGATCACCTATCTCTGATAGTCAGTGGGTTATTATTATATTTCTGGATTATTTTTCAGTACCGATTAAGGATTGTGTGTAGAGTCAAGGCAGTGGCATTTGTGGCCTGTCATTTCAACTTTGTTTCAGTCTTCCTTTTCACTTAAAGATACCGGTAGTCTCTGTATGATGTAATATACCATCTTTGACCACTAAGTCTCATTCCGGTCCTTACCTCTTGGGTATGAAGAATGTTGTTGGTTGTATTTCAGATTTGAATAAATAAAATCTTTGGATGGTTTTGAAGTCTCATTTGAGTTTCTGTGTAATGTTATGTCAGATTTTTATTTCTAAAGCTGTTCAAAAATTTTAAAAATATTTTTGTTATAAATTTTTTCTTTTTCTTTGACATACTACAATGAAAAAAGACAACAATAATTCCAAGAATATATTTCTTGAGGATTAGTTGATTTTTTTATTTATAAAATGGGCTAAAAACATAGGGTGATAATCCCAACTATTTTTCTCTAGTGAGGTAATATTAAAAAATGTTGGTATTAGAATAAGGCCATTCCTTTTCATCAACAATGAGGTTGCCTGTCTACCTCCATGGGTAATGATTAAAAGTTATTTGATCGAGGAGAGTTTGTCTTCTTTTCCATATTTAGAAGATAAAATAAATTTCAATTATGAAGCATTCTTTAGAGTTATATTGATCATTTAAACTAGATAGAATAATAAAGTCACTTTTGATTATTAGTTTAATTTATCCGTTTATACTTTATACTTTAGTGTTTTAATAATTAATTAAAGTACACTTAATTCATTTTAGGGTTTATAAACCTAAGGTTTTTCATGCCTCTAGATTTTTTGATTTATAGGGTTTATGTATTCCTTTACTATAGAGAGATAATATCTCTCTTTCTTTTGTAATATATTGAAGTAATCCAAGAAGTATTTCTCTCTTTCACATTTTCTCTTGTATTCTTGGTTTCTTTGTATCTTTAATTTTGTAATATGGTATCAGAACCACAATTGGAGGAAGTTGAAGTTAGTGAAGACTCAAGCACTGCATAGATCAATGATAGATGAGGTACTTCTTTTCAATACACACCAAGAGACCAAAATGACTTTAAAAGTTGGGTTTGATTCTTCTAGTTTTAAAAGACGAGGTAAATTTTTTTACGTGATTTAAAGCTAGTGTTTTAAAAGAGAGATCATACTTCCATGTTTGTAAAATTTAAAATCCAGGGTCTTTTTTTGCAGAGGGAGAGGGCTAAAATTGAAAATAAGAAAAACAAAAAGGCAAGAAAAAAAGGAAAAAAAAATTGATTTAAAAAAAAATAGAAATCAATTTTTTGTTAAGAAAACCACCTTTGGAGGAGCCAATGTTTTTATTTTTAGCATTCGCATGGATTAGGTCGTATAACTATACACAAGACCACATGAGGGAAAGTTAGACTGTACATATGTCGTACAATAACGTACGAGCTCCAACAAGAGACATAAGCCCTGTATAGACTAGTGTTATGACAAACTGAGTCACCAAATTATAGATTAGGTCATATGAATGTCCAAGACTGAAATCAATAGGTCACACAAGATGCATGGATGCCCAAGGATAATAATTAACTAGTTTTTCTATCCATATAATCTTATAATAATGATCTTTCATATATGTAGAAAATCTCAATGATCCAATGGGCATTTGGTTGTAATTTGCTAGATTGGATAAGCAACTTTCTTTTTTCTCTAGTACTTACATTTTGGGGAGGAAAGATCATATTTTTGGTTATAAGTGTCTATTTTAACAAAAAAATCAAGACTTTTCAATAACAAATAGAGTGTAATTTGTGATAAAAATGTCGACTATGTTAGAGGGTAACCAATTTTTTTATAGGAAAATATATATTTACCTAGGAAGAACATATGCTATCTATTTTTTAGTATAGGTGTTTGGATCAACTTGTGTTGTAAAAGAAAACATTACCAAAAGAAACTGGAAACAATTAAACCAAGTACGATGAGTAGAATAGAGAAGTGCATTGCTAATCAATCTTTTAGTGATTATTGAAATGGTTCTTAAAGTGCAGACTACACGTGATTTTGTAGCTATTTAGAAGTGACTAGAGGAGTTATGTGAAACCCAAGATAAAAGTGGTTCAACTAAAATGGAGGTGCATGAATCTCTATAAGATCATTTAGTAAACATCAAGTACCATAGATAACAATTAAAGGCCATTAGGTAACTTTTGTTTTTTCTCTAGTACTTGTAGTTTTGGGAGGAAAGAGCATTTTTTTACTATAATTATCTATTTCAACAATAGATTAAGACTTTTCAACGACAAATAGAGTGTAATCTGTGATCAAAATGGTTAGTTTGTCTAACACTATGTTAGAGGGTACCCACATTTTTTATAGGGAAATATATATTACCTATAAATGACATATATTGTCTATTTGGGAAATGTTGATTTCCATAGTTAGCCATAATTGTAATAAAGTTTCTAGATATAAATTGCGTTGGATTTTAGAAACGTTCCAATGTTTCAAGTGGACACTCCATCAATCGTCAAGGAATCTAAATGATGCTAATAAATAATTAAAAAGAGTGAACCTATAAAACTAATAAATAAATATCTTAAAAACCAATATTAAATTATGTGAGTAGAACAAGATAAATATTAATTATTAGTACACAATATTAAATAATACAAGTGGAAGGAGTTAACTAATAAATAATAATAAATTTAATTTTAAGGTCATAGCTAAGTCAACTATCAATTTGGTGTATGAGACCCCCTTGTTTATGGTACAAAGGATCCCTTCCGCATAGTGATTTGATTGTTAAAGTTTATAAAGATGTACATACCCTACTCCTCTTTAGTTTTGAACCTATAACTTCTTAAGAAGAAACATTGAACCTACTTAAATTATAAAATAATGATTAAAGCAATAAAATCATTATATTGTTATAGATTAACAAACTATTAAAAAAAACATAACATATTAAAATGAAGAATTAGTAAAATTTGATATAAAATATCATATGTAAAATAAATAAATTTCATAAAAATAATGGCTTTGGAAGGAGGCCAATATAAACAAGTCCCAAGTACAAGAACTAGAGAGCTTGCTCCAAAAGTTTCAAGACAAATTAATACTGTGCTCAATCTTTAATTGAGAAAAAGTACAATTCTAAATTGTCTTCTCGTGTCTTTTCCTCTCTCTTTCTTGGAAAGACTGAAATTTGCCTAGACATAGAACAACTAAAGCCTTCAACATAACATAACTCTCAACCATAGAAGAAGATCACAAACATGTTATATAAGGAAACATTATGTTTACTATTAAATAAACATTTTTTTTTATTGAGAGGTAGACTCTACTAAAAGTGAACAACCTTACAATATAATGTTTTCTTGACACAAGAATATATATATATATATATATATATTTTTTTTTTTTTTTATTAATTTTAAGTGTGGCACAATATTTATGTCCCGTGCTAAAACCTAGTTAAGATTGTTTGTGAACATTCTTCAAGCGAATTTTGAGCTTTCCTATGAAAATTGCCATTGTAATATCCACATTTGAGGGATCAAGGTGACAATGACTTCTACTTCAAATAAAATGAAAGAAATTGGAATGACAATAACAATTTAGAATGCAGAAATTTGACTATCAAAATCACTAATAAACCCTATCTTCCCTTCATAAGGCTGCAACTGCATTTAACAAAGTTAAAATCAAGTATATGTATTATGAATTATCAACAGATAACTTTGTAAATATACTTTTCTGCAAGCTCTGAAAATAACAATAAAAAATATGAGTCTTAGATCACTTTCGCATTCAAGCAACAAAATATCCTAACAAAGAAGACATAACATTGATGTATTGGTTGGCTACTACAACCTAAATATGTGCTATAATGTGAATTTTGAGTGCATGACTCGATACATTTTTCACCTATCATCATCAAAATATGGACACTGGTACCTATATAATACCAGGAAATTTGCAGCACAACATTAACATCACTAATATAGCATAACCTTACTTTCCCTTCAAACTTCTTATTGTTATCATATGATTTGTAGTTGTGCAAAGCCCAACACAGGATCACCAAATCTTGCGTAACTACATGAAATCCTACCACTGTCATAAGAAATCCCCTCATTTTAGTGATGGAAGAGGTTCGCCACAAGGGAGGCTTCCCTGGTAACCTCAAGGGACCAAAGTAACAAGTTTGATAGCCAAGCCTACCGCCCCCTCTCTTGGTCACATAAGTCAACGTCTAGGTCTGTGAAATGGATGAGGTTAAAAGGTGTTTGAGTGCCTATCTGGAACAAGAACACTTTATAGCAATTATATGATCAATTCCAAGTATAACTATGCAATTAGAACCTCATAAGACATTGGACAATGTAAATTTTCTATGGTTGGTACAAAATTGCAACAATGCAACAATTTGCAATAACAAATACAAGTTTGTAACAAAAACAATAAATATGCCTCATAAATGCAACAATTGATGATGAAAATTGAGCATTTACTCAACAGAACATTACCCAATTGTTAGATGCAATTTCGGGTAACTTTAAGCCACATTTAGATAAATGTATGTAATAAATAAGAGAGTATTTGATGGTTGTATAAAATTGCAATGGTAACAAGTTTGCAGGAGAATTAGCTTTAGTTAGTCTTGGTTATGTTAGTAGATAGCTTGAGAGATTGAAAAATAGAGAGAATTTTGATCACTTTCACCACAAGAGAACTTAAACAATTACTACCTTAGGGCTATGGAGTTTCTTACAACAACAATACAATATGTTTGGTGAATGATAATATCATTATCTAAGAGGTAGGGTTTGAAGTCTAAGGTGATAACACATTAGATCCGTGGATTTCAAGCCTTAAATAGAAGGATTGATAGAGTGCAAGCACTTTTGGGCTCTAGAAACCTTTTCTCCTTTCTTAAGTTCTTGAAGTAAGTTGTAATCAAGAGTCTAGAATCAAACTACTAAAATGATAACACTTTAGGGATTTAAGAGATTAACCCTTAGTAGGATTTCCTTCACAAATTATGGATGAAATTAACCTTGTGAGAGGAGGAAGCACTTATGCTCCTCTCTTAGGGTTTTACCAAGCAAAGATCTTTAATATGAACAAGTAAAATTTACCATAAGCAATTAATAACTTGAAATGAAATTGCACAAATTTACTTACTTCACCAAGATAGGACAAGAATAAACCCTAATTGCAGAAATTCCATCCAAAAATAAAAAAAATCCATCCACAAATGATCCTCCAAGGCAAGTCGCATGAGTGTAGAAGAGAGAGAGAGAACAAGAGGGCGAAAATTTCAGACTTGTCTCTCACAAAGGTGAGAAAGCTGTGATGATAAAATGAGTCTTGGCTAGCCATATTTATATGGGAAATCCTAGCCACCAAAAGACTCTAATGAAAAGTCACGTCTTTACACAAGAGGGTCGACTTCTTTAATTTTCCTTTTCACTTTAGAAAAAAATGAATTTTACATAAAATAAAACTCTAAAGAGGGTGACGTCATGCCCCAGTAGGGTGACACTAGGCTCATGAGAAAGACATCAAGGATGAAAAGGTGGAACGTTGGGCCTCCAAAGGCCATATGTTCCTCTTTCAAGTGCTGGGGTCCATGCTACATGCCTCCTCCATCAATCCATCAAGAAATCCATCAAAACCCTAGCCTCTATGTGATGTCATGGGCTAGGAAGGTGACATCTAGGCCTCCATGTAACACCCTGTTTCCCCCAGTCTGTAAATATAACTATATGGACCAAGGGAGTATGGAAAACTTAAAAGTGTGAATGTTTGATTTGATGGACCTTGTGTAGAAGGTCGATGCATGTAAATTTTGATTATTGTAATAGAAAATGTTACGTGTTGCATGAATACTGAGAGAGGGGATGTGATAAGAGAGAGAGACCACGATTGCTAATGAAAAGGTGGTGGAGGGGACCTAGAATGGTTGTGTTAACCTCCACCGAACCAGTACCATGATGGAGTTAATTTTGCTCAGATCAAAACAACCCTTTGACCAGGAATGAATTCCCATTAGGCTGGTAGGTGGGAAGGGCCTCCTCAAGAGTTAATGAGGGATGGGGCAGACTGCCCATCAGGATGGCTTTCGGACCTTGCCACAAACATGGGGGATTCGAGACACATGCAACCTTGCCGAGGGAGGAAAGAAGGGAAGCATGGTGGACAGAGGGGGTAGCCTGCGAAGAATGCAAAGATGAAAGCAGAGCTCTTGGGTCCGAGGAAGGATTGAAAGCGAAAAGTGAGTTTTGATCACGAAGAATAGAGACTGAATCAGGAGAAGGAGAGTAACCTTCATCCTTGTCTATTCCTGTATAGGGAGAAGGAGAGTAACCTTCATCCACGTCTATTCCTATATAGGGAGAAGGAGAGTAACCTTCGTCCCTAACTTCCGTTGAGCTGGAAGTAAGAGATTGAATCTCAAAGCATCATGGCCTAAGCTCAAGGGTGGCGAGTGATAAATCCATTGGGAGTGACCGAGCCTATGGTTGGGTGGAAACGAGCACCCCTCTCAGCAGTCACATCACACATTGTGGTTTTGATAAGTGTTTTATTGCCTTGTATTTTGAATTGAAAATCATGGATGCATGCTCGTGTTTATACGCTCATAAATGGTTTCTGTATAGAAGTGATTGCCTTGTGTTTTGGATTGGAAATAATGGATGTATGTTTATACTTATATTTCCATAATCGGTTTATGTGTAGAATGAATAAGTCTAAAATATAAGTCCGTTCCCTTGAGAATCGTCCCATATACTTGATTCTCATTATGTTCTGTTTTAATTTCTTGAAAGCACCTCTCCCAGGGAATTACCTCACATCCCAAAGTCAGAGCAAGTTTCTTGAAATGGCTACCGTTACAGTAAACTCACGAGTTTACCTTACCCTGTTTCAAAATTCATAGCTCGGTGAATTAGGAAGGCACTTCATTCAGGCCAGTAGTCTAAGGGACTTTGAACCGTACCAAAGCCCTTATCTAGAAGCTCGACTGAGAGTAGGGATAATTACCCAAGAATCATCTGAAGGTTCACGTGACCTGGGTCTAGGAATCCTGTGCAAGAAGGAGTTAATTTTGAAGGTTTCAGAACCTTGGGAGCTCGAAGCTCCACGGGGTTGAATTTCATTGCCTAAATTTAAGAAGGATAGCGAGTTTCAAATATCGAAAGGGAATATCCATTCGTTTGGAGAACGAACGGACGAGATCCTTTCGGAAGGATCCGAGGCCTGTCACGACCATTAGATTTGAAGAGGGAGCGCAAGTGTTAACGCCTCGACTCCTTCAGTCTTCGCAAGTAGCGATGAAATATGACCGTAGATCCAAGGATCTATCGGGAGCCTCCTTGACCGTCGATCTGACATGAGTGGGTTAGTACAAGGAGTGAGCTAGAGTGGACTTATTCTAAGTCCAGAAGCTCGAGAGAGATAACGTTTTAAGAAACACAGACGAGACTCGAAATCTAGGGTTCGTCGAAGGATCAAAGTTCGTAGCCTTTAGCACTTAGAGATTTGAGAAATCCAAAGCACAGGAGGAGATCATATTTGGGCTATCAGATCGGAGTGTGAGGACCAACAACCATTGGATCCAGGAAAGGTGCATGGGGTTTAATCCCTTCGAAAGTGTACAGAAGAGTCATGGAAACTTGCAAAATCCAAACTCGCGAAATTGATCCTAGCCGTTGGTGCTGGGAAGGACACGTGGTGAAATATCAACATTTCGATGATTCACACGTCGGGGATTTCGAAGGCAAGAGTCATGGAAACTCGCAAAATCCAAACTCATGAAATTGATCCTAGTTGTTGGTGTTGGGAAGGAAACGTGGTGAAAGATCAACATTTCGCTGATTCGCACGTCAGGGATTTCGAAGGCAAGAGTCGTAGAAACTTGTGAAATCCAAATTCTCGAAATTGATCCTATCCATTGGTGCTGGGAAGGACATGTGGTGAAAGATCAACATTTCGCTGATTCACATGTCGGGGATTTCAAAGGCAAGAGTCGTAGAAACTCGCGAAATTGAACATAGCCGTTGGATTACGGGAGGATCGTAGACCATTGATTTGACGTGAGCTGATTTCAGAAATTCGGGTATCGGGAGGAATGGAGAAAGTTGTCTTGCAAAATCCTGAAACACGAAGTCCCGATTTGAGTGAAAAGGTGTGGGTCATTAGACCTATGAGGTAGTCAACTTGACATTGACCACTTCGAGAGAATGGAGGTTTAGTAATGCCAAAACTCCCGAAGGCCGGAGTGCCGAAGTTCATCCTAGGCATTGGCAATAGGAAACACGGGGTGCCAGATCCTTCGCTTCGGGGTTTAGTGTACCGGGGAAAATGGATTGCGTGAGTAAGAACCCCCGAATGCCGAAGTTCTGAAGCACCAAACTAGCCGCCTATAGTCATGGTATTCGGTCATCGCATATGGTCCTATGCGAAGGTCGTCGAAGAAAAAGGGGCCAGGCCCTGACCTCTGAATTAGAGATCATTAAAAAGAAAGGATTCGTCCTTGTAAGGATAATGAGAATTTTATTTATTTCTCACCCCATCGTGGGTGTGTTACAAATTGGTATCAGAGCATGGTTACAACACTTGGCCTACTTGGGCTCATGGACAAGTCATTTAAAAACTCTATTTGGAGTACTTTCAAAAGAGTGACACTCTACCTTATCTCTTTCTTAAGAAGTCTGGTTAAAAATGTTATTAAAAGAAAATAATGAAACTTTCTACTATGCGTATGCATTTAAGAAATTGAACCATGTAAATTTCATGAACTAATAGAATGTTAGCTAACAATAAGTGTTTTTGGCAACACTCGAACAATCAGTGAATCACAGGAAGACTCCAATACTAAAGGATGGTGACGTGTCATGAAGTGGGGGATGGATCCCACAATAGAGACGCGGAATCTGACGAAAGGAGGGTGGTGGAAAACCCTCCAGATTTGGCTGAAACTGTAAGGAGCCTCAGGGCTGAGTTACAGAGTTTTAAGGCTAACAACGAGCGATTGATAAAGGAGCAAGAGAAACAAAGAGAAATTAACGCAGTCTTGCTACAGAAGTTATTTGACATACAGAGGCAACTATAGCACAGAACCACAACCAGTCATGTGGAATGACGACACAAGAAGAGAGGTCAGAGTCCACCTGAGACTTGAAAACATGACTCCATAAGTGACCCCACTGGGAGAAGTACCGCGAAGAAGGCCCAACCTAGAGGCAGGGGAAACTTATCGGGAGAGTCCTCTGGAAAGGATGCTGACAACTCTGAAGGGTCTTCTAGTAGCAGGGGCAGCTCACATTCACAAAAGAAAGGAAGGAAACAAAAGCATTCCAAAACCAATGGTCCTGAGGAGTTCAAGAAAGCCAAACCACCCTCTTTCGACGGAAAGATAAAGAAGGGAGAAGAGGCGGAAGCTTGGCTGCTGGGTTTAAAGAAGTATTTTAGAGTCCACGACTACTCTGAGAACCTGAAGGCTCAAATAGCCATCTTCAACTTGAATGGAAAGGCTTCTATATGGTGAGAAGACCTTAGGAATGTGAAAGGAGTCCATGAGAAGGATTTGTCATTGAAACAATTTGAGAAATACTTCAAGAAGCAGTATCTGTCAGAAAAATACATGGATGGGAAAACTAAGGAATTCTATGAACTCCGGCTGGGGAAGCTCACCATAGAGGAACTTGTCAATAAATTCCTTGAACTATTGAGGTATGTACCCTACATAAAAGATGAAAAAGAAAAAATGAAACGGTTCATTAGTGGGTTACCTCAGACCTACCGGAATAGGATTGAGTTCGATGAACCAAGGACCTTAGAAGAATCTATCCGAAAGGCGAGGTATTGTTATGAACAGTTTGGGAGAAAGACAAGACCCCATGAGGACTGGAAGAGGAAGAGTAGTTCAAGATTCCAAAAGAAAAGGTTTAACTCCTCAAGAAGAACTATGGAAAAGACTCTAGGGGGAGCCTTCCTGCTAGAAGTGTATATCAACAAAATTTCCCCTCTCAAAGTGGAAATAAACCTTTTCAGACAGCCCCCATAAAGACCGATAACCTAAAGAAGGAACCCTTAAAATGCTGGGGTTGTGGAGAAAATCATAGATTGAGGGTTTGCCCACACATAAAACAAAACAGTAAGGGGGTCTACAATATCCAAGAAGCTACCACTGTCAATGATGTGGCTAGGAGCATGCCATGAATCTATGTAGCGTTGGACAATAATCAAGCCAACCACCAAGCTTCAGTAGTGGAGCTGGAAGGTATGATCGCCAACCACCGAATTTCTATTTTAATTGACCCAGGTTCTAATTTGAGTTATGTAGCCCCTCAGACTGCCAATAAGTGTAAACTGCAACCAATTAGACATGTTAAACCATGGTTGGTACAACTAGCCACTAGGACTAAAATAAAGGTGGCAGAGGCCATACCAACCTGCCAATTCATCATGGGTGGATTGCCCACCCGAGCGACCCTTAACATACTTCCTTTGGGATCTTATGACTTGTTGATTGGTATGGACTGGTTGGATGCTCATAAAACTAAAATTCAATGTTATCATAAAACTTTAGAATGTGTAAATGAAGAAGGGAGAAATATGACCCTCCAAGGGATTCAGAAGCTTGTCTCAGTGATACAAATATCAGCCCTTCAAATGAAGAAGTATTGCAGAAAAGGGTGTTCCTTATATGAAATACAGGTGTTGGAATCCATTGAAGACGACAAACCAAACCTAGAGGACCACCCCATATTAAGAGAATACAAGGACGTATTCCCAGAAGAAGTACTAGGTCTACCTCCGAGAAGGGATATTGACTTCTCAATAGAACTTAAACCAGGAGCGGTACCAACATCTAGAATGCCATACAGAGTGAGCACACCATAGTTGGTTGAGCTCAAGCTATAGCTAAAGGAGATGATGGACAAAGGCTACATCCGACCCAGTGTATCTCTGTGGGGAGCACCCATCCTATTTGTGAAAAAGAAAGATGGCACACTCCGACTGTGCATAGATTATAGACAACTCAATAAGGCAACCATAAAGAAAAAGTACCCCTTACCAAGAATCAATGACCTGTTCGACCAATTGGGAGGTGCATCCATATTCTCAAAGATCCACCTAAGATATAACTACCATCAAGTTCGGATTAAGGATGAAGACATCCACAAAATAACCTTCAGGACGAGGTATGGTCACTACAAATTTTTGGTGGTGCCATTTGGGTTAACCAATTCCCCCGCCACTTTTATGTGCTTGATGAATAATGTACTCAACAAATTTCTAGACAAATTTGTATTGGTTTTCATTGATGATATCCTAATCTACTCCAAGAACAGGGAGGAGCACGAAGAACATCTTAGACTCGTACTTCAAGTACTAAGGGAGCATCAGCTCTACGCTAAGTTTAGCAAGTGTGATTTATTTCAGAAGCAAGTCCACTACTTAGGCCATGTCATATCTAAGGAATGGGTGGCAGTAGACCTCGACAAGATCAGATCCATCTACCCCGAAAGATGTATCCGATATTAGGTCCTTCATAAAAGTGTTTTCCAAGATTGGTTGTCCAATCACTGCCCTTCATAAAAAGGGGACTAAATTCATTTGGACATCAAAATGTGAAGAAATATTTCAGGAACTAAAATACCTCCTGACCCATGCCCCCGTGCTAAAGATTGCGGACTCGAATGATGATTTCCTTGTGTGTATAGATGCCTGCAAGGAAGGACTCGAAGGAGTCCTTATGCAAGAAGGTCGTGTAATTTTCTATACGTCCCATAAATTAAATGAGCTCGAGATCAATTATGTGATCCATGACCTAGGGTTGGTTGCCATAGTACATGCTTTGAAAATGTGGAGACACTACCTCATGGGTAGAATATTTGTGCTTATGACAGATCATTGTGGATTGAGAAACTTGTTTGATCAACCAAAACTCAATGCGAGACAAGCGAGGTGGATGGCTCTCCTAAGTGAATTCGATTTCGAAATCAAACATATAAAAGGAAAGGAAAATAGGGTGGTCGATGCCCTTAGTAGAAGTATAAAAACGATTCCTCCAGAAACAGTAAGCACCTACAAAATGGACGTCGGGGAGAGAATAAGAAATGCATAAGAGACAGATGCATTGTTTAAGACTGTGATTTCATACCTAAGGCAAGATCCTACAGGGATGAAGTATGAAGGCTACCAAATGCTCGAGGAAGGGCTGTTGACTTACAAAAATAGATTGTATATTCCAAACTGTGACGACTTGTAGAGGTTCATAATGGATGAACTGCATAAGAGACCATGTACTGGTCACCTGGGATATCAGAATATGATCACGACCACTAGGAAACAATTCTATTGGCCTGGGTTAAAGAAATACATAGATAACTATCTAGCTAAGTGCCTAGAATGCCAGCAAGTTAAGGCAGAGCACCGACATCCAACCGGATTATTACAACCCCTACCAATCCCATAATGGAAATGGGAAACCATCTCCATGGATTTAATCACTGGACTACTAAGGTCGACCAAGAAAAATGACACCATCATGGTCATGGTGGACAAGCTGAGCAAGTCTGCTCATTTCATCCATGTCAAGTCAACTTGCAAGGTGATAGATATTGCCAACATCTTCATGAAGGAGATATTCAGACTGCATGGCATGCCCAAGGAAATTGTATCTGACCGAGATACCAAATTCACTTCAAGTTTTTGGAAATCCCTAATGGCCGGTTATGAGACAAAATTGTTATTCAACACAACTTATCATCCCCAAACTGATGGACATACAGAAAGAGTGAACCAGATAGTAGAAGACATGTTAAGGATGCATGTAATGCATCAGGCTAAGAAGTGGGAAAACTGCCTACCATTGGTAGAGTTTGCCTACAACAACGGTTATCAAGAATCCTTGAAGATGAGCCCTTTTGAAGCCCTCTATGGTAGACAGTGCAAGATTCTAATCAGTTGGAGCAATCCAGTGGACAGAATTACAATCAGACCCGACATGCTGAAGGAAATGGAACAACAAGTGGTTCAAATAAGACAAAATCTGAAGATTGCTCAGGATAGACAGAAAAGTTACACTGACAGAAAGAGAACTCTCAGAGAGTTCAAGACCGGAGACCATGTCTATCTCAGAGTTAGACCCAAGAAGAGTTCCCTGAGAATGGAAGCCTGTGCCAAGTTGGCACCTCGATATTGTGGACCCTTTGAAGTCTTATATAGAGTGGGACCTGTAGCCTATAGGCTAGCACTTCCTGCCACTATATAGGCACATCATGTTTTTCATGTTTCATTATTAAAGAAATATGTACATGATGCTAATCATATAATTGTATGGTCTGTGATCCAGGTGAAACCGGAGGGAGAATTCCTACCAGAACCCCAATGCATATTAGATAGGAAGGAAACTTCACTCAGGAATCAAACCATTGCATAGGTCAAGGTGCAATGGAAACACTTTGGCCCATATGAGGCTATGTGGGAAATGGAAGATGCCATGAGGCAGACATTTCCGATTTTGTTTACTTCTGTACATACATATCATGTTGATATATAGAACATTGAGGACGATGATTCCTTTAAGGGGGAGGGAATTGTAACACCCTGTTTCCCCCAGTCTGTAAATATAACTATATGAACCAAGGGACTATGGCAACCTTAAAAGTGTGAATGTTTGATTTGATGGACCTTGTGTAGAAGGTCGATTAATGTAAATTTTGATTATTGTAATAGAAAATGTTACGTGTTGCATGACTGCTGAGAGAGGAGATGTGCTAAGAGAGAGAGACCACGATTTCTAATGAAAAGGTGGTGGAGGGGACCCAGAATGGTTGCGTTAACCTCCACCGAACCAATACCATACTGGAGTTAATTTTTCTCAGATCAAAACAACACTCTGACCAGGAATGAATTCCAGTCACGCTAGTAGGTGGGAAGGGCCTCCTAAAGAGTTAATGAGGGATGGGGCAAACTGCACATCGATATGGCTTATGGACCTGGCCACAGACGGGTGGATTCGAGCCACACACAACCTTTCCGAGGGAGGCAATAAGGGAAGCGTGGTGGACATAGGGGGCGGCCTGCGAAGAATGCAGAGACGAGAGCAGAGCTCTCGGGTCTGAGGAAGGATTGAAAGCGAAAAGTGAGTTCTGATCACGAAGAATATAGACAGAGTCAGGAGAAGGAGATTAACCTTCATCCTCGTCTATTCCTATATAGGGAGAAGGAGATTAACCCTCATCCTTAACTTTCGTTGAGCTGGAATTAAGAGATTGAATCTCAAAGCATAGTGGCCTAAGCTCGGGGGTGGCCAGTGATAAATCCATTGGGAGTGACTGAGCCCATGGTTGGGTGGAAATGAGCACCCCTCTCAACAGTCGCATCACACCTTGTGGTTCTGATAAGTGTTTTATTGCCTTGTATTTTAGATTGAAAATCATGGATGCATGCTTGTGTTTATACGCTCATAAATGGTTTCTGTATAGAAGTGATTGCCTTGTGTTTTGGATTGGAAATAATGGATGCGTGTTTATACTTATATGTCCATAATTGGTTTATGTATAGAATGAATAAGTCCAGAATATAAGTCCGTTCCCTTGAGAATCGACCCATCTGCTTGATTCTTGTTATGTTCTGGTTTAATTTCTTGAAAGCAACTCTCCCAGGGAATTACCTCACATCCCAGAGTCAGAGCGAGTTCCTTGAAATGGATATCGTTACAGTAAACTCACAAGTTTACCTTACCCTGTTTCGGAATTCATAGCTCGATGAATTAGGAAGGCACTTCATTCAGGCCAATAGTCTAAGGGACTTTGAACCGTACCCAATACCTTATGTAGAAGCTCAAATGAGAGTAGGGATAATTACCCAAGAATCATCTGAAGGGTCACGTGACCTGGGTCTAGGAATCTTGTGCAAGAAGGAGTTAACTTTGAAGGTTTCGAAACATTGGGAGCTCGAAGCTCCGAGGGGTTGAATTTCATTGCCTAAGTTTAAGAAGGATAGCGAGTTTTGAATATCGAAAGAGAATATCCTTTCATTTGGAAGACGAACGGATGAGATCTTTTCGGAAGGATCCAAGGCCTGTAAGGACCATTAGATTTGAAGAGGGAGTGCAGGTGTTAACGCCTCAACTCCTTTAGTCTTCACAAGTAGCAATGAAATCTGACCGTAGATCCAAGGATCTATCGGGACCCTCCTTGACCATCGATCCGACATGAGTGGGTTAGTACAAGGAGTGAGTTGGAGTGGACTTATTCTAAGTCCAGAAGCTCAAGAGAGATAGCGTTTTAAGAAACGTAGACGAGACCTGAAGTCTAGGGTTCGTCGAAGGATCAAAGGTCATAGCCTTTGGCACTTAGATATTTGAGAAATCCAAAGCACAGGAGGATATTAGATTTGGGCCGTCAAATCAGAGTGTGAGGACCAACAATTGTTGGATCCAGAAAAGGTGCATGGGGTTTAAGCCCTTCGAAAGTGTACAAAAGAGTCGTGGAAACTCGCAAAATCCAAACCTGCAAAATTGATCCTAGCCGTTGGTGCTGGGAAGGACACATGGCAAAAGATCAACATTTTGCTAATTCGCATGTCGGGGATTTCGAAGGCAAGAGTTGTGGAAACTCACGAAATTGATCCTAGCCATTGGTGCTGGGAAGGACACGTGGCAAAAGATCAACATTTTGTTGATTCGCACGTCGGGGATTTCGAAGGCAAGAGTCGTGGAAACTCGCGAAATCCAAACTCGTGAAATTGATCCTAGCCGTTGGTGCTGGGAAGGACATGTGGTGAAAGATCAACATTTCGTTGATTCGCATGTCGGGGATTTCAAAGGCAAGAGTCATAGAAAATCGTGAAGTTCAAACTTGCGAAATTGAACATAGTCATTGGATTACGGGAGGATCGTAGACCGTTGGTCCGACGCAAGCGAATTTTGGGAATTCGGGTATCGGGAGGAACGAAGAAAGTTGTCTCGAAAAATCCTGAAACGCAAAGTCCCGATTCGAGCAGAAAGGCGTGGGTTGTCAAACCTACGAGGTAGTCATCCCGACGTTGACCACTTCAAGAGAATAGAGGTTTAGTAACGCCAAAACTCCCGAAGTTTGGAGTGCCGAAGTTCATCCTAGCCGTTGGCGATAGGAAACACGGGGCGCTAGATCCTTCACTTCGGGGTTTAGTGTACCGGGAAAATGGATTGTGTGAGTAAGAACCCCTGAATGCTGAAGTTCTGAAGCACCAAAATAGCTGCCTGTAGTCTTAGTATTCAGTCATCGCATATGGTCTTATACGAAGGTCGTCGAAGAAAAAGGGGCTACGCCCTGACCTCTCAATTAGAGATCATTAAAAAGAAAGGATTTGTCCTTGTAAGGAGAACGAAAATTTTATTTATTTCTCGCTTCATCGTGGGTGTGTTACACTCCAAAGGACAATGCTCAAGTGCATATCGGTGGAATCCCATCCTCTATCTATGCCAAGATTCCTCCAAAGGCAATGTCCTCCATAATCAAGGTGCAACGTTCATCATCAAATGGTGCCCTAGATGCGGGGTCTAACATCCATCTGGTGGGAAAGGTCCTACAAAGACAAAAAATTATGCCCTCCAAGGGTCCACAAGTCATTTGAATCATGCCAAGTAATCCACATCTAAGAATAGAACCACCCGGACATGTGCATCTAACCCCCCTTTTCAAACTAACAAATGCTCAAAGGCCTTATAAAATTTACCTAATTTATGTATGAGAGGTGTGTCAAGGTGTCGTATTGGGTTAACCAATCCCGAAGTCAAGGGTGTTTCCCAAGGAGAATCTATCTAAGTCATGTAGTGAGTGTGAGGTGGATTTGGGGCAAGACTTTTAAGCATGGGTTTCTTGACATACAAGGGTTCGTATTGTCTCATTTATGTGTGCCTTTGTAGAGGATGTGTTGCCCTTTGTCCACAATGCAACATTTTTCCAATTCCTTTTATTGCCATTAATTGATTAAGGTTCGAAACATTGAGTACTATGTGCAATGGAAAGTAAAGAGTATTGCAATGCCACTTGAAGCTAGTAACACATAGAGTGCCATATGCAATGGAAATTAAGGGTCACCACATAATGCATTTCCTCAACAAGCGAGTCATTGATTAATTATGTGATTTCTTTTATAGGTCCTTCATTTTTTGGATAAGTATTTTATTGTTCCCAGGACATCAGGGTGAGAATCTAGAAGGATAATATTGGCTTTCATCTTTTTCCATCTACAACACCTTTAGGCCTTTATCACCTTCTTCCCATGAAATGAGGTACAATCCCTTCTTAGGTCAATGGACCCGGGAACCCAAAAGATGAGGAAATGGAGGGGAAGAAGCATGGAAGGTGGTAAGTATGGATGAGAATGGTGCGATGAAACTTCAAGGAACGACCTAGTAGCAACCCTTTTCGTGAGGGTGACCAACTTGTTCGGACATAATGACAACCACCAAGGTGAAATTAGGCAAAAGGGATAATTTCCAAGAAAACATTTTATAATCAAGAAAGGATTCTTTGCAACATGTCCAAATTCTTCAAACATTAAAGAGATGCTTAACATGACACCAAAATCATTACCTCATGAAGAAAGACCTGTTGTCTTCTGGGACGAAGCTGATGTAGTGGATGCTACTTTGCTGCAAGTGATGAGTAGCGATCAACAATAATAGGAGGGACCCTACAGGATCTACCGCTCAATTTGACTCTCCGCACTCCATGTCTGCTACCTATGGGTATCTATACATGATCTCCTTAGTGACCCCTAGACTGGGGGGGTAACACTTATCATGGATATTATACCCATGGAATCTCTTTAAGGTGGAAATCTTGATTTCTTCCATAGTTGTCTGTTTTTTATTCATAGATTCTATACATTTAATAGATTGATTGAGAAAGGTAATTACGATTAATCACTCAAAAAAGTGGTGATGTACATCAAATTGCTCAATAACAAAAGCAATTGAACCATGTAAACAACCAAGGTGTTGGAATGTGCATTAGTAGGCACTAAGATCATAATGTTAGGAAACATGCATTTATAAAGAGAGCTTCAATAATATGCAAACTCTCGTCTAATTTAGGATCATCAAAACATGCATGAATTTAAAGGAATCTTACTTTTAAATTTATGAAAAGAAAACTAGTCACAGAAGACAAATAAATCCCATCTCAACCTCCAAAATGTATACACCCACCCATCTTAAAAAAAGGTCGAACTAAAAATTGATTTGGTTAAATTTTTGCCTTGACTTAAATTGGATGCAGGGAATGATTATGAAATTCTTGCTGCCACTGTGCCCTGTACAACAATACTTTAAAGGATAAGGCCTTCCCTTTTGTTGGGACATTCAAATATGAATTGATAAGCTTTTAACATTTTGCGTTCATTGTCTTTTGACCTGCTCTGAAAGAAACATTTTAAGCAAAAATAATTAAGAGAGTACACCAAGTCACATGGACTGTGATCATCGAAGCTTCTTAAGAGGCCAATACATACCTCCCAAGGCCCAATGAGAGCATAAGTGCATAATTATCATGAAGTTATGTTTGATCTCTAAGCTTCACTAGCTCAAAACAAAATGAAACTACTTCAGAACAACAAAAATGTACACGATTTACCAAAAACGCCTTTACCAATTAGTACCTTGGAACATGATATATGAATTTCATCCCACCATTATTCGCCAGTCAATACAACAATATATATGAATAACCTCTCAATATTCAAACAATGTTGATATGGACAAGCATGAATTTGTAAATAATGGCCATGCATGATTCCAATTCATAGCAACAATCCTCCAAGAAAACTGAACCTTGTTGGTTGTGGAGCCTGATTATCTTCCCAATTCAAACGTTTGTTTCAGCTGTGTTTGGATCCCATTTTTTGACCGGGCGAGGGGGGGGGGGGGGTGGGGGGGGCTTTCCCCCCCCACCCCTTGGCAGGGGATTCGAGGGAAACACCCCTGAAGTGAAATTTTGGGAAAAATGGCCTTGCATATTGTAATTTTGTAGTCAATCTGGACCGTTGATTACAAGGTCGCAGATCTAACAATAGAAGTTATGTTAGGTATTTTTTCCCTAGAAGGAAACCCTCTTTTATGTATGAGGGAATTGTATAGCAATTGTGTGTGATAGGTAAATATTGTATTCTGAGAGAGGAGACTGTGAGAGAAAGAAGAGGAAGTTACAACGAATGTGCTATAGGTTGTATCCCTTCATTTGTTGGATAATAATAAAGGAAGGACCTGGAAATTTCTCTGGTGGACGTATCCCACACTAGGTGAACCACACATATCTGTGTCTCTATTGTATTATGTAGCTTATGTGTTTTATTTCTGCATTTGTTTTATTTTATTGCTTCGTGATCCTGTTTTTCTAACAAACCAGAGTTTAAGTAATGGTCACACATAAATTCAATTTAAAGCAATGGACCTCCACACAAACTCAACCTAATTTTAAGTAAAATAATAAAAACTATAGCACCATGAGAGTAGTAGCAAGTACAAAGATATAAGATCCTACATAAAATAACTATATTTAAGAAGGTGAATGAATGAGGGAGGAGGAGAGTATTAAAACAAATTTAGTTTGCTAACTCAAAACAATGGTTATGGATGACAACTTATCATATAAACTACAACAACATGGGAGGAGTGATAGGTAGAAATCTGTAAATATATTACAACAAAGGAAGGTACAAATATGTAAATATATTGCAACAAAGCACAACGTTTTTAAGAAGGAGAAGGGAGACAGAGTGTGTATTTGCACCCAGGGTCTACATCCAGAGTGCTAAAGCTTTTGGTGTAGGATGGCACCAAAACCACCAACAATAATGGGACTACAACAATGGTTATGGATGCTAATTAGTTTGCTAACTCAAAACAATGGTTATGGATGACAACTTATCATATAAACTACAACAACATGGGAGGAGTAGGTAGAAAGATGTAAATATATTACAACAAAGACAGGTACAAAGATGTAAAGATATTGCAACAAAGCACAATGATTTTAAGAAGAAAAGGAAGAAAGAGTGTGTATTTGCACACTAAGTCTACATTCAGAGTGCTAAAGCTTTTGGTATAGGATGTCACCAAAATAACCAACAATAATAGGACTATATGTTGACACATCAACTTGGGGACTTGCATCCCAAAGCCTTCTTCCAAAGTACTTCCAGAGTAACAAATATTTTGACGAGGGTAATCCCTCATAAACCAGCTCGGACCAACTCAAGATTACTAACAGAGACATAATAACAAGTCAAAGAAGAAGGATTACATTATGATATGGTGGGTAGATCCCCATGTAGAGAAATTCTAATATAGCAGTATAAAGAAAACCACCCAACATGATAACAAGGAGCCACCCTTTTGGAAACACATCAATTTAAGCAATGCATCATGATTGATCCTTAATGCTAACAATAATTTCAGATCAAGTAATTAACCAAACAACTAAACTGCTTGCATACCAACCATGACAATCTATCAAACACTCATACCTGTGCAACTTCAAAATCCATTTTATCAGGGTGAGTGACATTTGAACCGAAGGAATTGATGAGCTTTCCAAAGAATATGAAAAAGACAAGAATAGATGCTCCATGTACACAAGCTCCTACTATCCCAAACACCATTAACACATAGTCCATGGGATTTGCGAAAGAGAACATATACGATGTAAATCCAAATATAGAAAATATGGCAATACAAGCATTAATTTGTAGTTGTAATTAATAAACTGATTCAAAAACAAATAAATAATTGTTGGTTGCCTAGCCAATGACAAATGATACCAATGTCACTCCTATATCGATATGCTCAATCTTGAATGTGGCAAGCCTAAACATGCACACACAATTTGATAGCCAATGAAAAACAATATTAATGTCACCAACCCTACTTGGATATTATTCGTCTTGAACATGGCTAGCCTAGACATGTATGCTTTATATGGGTGCTCTAGAAATTATTGTTCTCATTATCTATTTTCTTCGATAGCTTTGAGGCAATGAGACCATTTTCAAGCATCCAAAATTTTTATCAGCAAACTAGTTCTAAAATTGTTGAAAGAAAATACACTGGTATATTTTAACTATAATGCACAACGAAAGTAATGCAAGTATCCAATATTAGATCACATACATTTGACACAATTATTTTGCCTTCGAAACCCAATTGGGAAAACCAACATTTAGTTTGTTCTTCTTATTATTTTTTCCCATAGAGAATTATGAAATATATAACAACAAAATATGGAGAACCTATAAGTCGGTATCCACCAGAAAATTCTCAGAGATTGGCCCAATGAGGACTTGGCCCTATTCACTTGTCCTCCATTGAACTAGGCCCCTGCAAATCAATCTGAGATTTCTTGTACGACGACATACAAAGCTGCTGTATGATCCTATCTTACAGCCTCACACAACCCTTCTCTCCCTTGCTGCAAAACTCAACCCTATCACTGAATTTCCTTTGTTGTAGTTTCACTATGTTCTCTTTAGCTGGAGTCTCTCACTCCCTCACTAAAATAATCTCCCTCTCAATGTGTTAGAATCACTGTAATTGTAGAAAATGAATCTCTCATTCACCAATGTGTCTTCCTCTTCCCGTTAGGCTTCTTTTATATTTTCATTAAGCCAAAACCTAACCCTAATATACTAAGTGATCAATGGCTAGGATTAAATCCTAGATCTCACTTGAGATTAACAATTGAGATTATATCCAAGTCAATTAAATAATTTAATTATTTAACCTTATAACTTAGCTTAATAGTTCACAATAAGAAATTAAATTAATTATTGTAGTTTTCTTAAGTTAAACTTAGGAAATAAATTACAATAACACTTACTCCTCTCAAGCAAGCACCTAAGGATATGATTTGACATATTATGCATGCTAAGAGATAAATATTATGTGGAATACCTTCCGAAGCTATAGAAATCAATAGTCCCTCCTAGCAATGAAGGTATTCTTCACCACCCCCAACTCATCCCTATAGAAAACAAATTTCCCTTTCACTAGAGGCGTGCTGATATTGTCTACTATCTACTCCCCCATGGGTATGTACTACAATATCGCAACACCTCTATGGACCTTGTATTTGATGAAGTGGCATCTGATCTCTATATGATTGGACCTATCATAAAACACTCAATTTTCTGAAAGATTGATACAACTTTGGTTATCACATTGGATCACCATAGGCCCCATCTCAAGACCAAATAACCATGTGAGCATCTTGTGAAGTCAAATGGCCTCACAAATCATCGAACTCGTTGTCATGTACTTAGTCTCTATTGAGCTAAGTGCCACTAAGTGATGCTTCCTGCTAAACTATGAGATCACTGTTGACCCCAAGCTGAAACAACATCCAAAAGTACCCTTCTTGTCTAGTTCACTCCCTGCCCAGTCTGAATCCATGTACCCCTGCAATTTCACTTCACTAACTCTAAGATATCTCAGTCTAAATTCCACTATATCACAAAGATACCTCAACACATGCTTTGTTTCCACCTAATGAACCCTCCTTAGATCCACCATGAACTGGCTAAGTGTATTCACTGCAAAGCAAATATCCAACTTGGTGTTGACCAGATACATCAAGGATCCAATTAACTGCCTATACAAAGTGGGATTCACCAACTCATCCTCAGGATCATTAAGCTTCCTCAAGTGAGTGGTCATAGGTGTAGACATCCACCTGCGATCCTCCATACTGGTTTTTTTCAAGATCTCAACTGCATACTTTCCCTGCCCAAGGAAAATATCTCTTGGTTACTACCACATCTCCAGTCCCAAAAAGTAGTGCATCAATCCAATATCCTTCATCTCGAACTCTGTAGCAAGGTCCTCCTTGTACATCCTTATGAAATTCTTTGAGTCATCTCAGAAATAGATCATCAACACACAACACTAAAATGAGTGGACCATCTCCAACAAGTGTGTAATACAAGTTGGAATTTTCCTCACTTTTAGTGAAGCCCAAACCAAGTAGGTACCCATCAATCCTTGAGTATCATGTGCGAGGTGCCTACTCAAGTCCGTACAAGGCCTTCTTCAATTTTCATACATTGGAATCCCTCCCATGCACCTCAAATTATTGAGGCTACTCAATATATATTTCTTCCTCAATCACCTCGTTGAGGGAGGCAGTCTTCACATCCATTTTATGAATACTCCACCCCATATTTGAGGTAATAGATACAACTTCCCTATTAGATGAATATCTGGTGAAACGTTCAAAGGTCTCCTCATAGTCCACTCCCTCCTTTTGGGAGAACCCTCTCTCCACAAACCTTGCTTTGTACTTATCAATGCTACCATCTACAACATGCTTGACCTTAAATATCCATCAATAAGTGACCATTAACTTTCCCTCAGGCCTTAGTACTATCTCCCACACATCATTCCTAATGATGGAACTATACTCTTCCATCTTGGTGTCCCTCCAAACCTATTGGTTTTCTACCTCCTCAAAGGTAGAAGGCTTAGACTCACTGATGCTTCTCATTAAGGCCGTACAACTAGAAAATATGGTAGGTGGTATACTCTCCCCAAAGGTCTTTCTAGGAGCCGCCACATTCTCCTCCACATCCCTCAAGGTATGCTCATCCCATCTCAGCCTCCTCCTGGTAGAGATTGAAGGAACCTCTTGCTCCTCCTCTTGATCAGGAGGTTGTGTCCCTACCACTGGTGTTGTTGGCCCCTACTCAACCTTTAGAACCTCTCGCTCCCAATCCTCTACCACCACTGGATCTGTGTCATCTAACTGCCTAAAGGTATTACCCTTCTCAAATATGACATCTCGATTGACTGCTACCTTCCTATGCCTTGGAATGTAGACCATGTAGGCCTTTGAAGTCTCAATGTATCAAAAAAAAAATGCCCTTCTCTGATGAGGGCTCTAGTTTAGTCCTTTTCTCTAAAGGAATATGGACATATATTGGACTACCAAAGATACGTAGATGACTCACCTCTGGTTTCACTCCTGTGAATGCTTCTTCAAGAGTCATGTCCTCCACTACCCTATGAGGACATCTTTTCTGTAAGTATACAATCCTATTTCATGCCTTCTCTCATAAAAACATAGGAATATCTTGATCATGGATCATGGCCTTTCCTACTCTAACTATAGTCCTATTCTTCCTCTTTTCCACTCCATTTTACTACAGATTGTAGGGCACTATCCATTCTTTCTTGATTCCTACTACCCTACAAAAATCCTTGAACTTGTTGGAGGTATATGTGCCTCCATTACTCCATTATATGATCTCAAGACCTTGATCTTCTTCCTAGTTTGGTTGTCCAAAAGAGCTTTGAATTCTTGAAACCGATTCAAGACCTCATATTTGGCCTTTAGGAAGTAAATCCATGTCTTCTCGGAATAGTTATATATAAATGTCAGAAAATAACTACACCCTGAGATAAACTCCATTGACATAGGACCAACTACGTCATAATGCACCAAATCTAACAGTCCCTTAGACTTGGTCTCACTGTTAGGAAATGCTTCCTTTGCCTACTTTCCAAGTGCACATCCTTTACACACACCATCCTGCTCCACAAAAAACTCTAGAAAGACAGTGACCATCTCCCGTAACAGTGGTAGAGCCCTATAGTGTAGATGTCCCATCCTCCCGTGCCAAATCTCACTCTAGCTATCACTGTTATGTACGCGGGCTTTCACTTTTTTTCCTCTCAACAAATACAAGTTACTCTCTCTACTGCCTATAAATCACCTCATGCTAGGGTCAACCGCTTTTGTCCTATCAGCTACCTCACCTCATTTGAAGCTAACTTCAAGTCCCCTATCCTCCATGGCCAAAACAAAGACTAAATTCTTCTCCAACCAAGTACATACATAACTTCCTTCACCTTCATAAGACTTCCAGAGTCCAGCTGGAATTGTATGCTACCAATGCCCTCTACTGCATACTTGGTGTTGTCACCAAGCTCTACATGAATATCACGATACTCCTTGGTCACATTGGTGAAGTTATCACGAGATCCTATGATGTGACGAGATGCTCCTCTGTCCACAAACCACACCCCCCTTGTAATGGTGCCAGAAAGACAAGACACTAGAGAAAATTCCTTATCGAATTTTTCCGCTAACTCATCCATCTGTGCGGATGCAACTGAAGTTTTATTCCCCTTGCCTTTCTTCTTGTTTGGACACTGTTCTACATAATGAATGAACTTATGCCATGCAAAACACTTAACTTTTCTCATGTCAATATTCCTTTGTGAAGACGCTCCTCAACTTTGGTTCTGCTTGAATTTACCCTTTCTCTTCTTTTCTTGCAGTGCTAGAGCAAGATTCTCCTCATCTCCACCTTTTCACAATCCACCAGTTATAGATTCCTCCCAAATATCCTTTTGGGTGAAATCATCCCACAATCTAGCCCAATTAGGAGGATTGTCTCTCACAAGGACACCTGTAACAAATGTAGCTCATTGCTTGGCACAACTCTTTAGTGATACTTGCACAAGTTCCATCTCATCCACGACTTCCCAAACAACTGACAATTCATCACGAACCTGTTGAATCCTTGTGAAGAATGAGGCTACAATTTTAGATCTGTCCATTTTAATACTGTTTAGATTTTCCCTTAGCACCATCTTTCTGTTCTGGTTGTTGCTTTGGTACAACTTGATTACCGTTGTCCACATTTTATGCATTGTGTTCTTCCCTATTATATGAGGAATAATGGTATCCTTCACATAATCCAAAATGATCCCTCTATCCTTCACATCTTTCAGATTGTGTTCGTTTTCTTGTGTGGGATCTGAAGGAACTTGGATCTCCTTCTCAACAAAGTCCCATAGGCCATTTCCCATCAATACTAGGGTGATCCTCTCCTTCCATGGAATGAAGTTTGTAGCCCCCTCCAACCTGTCTTCAAATCTCAGACTTGATGATGCCATATTAGCCAGATCGATTTTAGCCAAAAATCCCTCAAATACAAATTTTCTACTGTCAAAACCCTTGTGCCAAATATGATCTTCTAATTTATCAGAGCTTGAGCTCTGATACCATGTTAAATTTCTTTAATACCATATTTGATTTTCTGTTCTAAACAATTTGTTTTTATTCCTAGAAATAATTTATCAACAAACTAATTTTGAAACTGCTAAAAGAAAATACACTGGTATATTTTAACTATATTGCACAACATAAATAATGCAAGTAGCCAAGATCATATCACACACATTTTACACTATTAATTTATTCTGGAAACACAATTGGGAAAACCAACATTCAATTTATTCTTCGTATTATTTTTTCCCACAGAGAATTCATAAATATACAACAACAAAATATGGAGAACCTGTAACTTGGTTTCTACCGACAAATTCTCAGAGATCGATGCAATGAGGACTTGTCCTCCACTGAACTCAACCCCTACAATTGGTCTGAGATTTTTTGTACGACGATGTGCATATTTGTTGTACGATCCTCTATTGCACCTTCACACAACCCTTCTCTCCCTTGCTGCAAAACTCGACCCTATCATTGAATTTCCTTTGTTGTAGTTTCAATGTCTTCTCTTCAACTGGATTCTCTCACTCCCTCACTAAAATAATCTCTTTCTCAACGTGTTACAATCACTGTAACTACAACAATTGAATCTCTCATTCAACAATTTATCTTCCTCTTCCCCTTAGGCTTCTTTCATATTTTCATTAAGCCAAATCCCTAACCCTAATCTCCTAAGTGATCAATGGCTAGGATTAGATCCTAGATCTCACTTGAGATTAATGGTTGATATTATATCAAAATCAATTAAATAATTTAATTATTTAACCTTAGAACTTAGCTTAATAGTCCACAATAATTGATTAAATTAATTATTGTACTTTTCCTAAGTTAAACTTAGGAAATAAATTATAATAACACTTATTCCTCTCAAGTAAGCACCTAAGGAGATAATTTGACATGTTATGCATGTTAAGAAACAAATTTTAAGCGGAAGACCTTGCAAAGCTATAGAAATCAACACCAGTCTTAGCTCAGTCCTTCAATGACTCAAATTTTTATAATTGAGCTAAGTTCACGAGTTCATGTGTGAAGTAAACATTTCTTAAATTCCATGGAAAATATAAATTTTTAACTTTCACATGACTTAAAAAAACAAAATTAGTTTGGAAGAGTGTTTGGACAGTTTAATCAACCTATACGATAACGATAATATTTGCTTAAAAATTTGTAACCACGATGATGAAAGTCAAATACTGAGGTTTCTTATGGAGGTTTTTTATCGACAACTTTCAATTAGGGTACAAAAGCTACAAGTTGTCTTCAATATCTAAGTCACTTTCTCCAACAATCATGGACTTTTTGTTTAAAGTGGATGGCCATATGTTTTTTGGATTTTTTTAATTGTTTATTTGTTGCATGGTTGGTGTGGGGCTCCTCCCAACGCTCCTTTATGATCCCTCTCTTCATCATACACCTTCTTTTAAGTAACAATTGGAGGGGCAATAGGTAATTTCTGGGATACTTTCAATTATATATTGAAATAAATCAATGATCGAGTTATAAGGATTCATATGTACAGGTAAAAGTTATGAGTTTTGAAGCCAACTGAGGTTGCAGAGCGATTGCATTATTTAATTGTTGTAATAATACAATTAAAAATTGCAATTAACAGTCGTCAATTTTTTCCGCTCAAGGAATGAAGGAAAGTACACTTAGAGGAGGGGAATCAAGTTGCCAGGAATTTAGGGCAAGATAAGGAGGCCGATGATGGTTCTTGGTGAAGAACTGGGAATTTAGGGCAAGATAAGGAGGCCAACAATGGTTCCTAGTGAACTAATGGGAATTTAGGGAAAGATAAGGAGGTCGACGATGGTATTGGTGCTCTGCATACTCTCCACTGCTTAAATCATCAATGGTAAGGCACACATGTTCTTTCATTTTGCGGCCAAATATCAATATCGAGCAACTTAATAAGCATCAATATATATTGAATTATTTACTTTGGTTTTGGTTACAGTCTGTTACTCTGCACACAAATCTCGATGATATCAAATGTGAAATCTCATGCGATGGGCACTTTTGCATAGGTAATTTGCTTCGAATCCATGTTAGAATTTTGTGACATTGTTATAAAATAACATGGATTTTTTTACTAGTTTGGTGCCTAATAATGGTCCCACAAGTCATGAGTTCAATTCTTAGTAGAGTTAATTTTTATGAGTCTTTGTCACTTTGTGTCCCGTAGTTTGATGATTTCCAAAACCTCTATCATTTGGTTTCCTTATGGTTTATACTGCACATGTTCACCCCCATATTGATTTTGAAGGAAGTTAGCATTGCCTACTAGATGTGCTTTTCCTATCATATAAGCATCTTGCAAAATCATTGTCTGTGTACCCTGCAAGTGAATAATCTTTAGAATTTGTGTACCACAAACCATAGTTGATTGTCCCTGCAACATACCTTAAGGTTATTTTTACAACTTTCCTATGATAATCCTTGGGGGATTCCATAATCCTGGAAACAAAACTTGTTGCATACATTATATTAGGCCTGGTTGCATTAAGATACACGAGACTACCTACTAGCCTTTTATATAAAGTAGAATCAATTGTTGGTCCTTCATCTTGTTTGCTCAATTTTGTTCCTAGTGCAATAGGAGTTTATGTTGGCTTGCATTTATCCATTCTAAACTTTTTCAGAATCTCTATAGCATACTTTTGTTGACAGACAAAAATACCATTGGAAAATTACTTAACTTCAATTCCCAAAAGTATTTCATGAGACCAAGATCTGTCATCTCAAATTATGTTTTCATGGAAACTTTAAATTCTTCTAACATAAAATTACATGTGTAGATCATATCATCAACATAAAGACAAACAATGAGGATTTTACCTTCTTGATTTGATTTTGTGTAAAGAGTGGGTTCATTACTGCTCATGTTGAATCCACTGTTGATCAGGTAAGAGTCATTTCGGCTGTACCAAGCTCTTGGAGCTTGCTTCAATCCATACAAGGCTTTCTTCAACTTATACACTTTATTCTATTTTCCTTTGACTTCAAAACTAGGTGGTTGATCCACATATACTTCTCACAATATGCCATTCAAAAAGGCTGACTTTACATCTAACTAGTCGACTTGCCATTTGTTTTAAGATGCGGTGGCTAAAATGGTCCCTACTGTATCTAACCTTGCCATTGGAGCAAAGGTTTTTCCATATTATATGCGAGGTTGTTGAGAGAAAACTTTGGCAACCAACCTTGCCTTATGCTTATCTATCTTTCCTTTTTCATTAGGTTTTTTTTGTACACCCACTTGACACCTATGATGGATTTATTTGCTAGTAGATCAACAAGATCCCATGTCTTGTTCCTTTCTATGGATTCAATTTCCTCATTCATGGCTTCTACCCAATGTTCCTCTTTTACTACTTCTTCAAAGAAGGTTGGATGATAAGATAGTAAGGAAAAAAGTCTTTGTTGCTCAATGTCATTGTTCTGCTCATAAATTTTCCTTATGTTTCTTCTCTTATTTTCTATAGAAGAGGATGATTCACTGTAGGAAGAATAACTATTTCTAGAGTGCTCTTGCTATCTTTGTACATGTAATCATGGCATTCTTGGTGGATGTGATTGCTATTCTGATTTTTTTGTTTGTTCATCAATTTGTTGCAGTGGATTTTGACTATACAATGTTACATTTTCTTTCTCTCTCCATGATTTATTCTCAAAATATTTTACATCCTTGCTCACCAGAAATTTCTTGGTGATTGGATTGTATAATCTATAGGCTTTTGATTGTTCACTGTATCCTATGAAGATGCATTTTTCATTCATGTTGTCAATATTCTTTCACATCTCTTCAGGGATATGTGCAAAAGCAATGCAACCAAAAATTCTGAAGTGAGAGACATTTAACTTTGTGCCACTCCATGCCTCTTGAGGTACTTTATCTTTGACACTTGTTGTTGGAGATCTGTTCATGATTAAACTAAATATGCAACCACTTCAACCCAATACTCATTGGACACATTCTTTTCTACTAGCATACTCCTGGCCATGTTCATGATGGTTTGATTTTTCCTTTCAACCACTCCATTTTGTTGTGGAGTATATTTGGTTGTAGTATGCATTATAATGCCATGTTGTTTACCAAAATCTGCAAAATACTTTGAGTTGTATTCTCCTCCTCCACACTTTCACAAATTTTCCACTTCGTTTTTCTGTTTTAGCTTTGAATTATTTGAATTATTTGAATCTTGAGAAAGTTTCAGACTTATTTTTAAGAAAATAAAGCCAAATTTTCCTGCTAAAATCATCAATAAAGGTCAGAAAATAAAAGCTACCACCAATGGATTAGGTTTGCATTGGTCCAAAAAGATTTGTGTGAACCAATTCTAAATGTTCTTTTTCTCTATGGGAGGATGTTGGAAAAATGTCTCTCTTATGCTTTCCAAGTATACAAATTTCACAAGGACTGTCTTGCTCATTCAAAACATGAAGACCTTTGACCATTGAGTGTTTTTGAAGAAGACTAAGACTTCTAAAAGGAAGTTGACCAAACCTAGCATGCCATAATAGTGTCTCGTTTGCATTTGAGACATTTTGGGCATATGACTAGGACAAATTGACACTTCTTAAATATAATGGAAACATCCCATTCATGGTCATTTCAATTTTTGCAATAATTTTCCTACTGGGTGGTTTATCCATAATTAAGCATGTTGAGCCTTTGAATAAGACATCATATCCATGCTCAATCAATTGTCCTACACTTATCAGATTATGTTTAAGATTTGGTACATAATAGACATCATGCATGTCTTTCTTATGATCTCGTTTAGTTAAAACAAACACAATACCTTTTCATAGAGCTTTGACTTGAGATTCATCACCAAGAGTAATCTCATATTTAATAGAAGTATCAATGCTAGAAATCAAATTTTTATTACTTGTCATGTGATTGCTGCAACAAATGTCCATCAACTAAAGGTCTGTGAAGTGACCTTTGTCAAACGTATGGCATGAAAGAAACATTGCTTCAAAATTTTCTCCTTCATTGTTGGAGACAATTTCTCTGCCTTTGTTTTGATATCACTTTCTATTTCTGCATTCACTTTCATAATGACCATACTTTTTGCAATAGTAACACAATATTCTATATTTTTCTGTCCATTTTCTGCCTCTTCCTCCTCGATCAAGTGAGTCTTTAGACTTTCATGATTGTTGTAAGTGTTATTTTTTATGTCTGTCTTCTGCATTATGATTACCTCTTCCTATTTTACTTCCTTTGTTTCCTCTATATCTACGTCTCCTGAAAGAGGTTTGAGTCTTGAAATCATGTTCCAAAGACCCTTCTTCCAAGTTGAGTCTAGTTTCATGTGACATAAGCGATCCCATCATTTCATCTACTGAGAAGCTAGATAAACCTTTGGATTCTAGAATGTCTGTTACAACCATTTCAAATTTCTTAGAAAAGCTTCTAAGGACTTTTTCAACAATCCTATGATCTTGAATTGTTCACCAGTAATCCTGATCTGATTTACAATGCCCATCACTCTGGTCATGAATTGGTCAAGATTCTCTATCTCAATCATCTTCAGGGTTTCAAAATGAGTTCTTAAAGTCTGAATATTTACTTTCTTTAGCTTATCATTATCTTGGTAAGCTGATTTGAGAATATCCCAAGCTTGTTTTGTTGTGGAAGCACTAGTTATTTTGGAAAAAATATAGTCATCTACTGAATTTTGAAGCCAATACTTGGATTTTTTTTCTTTCTCCCTTAGTTATGTATGATAATTTCTCTTTGGATTTGTCATGACTGCCAGGTTTGTTGTCGGTGGCTCTATAAATCCATTTTCCATTAGTTCCCAACATTCTTGAGCTTGGAGAAATGATTTCATTCTCAAAGATCAGAACTCGTAGTTCTTTCCAGCAAGAATTGGTTCTTGGCTCAGCCCTAGGTTACCGAAGGAAGCCATTTTTGAATTTTTTTTTGTGGAGCTATAGATAATAATAATAATAAAATACCTTTTTAGATCCTTGATCCTTTGCATGAATTGTTCTTGTGTTCTTGCCTTTTTTTTTGCTCAGAATAAAATGCTTGCAAAATTTCTGCCTCCTCCGTAACAACTCTTCTCACTTATGGAGTACCCTGCGGATTTGTTGTCTACATGGGGAGTCGAATCCATGACCTCTTCACACACAGGTCCCCAAACGAGTTCTTTTGATATTTTCTGATCCCCCTTCCTAAAACTATGTTATCACTATCTTTAACACTACCGTCAAAAAAAAATTCCCGACCTTCTAACATTGTTGTAGAACCAACCAATCTTAGCCATTGATCTCGGTCGAGAGATGATTGAGATATCCCTTCTGAAGTCACTTAATTTCCATAGTCACCGACCCACTAGATGATCAGAGGATCGAGCCACTGGGCTCTCTTGCAACACTCCTTTAAAAAATCTCGCCAGTTCAGTCCAGTTACACCGGTCACCGGTCCACCGATATTTCATTTAATCATACCATCGATGGATTCTTTCTTCATGGTTAATCGCCACTAGATCACTGGGGTCACCAGGACTCTAGGATAACTGGACCATCGGGCCAATGGGATTACTGGTTAACCAAATGATTGGGTGATCGAGGGATCCTTGTTCATGCTCTTCCACTTTGCAATGAGTTTGTTCCAATTATTGGACAATACTCTGTTATCTTACGAGCAATTAATCGGTCCACCCCGTCTCCACTATATCTTTAACAATGCATCGGGTTTATCGGGCCAACATGTTCCATCAGTTGATCAGGCTACCAGAAAATAGAACTCCATAATGCTGCTAATCGATCACTGGTCCACTAGTCCCACCAGACCACCGGGCGATTAGGGATCACCAAGCCACCTAAAAACACTCCTTATATTTATGCATCGATCATGTTAACTAGCCACCGGTCCCACTGCGACAACGAGGAATAAGTTCTTCTTTGCTACAACCGGGCACCGAGAAATAAATTCCACTCAGTTGCGCTTGTTTTAACGCATTCTTATAGGGGGTGCAATGAAATGGTATATTGATCTCGATAGATCGAAGTATGCTTACTTTGATGACCTGGCTATGGTTTTCTTGAACCATTTCTAGCTGCTAGTAAGATATGATGTCAACACCAAGTTGTTGTCCAACTTTGAGCGGATGAAAGCTGACCATATCTCGGATCACATATGAGAATGGAAGTGACGAAAGAGTTTGATTAAAGTCAAGGTCCCTCTCGCATTTATGCTCGAGTGGTTCCTAAAGTATTTGGTTCCTTGCATGTCCAAAGACGTAGCAACGTTCGTGGTGTTTTCTGAAGAAGAGGCTATCATGAGAGCCCAACAACTGAAGCTGATTTGCTCCCAGTTCGGTATGTTATATGAGATCTTACTCGATGCACCACGGTTGACTCTCAACAAATAAAATCATAAGTCTGGGCCTCACGCTGATGGAATAGTAGGCTCAACACAGAGCAAGCCCACAGATCTATTGTCTAGTCAGTTACAACAATTATCTATTCAACAAACTATGGCCAACCAAAATCCTAGTTCGACTACCCCCGTAACCCAAATCTCAGATGTACATAATGTGAAATCGACAAATCCCAAGGGTAACCATCAAATTGATGGAAAGAGGAAACATAAAAACAAGAAGGGTAAGGGGGATACGAGGGCTGCAAATAATGTTAGTGAGGGAAAAACTGAAAAGAGAAAGGTGAAGTTTATGTGTAAGCTTTGCATGGATGACCACTTGACTCACCAATGCCCTTGGCTTGAGGAAGCCCATAAGCTACTGGCACAAAAAAACCTGCCATGTTGACAAACCCTTTTCCACAAGGGAAAAATATAGCTCAAGCTTCCTCATCCACCAGCGCGCCTGGGGCTATCAGGGAACCCTCGCGCCCAATAATAACAACGGGGCCAGAAACATTTATATGATGAAAATCGAAGCTAATCTATTGACAAGGGCTGATAACTTCTGAACGCCAGAATTTGTTGAGAAGGGAAAAGAAGCCTCCAACCCATTGAATCTTCTTCAAATTGAGAAGATAGTGGGAGAAACGATGACTCAAATCCATAAAGGTGTGTTCAAAAAGGATTCTCACAACCCAAACGTGAGGGCCACACATAATTACTCCATGGTGGAGGATCTAGCATAAAATCCTTGTGCAATGTCTGCTCTGGAAGTTCTCAAGAGTTGTCCCTCACAGAGAAAAGCATTTTTGTCTGCCTTGGGAGTGACCGAGACCAGTAACTCAGAAAGGATTATCTTTGACACTACAAACCATAAAACTCGCCTTGCTCACCATGTCGCTTTTCAAATAGTAGTGGTGTATACCACGAAATCGTTGACACATAACATTTTTCGTACGGTGTTTGATGAGGGTGCCTCAATTTGCATGATGTCATTGGCATGGTTGAAGGCCATTGACCAACCTGAGTTGTCTCCGTCACCCACATTACTTACTGCATTTGACGGTCAATCATTCAGACCACATGGTATAATTCCCTCTTTTCCTGTGCAGTTGGAGGGAAAAACTGTGCGTCGAGGTAGAAGTAGTGTATGCACCTCTTGAATACAATATTTTTTTAGGGTTGATTTGGACCTATGCTATGACAATGGTCATATCCACCATTTTTCGGACCCTATGTTTTCCTCACGAAGGCCAGATTGTAACTGTTGATCAATTATCCTTCTCCCATCCCGACCCTTCATCGGGGGCATCCACGATCCTAGTGATTGACAACCCGCAACCAGGTAATGCCAATTTAGGTGCCAGATTGCTTCCGTCTTTGATGGGAAACTTTGATTATATGTTGCCTTCCAATGATGTTAGGTTTGTTTCGGCTGTCCCTGACCAGTCGAAGGATGCGATTTTTCAAGTCACGTTTTTAAAAACGAGTTACTTCAAATACCTGTGGATTTTAACTTCCCCATCGGCTTCGATGGAAGGGGTAGGGCACCTTGGCATGGCCATGCCCTTATCTGCTGCCAAGGTTGCATACAATATTGTCCAGCAAGCCTCAGTCAACGCTGATCTGGCTCACTCATAGGAGCTAGATCCAGTTCTCGAGCCTATTTGGGATTAAGACTCTCTCGTCACTCATGACCCCTTGAACTTAGTCTTGCCCTCTAATGAGGCGATATTGGAGGAAATGACTGGGCCAGACAGACCTTGGGATGATCTTCACCATAGATCTTATTTCTTACCCGAGCTCAAGAGAATAGAGGCAAGAGAGTTTGTTACGACCATGAATGGAGATACCCTTGGTCCTATTAACCCTCTGGCTACGCACGAAATATATGCCGAGGGAAACATGGAAAGTATTACTTAAACGATTCCTATCGATATCTCCAAAACCCCTAGCGTTGCAAAAAATGTCTTCGTCAGAGCAGATTGCTCTCCTGAAGAGATTCAGATCTACACTGAATTGTTTAAATAATTCTGCAATGTTTTCGCTTGGTCATATGAGGATATGCCATACATTGATCCATGTATTTTTGAACACGAAATCACGACTTATCCTGATGTTAAACCTATCCGACAGAAGCTTCGCCCGATCAATCCTCGCAAAGCAGTGACGATAAAGGCTAAAGTAGAGAAACTTATCAAATCCGGTTTCATCTACCCCGTGCAATTGACATAATGGGTATCGAACCTTGTTCCAATCAACAAGAAGCAAGGCACGATCCGCATATGTATGGACTTTCACGACTTGAACAAAGCTTTCCCGAAAGACAATTTTTCAACCCCATTTATTGACCAGATCGTCGATGAATGTGCGGGTTGCAAAGTCTTTTCTTTCATGGACGATTTGTTCAGGTACAATCAAATTCAGATCAAGCCCGAGGACCAACATAAAACAACTTTTATTTTTCCTTGGGGTACTTTCGTGTATCGAAAAATTCCTTTTGGCCTTAAGAATTCTGGAGCCACTTTTCAGCGGGCCATGCCTTTTTCTTTTCACGACCTCAAACACATAGTTGAGGCATATCTCTATGATCTGGCATCACATTCTTGTAAGAGATCT
Source organism: Picea glauca (assembly GCA_000966675.3). NCBI lineage: Eukaryota > Viridiplantae > Streptophyta > Pinopsida > Pinales > Pinaceae > Picea > Picea glauca. The sequence continues at coordinate 2,918,722 of JZKD02S1001157.1, forward strand.
GATCATCCTTCCCATTTATGACTAATCTTTGAGAGGTGTTGCTACTATCGGATTCTTTTGAATCCAAACAAATGCAGTTTTTGCGTGACATTGGGATGCTTTATAGGTTTCGTCGTGTCAACAAAAGGGATCATGGTTGATCCTTTGAAGGTTGAGGCAATAGTTCAATTGCCTCCCTTGCACACGATCCCCCAAATTTAGATTCCATAGGGGAAAGCAAATTGTCTTCGGCGTTTTGTTGCTAGTTATGCCAAGATTACGAAAGGGTTCATGTGTCTCTTAAAAAAAGGGATCCCATTCTATTGGGATGAAACAAATCAATGCTCTTTTGATGCATTGAAACACACTCTGACGTATTCCCCTCTTCTCAGTCCTCCTGATTATGGTAAGGATTTATTTTTGTATTTGGCTACCGCAAAGTCTACAATCGGCATGGTCTTGGTCCAAGAGGATGACGCTCTCAAAGAGAACATTATCTATCATGTTAGCTAAGGCCTAGTTGGACCAGAACTCAACTACTCACATGTTAAGAAACTTGCTTTGGTAGTTGTACACACTATCCAACAATTCTGTCACTATTTATTACTTCGCAAGACCACTGTTGTATCCATCGTAAACCCTTTTCAATATGTGTTAACATGACGAGTCATTGGTGGAAAAATCAGTCGATCGATAGTCATCCTGCAAGAGTTTGACTTGGATTTTGTTTTGGTGAAATACAAAAAGTCCCTGGTCTTTGCTGAACTAATCTCGAAACTTCTGGTCGAAAGTGGTGAGATTTTTCCCGAAGAGTCACTCATCAACAAAGATATTTTTCTTATTGCATCTTTGGACCCCTGGTATGGAGATATACTTGTGTATCTTCAGACTTTGAAGTGACCTTCTTCTGCTTCTCGATATGAGCATGGACGAATACGTCACCAAGCGTGGAACTATATCATTCTCGATGACACTTTGTATCATCGAGGGGTGGATTGCATTCTCCGACGATGTCTTACTCACAAAGAAGCAGAGCTTCTTTTGAACGACTATCACACATGAGAATTTGGTGGTCATATGTCTGGGTTGACAACAACCCAAAATATTCTTCGCGTTGGATACTTTTGGTCCTTGTTAATCAAAGATTGTGTTGAGGCATTCAAGAAGTGTCACCCATGCCAGATATTCTCTTGAAAGATGCGGGCACACCCAAATCCTATGTTTCTAGTTATTGTTGTCGGTCCCTTCACCAAGTGGGGGATTGATTTCACTACATATCACCTTGTTTCTTCCAGGGGGCATTGCTATATCATTGTAGAAGTAGACCACTTTACTAAATGGGTTGAAGCTATGTTGACATTTAACAATGATGGGGAAACTGTTGCCTTGTTTGTTTTTAACCAGATCGTAGCCAGGTTCGGTATTTCGAAGGAGATTGTCACAGACCATGTCAGTCACTTCTAGAAAAAAATGATGACTGAATTAACATCAAAACTAGGGTTTAAGCAAGAACATTTGTCACCTTATTACCCACAAGAGAATGGTCAGGTAGAAGCTGTGAATAAGTCTCTCAAGACTATTCTTCAGTGAACGATTAATTAGACCAAGTCAACTTGGCATTTCATGTTATATTCAACACTTTGGGATTATCGAAATTCCATAAAGACTACTACTGATTTTTCTCCTTTCCAACTCGTTTACAGGCTGGAGGCAGTCTTGCCCATTGAATTTCAAATCCCTTCTCTGAAGTTGGAAGTGGAACTACTTCTCGACACTACACCGCTTGAGGAACGTCTATTATATCTCGAGCAACTCGATGAGTAGCATCGAGATGCAACCTTTGATAACGAGGCTCATAAACAATGGGTCAAGTGTCAATATGATCAATCCGTCCACCCTTGTATTTTCTCTGAAGGAAATCTTGTTCTAGTCTACGACCAATACAAAGATCCCTTGGGGTCAGGCAAGTTCAATACCCATGTGGTTCAAACCTTTCATTGTGAAAAAAGTCTTAAAGAAGGGTGCTTATCGTTTGGTTGATTTTGAGGGTAACGCCTTAGTGGAGCCTAGAAATGGGCTCTACCTTAAGAATTATTACACTTAGGTCAGTTGCATGAGCGTGACTTCATGTATATATGTATAGTTTTTTATACATTCTTGTCTTTTTGTTTTATGGATGTGTAGTCATTTATGTTCTCTTTTTCACTGTGGCAGATGTCAAGTGAATCTGAAGTCTATGTTGGGTTCGTGGATGGTGCTAGCCGAGACACTCAGAGGCTTGCTTCCCCAACTTGGGTGATTTTTACACCTTTTTGTCAGTTCTTATCTTATGGAGGTATTTGTCTAGGCGAAGCAACCAATAATGTTGTCGAGTATAGTGCAATGATATAATTACTACATGATGCCTTGTCACATGGTATTTCTCACCTCCGGGTTTATTTATATGCTCAACTTGTCGTGTCCCAGTTAAATGGGGTATACCATGTTTACGATCCCACCCTTCACCGATGATTCCTTAGGGTACTTCTCTTAGATTGATCTTTTGATTATATTACTTATATTCATGTTTCTAGGAGATCTAACCAACTAATTGATACATTGGCTAATCAAGTATTAGTTTGGCATGTTGGTCACATGTAAAAGTAAAACACACACATACACATGTAAATACATCTGTAAACAATGTTTATTCGTAAGAAAAAAAATATGTATATTATATATCCAAAAATAATGTCATGAGTATAAAGTGGGCATTAAATCCTCAAATAGACTCGGCATACATCGTTGGGCTTAAGCCCTAAATACATAGTACAAAAAGTGCCCTCGACACATGTGTGGTCTAATGCTATCTATGGTATAGGTTTATTGGCCTTGCTATAGTGAATCGTGATGTTCGCAAGACACTGGAATAACTGGACCCAAGTCCTGGGCACCCCTACTACATCTGGCTGCATGGCTAGGGGAAAGACCTCTATCTCTGCCATGGGTACTGCATGAGTGAGAGCCGTTAAGTTTCTCTCTACTCGTCACAACACTCTCTCAACATCTTTGGATGGGGGTACTCCTACAACTGCTGGTCCTCCTGTTCCTATTGGTCCAGCCTCTGGTCAGGGATGATGCCTGGTCCTAACAAAGTCTATTGGTCGCACTGGTCCCACATCTGTATATAATAGATCTTTGAGTTATTAATTTGACATTAACATAAAAATGATAATATTTAAAAATAAATAAAAATAACCTTAAAATCATGTTTACCTATCTTGTCGCACTCCATTCCAGGGGGCACAGGTATGTCGAGATCCCTCAGGAAACTGATTCCTACATATGGTTAATCCTCAATCATGGGAATCTGATGGGCCCACCAATCAAAAAACTTGTCATCAAAAGACTCTTGGGTTTTCCCTCCACCCTGTCTAGGCAACAAAATTGCCCACTTGCACAATGCAGGAAAGGAGGCAATATGCCCCTGTATTGTCTCCCTCGGGCTAAGACTAGGCACTCTCGAAGAAGAAGAAAGTGCATAACACAGTTCTGAACCCAAAGTTCTTGTTCGTCCTTCTATGACAATCTGTGAGTTGTTTATTCATGCATGTTAGCATGGTAATATTCCAGTCGAAAATGGTGGTATCCAAACACTAAAATGCACAATGCATTTGTGCACGAAAGGCCCGATGGAGTGTTGTGGATCCCGTGATACACCCATGTTGAGAAACTGAGAGGGGGGGGGGGTGAATCAGTTGTTTCCGTGCTTAAACAATTATGGTTCTTTTAAACCTTTTGTAGAGACTCTGAATGCTAATCACAATAATGCAGGGAAATAAACAA
>JZKD02S1001157.1:2928980-2945527 GCA_000966675.3 Picea glauca
ACCTTTGAGGACAACAGTCCTCCCTAGCACCTCCCAACCACCCTGAAATATAAATCTTTGCTACTGAATTTATTACAGTGATATGATGTTTGATGATGGCCTACCTGACTTATCATTGTTCTGCTCCACTTCATTGCTCTGTCTGCCGTATTGCCTTTCTGCTCAGATCATTTGCAATGTCTGTTCTCCTGTTTTCTTAAGCTCTGTGCGCCATACCCATTCTCTGCACAGATCCTCTTCTRTTTAATTCAGCTCCTGCACTCTGATTCTTCTTCACACATGAATCACCACAACAAACTCCACTAGCAACTGCAAATTCCCACTATAACCATCATTAATCTCCTCTTTGTATCGTGTATTTATAGCGTCTATGCACCTTTTGCATGCAATGTTTTCCATGCCTCTGCATGCACACTCTGCGTCATTATCCTCCACCTCTTGAGTGCTCTATCTGATCATCATCATGACTCTTCAGCTTCTCTGGTGATTACACATCGGTCTTCTTCGACTTCTCTAGCAGACGTCATCAATGGTTTTTGGCAGTCTCACAGTGTCGTGCCTCAGTAGCCCTCCGATCATTTCTTGATCCAACGGTTCATATCTAATCGAGATTTCATATATCTCGATTTTGGCACTTTTGATGACATAATGTTTATGTCCACGGGAGTCGTGATTTCCCGATTCGCGATGTGCTTCATCCCTCCTGGCTGAGCCCTGGTCCATGTGACCGTTACCCGTGACCGTAATCATACCTCTCGAAAAAATGTGCTAGCCCTCCTGGCTAGAACATGGTCCATATGACCTATCTCTGTGTGACCTTGGTCTTGTCACTCCATCGACATTTCGACATTTCTAATGTTCAAGGTTCTTGTCACTTCCAAATCGTGATTCACGAAAATCTGACAGAGGCTATGATCAACGGTCCAGGTATAACCTTGGCTCAACGGCTACGATTGAGTCGCGATATCGCATATCGCGAAATCGAGGTTTCTGATGTCAAGTGACTTTGTCATTCCAAAGTCCCGATCCCCGATACTCCATGCAGATAATCAACGGTCTAGATCACTTCTAAATTTACGGCTGCGATTAAATCACGAAATCGCATATCGCGATTTCGGGGTTCTTGATGTCAAGTGATTTTGGTATTTCAAAGTCGCGATTGTCGATGCCTCTGTTGACGTCACATGTGGTTTGACACGTGTTAACCACTGCCATGTGTCACTTTGATTCGTGACTTTCATGTGCCGAAAGTTTTGAATCCACCTGACACCTGTCATTACCTGGATGTGCCACGTGTCCCTATCTGACGAGATTTGGATCGATGGTCTAGATTACTTCTTTATTCAACGACTGTGATCAAATCATGAAATCGCATATCGCGATTTCGGGGTTTTCGTTGTCGAGTGAATTGGACATTTCAAAGTCCCGATCCCCGATTCTCCGATGAGAAAAAAATCCGACAGCGCCCGATCGTTGCCATGCGTCCACATGAATGGACGGTCCAGATCCTCGATTCTCCGATGAGCAAAAACTCCGACGACGCCCGATCGCTGCCACGCGTCCACATGAATGGACGGTCCAGATCCCGTCGGGATTTCGCGACTGCTGCTGTCCCAATGCACACGACCTCGAGAACTCCGATTTCCCGATGGTATATCTCCCTTGTAGCTTCTGTCTGATCTGACGACTGACGGGTTTTCTGAATGAGATCCAATGGTTGTGGATCTCTGTCTTCCTTCTCTTCTGCAAATTCCTGTATCTTGAGCTTTGCCTTTGCTACGCGCGTTTTCTTCAACGATGTTCCTCCTGAGCTTTCACGTCTGAATCCCCAAGGGATTTTTATCCTTCTTATCCTACCATCTCCACTGCTATACTTTCCATCAATGAAAAGCATACACTACTTGGTAAACATTTGCCAACAACCCAATCATGAAAAATACAATCCAAATGTGGAGGCTTGTGATCTTGTGTATCGACACCTGAGATCCTACTTTCTCGATACCATCCTCACAGTACATACTGATGTAATCCTCGATGTTATACGACCCTATAGGAAAGGTCCTCAGATTGACCAATTCCCCCCTCCTAGAGAGGCTGGTCAAAAAGTAGATGTTCTTTGTAGTTGGGTTCAGTGATTGACCCTCTAGCATGAATGCCTCTGCATCGGGGTGCCAATACTCTACCAAATGGTTTAAAAATCTTGGTTGTGCCCTCATGAATGGACACTGGAAAAACTTCCACATGCCACACTATTCACCATAGCAATGGCCCCGAGATCCTCCTTGACCAAGACATCTAATTCTTCGTGTTCCATTTCTCTCCAATGCACATACATCTTGTTACACAAAAAATTGGAGAGGTTTAGTACTTGTTTCATATTTTTTAGCATTAAAGGAGGTGTACGCGATATTCCTTTAAGATAATCTCATATGTACATGGGCTAAGTGCTACTTTGCCTGCATACATACATGTGTTGAGCGTGCAAATCCCGCGTACATGCAAACTCGACCCTTTTACAAGGGCACGTGCCTCCCAAACATGAAATTAAGCATGGAAAAATGCATAAAATTGAAAGAGAAGGTTGTTTGTACTTACTTGGTCCAAGTGTGAGGGTGTTACATCCACCGTAGCTCCTTGAATTCACATTTTAAGAAAGAGTGTTTTTTACCTTTTTGGTTATTTTTCAAATTGCAATGGTTAAAATGAGCTGTCCACCTCTATTTATAGACTTTTTTGGCCCTTTTTTCCCCTAATTTGGTCCCCTTTTCCCCCTTTCTTGACTTGGTGGCTACTTAAGTTATCTTTTGAGATATCTTTGGGTCATTCTGATGAACTTGTTCTTTTAGTTTGGTGTTTTTCTAGAGATGGGTTACACTTATATCATCCCATGGTAAAAGTCATATTTTCAACTATTGCATATAGGTTAGGTTTTCATCCCTTGCATTTTGCATATTGTTGACTTTTCCGCTTTGCCATAGGATCGACCTCACCGAAGTGTGACACATAACCTTCTCAGTTTCTTTAGAAGTGTCACAATTAGGTGGTAGAGCCTTCCTCTACATGGATGCCCTAGGTAGATCCTTTGTTGCATTTTGGCGTCCATGTTGTGAGTTTTATCCATAGGCTTGGGAGTCCTTTTTTAGTCCAACCATGATTACGTACTGAAGCCTCATTCTCTTTACTAGTCATCATTCTTGGCTTTACCCACGGGACTCCATAAAGATCACGGTTTGTTGTCTTTCAAGGTCGCTTAAACTTTGAAAGCAATATCTAACAAGATTTTATTTATTCTTTTCCATCTTGTCTGAATTACTTGAGAAAAGAAGCCCCCTTGGAGTCTTCTTTAAGACCTTTTCAGACTCTCTAAAATTGAAAATATTGTCGAGAGATATTGTTTCCCTTCACGCTCGCCAAACTCAAATTTGAAGGCACATCTGTCTAGCAGTAGTTTACCCCTTTTTTAGTCTTGGATAGTTAATTTTACGAATAAAGGTATGCCCTAGGAGCTTCGGTTCGCTATGAGAGTATTCTTAGGCGTAAGTTTAACCCTTTTTTGGGCCTGAGGGACTAAATTTTTGAAAAGGGACATTCTCCTTGGTTTTGGTTTATCTCTTTTTCGAGCCTTGGATATTACTTATGAAAAGGAACCCCCTTAGAGTCCATAGTTAAGCTCTTTTTAGACTCCCTAAATATGAAAAGATTTACGAGTGACCTTGTTCCTTTCACACTCATTAATTGGTCTAGAAAGAACATCTATTTGGAATAAGTTTAACCCTTTTTCCAACCAATAGATTATATAGGAAAAAGGTACGCCTCGGGAGACTTGTCTCACTGGGATAACTCTCCTAAGTTATATTTTATACCTTTTTAGGCTAAGGATACCAAACTTAGAAAAAGGCTGTGAGTCCATAGTTAAGCTTTTTTCAGACTCCTTGAAATTGAAAAGATCATCGAGTGATATTGTCTCAATCACACTCGTTAAAATGGTTTTGAAGAGACCTCCTTTTGGTATCAGTTTAACACTTTTTCAAACCAACTGGACTAGTTACGAAAAAGGAACTTCCTAGAGTCTTCTTTTAGCATTTTTCTAGATTCTCTAAATGTGAAAAACCACCGATCTGACCTTCTCTGGGCTCATAAAACTTCACATGGAAGTAGTCATGTTGTGTCATACTTAATCGCATCCCATGTCTCATCCTTGTTTCTTTGTTCTAATACTGGCTCCATGTTGTTATCAACTAAACCTTCAAAGCATTCCTTAAACCCAAGCCTTACAACACTTTTTCCTTGTGATCTGACACCTTGACCCATGGAGGAATTTTCCTAAGTGTCCTTATCCTACACATGTCTCCTTGCACTAAGCATCAATATGTTCCATGAGCTTGGAACCAATTTGCTTTCCTGCGACACTCGTTCCTCCTTTGTAATGTAGCATTATTTTATTCTTTTTCAAGTTCGTTAAAAATTTGAAAAAGACAAAAGAAAATCAAATATTCCAAAAAGAGGGGACGAGATATACATTCTCTTTTTTTCGGTAGCAAGATAGTCACCCTTGGACAAAGAACATCCTTACGTTTGTTCGCCAAGAATTGGGATATAGTATGACCTTAGGAAGTTGTTCTCGCAACATAGAGTTGTGTCCTCCTCCACTTGGTTACTCTTCCAAACACATGGAGAGTTTTTGGTGCCTCCTGCATCACAAACTTATGTCAATATTACGTTACCTGAGTCTCACTATTTTGTCGTGCTTTTGTCCAAGAGAATTTTTATCCAACCTAAGTCGACCATTCTGGAGTTTATCTCTTGACCTTCATGAGTCAGCCATCCTGAGAGTCCAGTCAAGTTCACATTCAAAATCGATGAAGTTCTATGCCTGATGATCGAGATCCTCGAGTCTTTCCTCGATGGCATTTTGAAGACCTCAGGGTAGTGAGTCTTACACTCATATTGTACTCCTACCTGAGTTTTGAAGATCTTAAAGTTGTTGCTCGAGCTATGACGTCCTCATCTCCAGCCACAAACATCCATACTTTGTGAAGATGCATATTATATTTCACTTGTATATCTTCAAATGATTATGAGTTGTAGATCTGTTGTGTATTTCTCACAGAGACACATTATCTAGACATTTATATGACACAGATATGTAGTGTACTTGATTGGAAGCCATGATTAGTTCATCCCAAGCATGGGTATGTCCGCCTCAGAGATATTATCATTGTTTAGTAGATGGCACGCTCCCGAACTCTAGTCCCAGGCTCACTCGACTTCGTGCCTTCCCACTGGTAAAGATATTGTAATATATTTCAAAAATCAGTTGCTATTCTGACCTCACACATTAGGGGGCATCTTTTATAGTCCAAAAATGCCTTGCCTATGCATACATGGCATTGGCCTTTCCACTTACATAATTTTCCAAATTGCTACCGAGGCTTCTTCTTAAAAAACTATTTTTTGGAACATGTACGTGCCCTGCTGAACTGATAGCCCGCGTACACACGCGAGATGCAGACTAGTAAGCCTGCATATATACGTGAGCTGCATGCTAGCCAACCCACATACATACATGATCTGCATGCGAGTCAACTCACATTTACCTCCAAAAATTGCAAGGAATTCGGCAGAGTTTACAGGCTATCAAGGGTTTCCCAACCATTTCACCCATTGTAGCCCATACAAAAACCGAATAACCATATTTTTCTCATATAAAAAGAGGTCTTGGGGTCTCATTTTGAACAACAAGCAAGAGAACAAGTAAACTCTACCAAAATACCTTCCCCTTCTTAGCCGAAGTTTTGCATCTGTTTATGAGATTTGGCCTCAACATTCCCTCCAACTCTTTCTTCGTATACAACCCTTTCCCTTTTCCCAAGAGATCAGTTGGTTGTGAGAGGCAAGCATGGGAATAATGCACTTGGAGCCACAATATAGGAGCCTGAACTTGGTTCGCGGAGCATTTTCCGAAGAAGGTTGTAATGTTTTTTATCTTCATTTTGAATAATATAATTATTTCTTATCCCAATACATTGCATTTTTATGCTTTTATTGATTTATGCATCCATGTCTATATCAGAATATTGAAAGTGATAAGTAGATATCGTTTATGTTGTAGCATTGTTTTCCTAAGCTTTTGCAAGTCAACTTTGGGAGGAGACCAACAATCTAGGAAGTTGCAAAGGCGAAAGACGTCTATACCAGTTGCAAGGACAAAAGGTACATCTATTGACCTTCTTTCTTCTCTCTTGTATTTCAATTTAGATAGTTTTGGGGTAGCTTAGGAGTAGAACCGTCTTTTAAGGGAATTCAATGCTCTGCATGTACCTCGACCCAGTATAGGGGGGTTTTCCCCGCTAGAAAATCCTCATCATCATTGTTTTCTTTAGAGGAAAGTGAACATTCTTCTCGTCGAAAGAAGTCCTCTAAGAAGTCTGATCATAATCTGCCATTATTAAAATTGAATGACGAGTTTGAATTGTCAACCTATGATGGATAATTGAATGCCGAGAAATTGGACAATTTGATCAAGCAAATAGAGGTATATTACAGGGTTCAAAAGATCATGTACGAGGGCAAAGGATAGTAAGAACAATTATCTACTCTTCGACTAAGTGGCATTGCCTTAATATGGTGGGAGAGTAAGATGCAAGTTGATCTTGTTAAAAAGGGTAAAATAAACTCTTCCTGGGATAAGTTTACTAAGTCTATAAGAAAAAAATTCTATCCACTGGCTTATATGCAAATTATGATGATCGAATGGAAGCATCTAAGACAAGGTAAAGGCCAAAATATTTAGGCATATACACAATAATTCAAAAGGAAGGCATTATCATTAGGGATTATGTTGTATACGCATGAAACTCTTTTGAAGTATATTGGTGGTATTCACTCATATATTTGTCATACTATTTTAATTTTTAACCCTATTAATATTGATAAGGTGTCAATACAAGCTAGTACAAGCTACACATCTGGAGGCTAGTAAGGGTAAGCACACGAGCAAAGATAAGAAGCCATTCAAGTTTGAAAAGAAACTAAAAGGTAAATGGAAGAGTAATAAATCAACTATAGTGAAGGAAGTTGAGGAAAGATCTACATGTTCCCACTGTAAGAAAAAGGGACATGAGGAATCACAGTGTTGGAAGTTACATCCAAAATTATGACCGAAAAAAATCAAGGAAAAAGGGAAGGAAAAGATTGTTGCATGAGCTCATCGGGATCTAGGGTCATATTATGAAGATGAATCTAAGATCATGGCAATATGAATCAAAGGTATATTGGCTATCATATCAAATTCTTCAGTTCAATCTGCCAGATTGGAAACTTTTATGGAACAAAAGAAAAGAAACGAGTTTTTTCATGTCAGAGTTGTGGTAAAGCATACCAAGGTAAATACTTTATTTGACAGTGGATCTCAAGTTAACCTAATATCTAAAGCAATTGTTAAGAAGCTGGTTTTAAATACGACACCTCACAAAAATACTTATCCATTAGGATGGGTATGTGAAGATGCTAAGTTGTAAGTAACGAAACAATGTAAGATTATATTTGCAATTACAACTAAGTTCTTTGATGAGTGGGAATTAGATGTTTTTCCTCTTGACATTTGGGACATTGTCTTGGGTAGTCCATATCTATTGACAGGAAGGCCATATTCTACTATGAAGAGAATAAATATCATATTTCCAAGTATGGGGTTGAATATATTTTCAAATCTCATCATATCAAGACTAATGTTTGTTTAGTGAGCACAGGGAAAATGAAGAGACTCATGAGTGCAAGTAAATATTTTGTTCTTATGACAGTGAAACAGAAAGAAGAAGAGATAACATATGCTTTATCAGGTTGTGATTGAGATCATAAACAAGAGTTGGCCAACATCATATCCAACTATGATGATTTGTTTCAGGAACCTACAGGGTTTCATCCTAATAGGGAGGTTGAACATGAAATATATTTGCAACATGATGCTCCTCTTCCGAACATTGGAATGTACAGGTCATCAATGATCGAAAATGCAGAAATTAAGAAGCAAGTTCAGGAGTTGCCTAATAAATGAATCATCAGGCCAAGCTCCTCTCCATGTGGTTCTCCTATTGTATTAGTTCCGAAGAAAGATGGCATGTGGAGGATGTGTATTTAATTTCAAGTCCTGAACAAGATTACAGAAAATAACCTTTATTTTCTTCCATGAATTGATGATTTATTGGATCAATTAAAGAATGTTGTGTATTTAACTAAGTTGGATTTGAGAAGTGGTTAGCATCAGATCATAATTGCAGAAGGCGACATATGGAAAACTGCTTTCAAGACCAAGAAAGGATTATTTGAATGGTTGGTTATGCCATTCGGGTTATGCAATGCACCAACAACATTTACGGGGGTCATGCATGATGTGTTCAGACCCTACATAGATGATATTTTTTATTGTCTATTTATATGATATATTGATCTTTAGTCAAATATGGGAAGATCATATAAAGCATGTCAAGACAGTCTTTGAACTCTTGAACAAGGAGAAACTATATGTAAAAATGTCTAAATGTGAATTTGGAAAATCTTCTTTGGTATATTTGGGTTACATTGTAGGGAATGGTTAGCTAAAAATAGACCCCGCAAAAGTAGAAGTCATTGTGAAATGGCCCAAGCAAACTACTGCCACAGAAGTCAAGAGATTCTTAGGAGCAATACAATACTTGAGGAAATTCATTGCTAATTTTCCATGCATAGCAACTCCTCTACATGCATTAACAAGTATTAAACAAGTCTTTCAATGGGGAGGAAAGCAACATAAATCCTTCTAGACATTGAAGGAAAAGATAAGAACCACACCAGTTTTGGCTTTGCCATATTTACAACATCCATTTGAGATTCAAACCGATGCAAGCGAATATTCCATGGGCACAATCTTGATGCAATGAGATAAACCTATATGTTATAATTCTGAGACTTTTTCTCAAGATATTATTAACTATCCAACATATAATAAGGAATTGTATGCATTGGTAGAAAGTGTAAAGAAAAGGAAGCATTACTTAATGGGAAAGGAGACAATTATTCATACAGATCATCATCCATTATAATATTTGCTGTCAAATACCAAGCTACAACAGTTGTGACACTTCAGGTGGATGGGTTTCTTACAACAATTTCATTTGGTAATCAAGTATAAGAAGGGTATTCATAACAAGGTTGCAGATATGTTGTCAAGACCAGTGATTAATGCATCCACAATACTCATGTATAATCCTTTAGCACATGAAAATTATGCAAAACAATAATTTAAGGATGATGATTTTAAAGATGTATATGATGTATTAACTCGTGGAAATCAACAGTTAGATTATTATATGCATGAAAATTTGTTATATCATCTTGGAAAGTTTTGTATAATCAGAGATGAAAGAGTAAATATAATAAGAGAAACTCATACATCTCTCATTTTTGGTCATTTTGGGGTTGGTAAGACTGTTGCACAGTTGCAGAGGTATTGTTATTGGCCTCGAATGAATGAAACAATTTCCAAGTATATCAAAAGGTGTGTTATGTGTGCCAAAAGTAAGCCTAGAAATAGAAAATTGGGGTTATATACACCACTTCCAGTACCTTCTCAACCATGGGAAAGTATCTCCATGGATTTTGTAGGGGGTTTGTCGATGTCCAGGACAAGTCATTATTATCTATATGTCATGGTGGAAAGGTTTAGTAAGATGTGTATTTTGATGCCATGCAACAAACAAGTCACAATTGAACAAACATAACACATGTTCTTTGCTAATGTATAGGTTCATTTTGGACTTCCTACATCTATTATATCATATCGAGACTCTCACTTTTTGGGAAATTTTTGGTCTCATTTATGGGAACTCATCGACACTGAGTTGAAAAAAAACACAACTTTTCATCTACAGACAGATGGATAGACAAAGGTGGTAAACATAATAGTTGTACATCTACTTAGAGGGTATTGCAACAAACATCCTAAGCTATGGGATGGACAATTATGTTATGTACAACATGACTACAATCATGCCATACACTCATCTACTCAGAAAACTCCTTTTGAAGTATGTTTGGGGTACTTGCCTAAATCACTTATGGAATTTGCTTTTGGAGAAGTAAGTAAAGAAGATGGACATGATGATACAGATAAAACTAAAAGATTCATTCAAAAGATTCAACATGTACATCAAGTAGTACATGAACAATTGGATAAAATCCAAGCCAAATATAAGGTAAGGCATGATAAACATCGGGTTGACCATCAATTTGAAGTCCTTGATCAATTATGGTTACATATCAACAAGGATAGAATGAAAGGTGAAGGAAAAAAGCTAAGGCCAATTCAATATGGTCCATTCAAGATCTTGGAGAAGAGAAGATTAGTTATAATGCCTTTAATTTAGATCTACCAGCTTAGATGCAATGTTTTTAGTGGTAAATGTTGAGAATTTGAAGCTTTATGAGCCTCCTATGATTATAGATGAAGATGAAAGTATTCAGGTTCCAACAATTGATGATTTTTCTCTAGAATATTTGGATGAGCTATAGGAAGATGTTATCCTCGACAGAAAAATCAGGACTTCACAGCGAGGAGATGTAGAATATCTTCAAGCTGGTCTTAAGGGAGTAAAACCAAGTAAGGTGAAGTGGATCGAGATCATAAGGGTGAGGGAACTCTACCCTCACCTATTTGCTGAGTAATCAAAGATTTTGGTGGTCCAAAAGGCTTCCAATGGGGAGGAATGATCCAGTAGGATCCTAGAATTCTCACAGAGGTCCAGGAGGATCTGAAACTGTTGGCCCTCGACCAAGTTTTGGGGAAACTTTGGTCAGTTTTGGCCCACTTTTGGACTTCTACATGATGGTTGAAGAAGGAGCGCCCAGGCGGAGTTGAGATCGTGGATCTCACCAATTTTGAGGGTTATGTGGACCCAGTAAAGATTCCTCTAGGGTTTTGTAACATGTTTATGGGATGTCGGCCCATGGGTTTTCCCCATGTTTAGGCCTCATTGTAAGGGTTTGTAAAAGTATAAATAAATAAGAATGTATTGTAGAAGTAGCTAAGTGCAAGTAGTTCGAGTTGCTTTGTGTAAAGGAATGTATGTGCATTAAGGCTTTGTGCTCGATAGAGATTTGGCTCTATGCATTGACCTAGTTTTGGAAGGAGGATCTAGTGCTTAGTGCGCAAATCTCATGTCTGGTGCGAAGCTCGACTCTGTGGAAAAAGTGACTTACTACGTCGATCTATATTTGATTATGCTCTGCGATGTTAAGAAGCTAATGCATGTCACTTCCTAAGAGTTAATAGAATATCCTGCAAAGTAATCTTATCACAAATATGTGTCCCAGCCTGGTTACAGACACCTGCGTCTTGTAACCCCCCTGCTTCTACCTCGTGTGAGACTTCGCAGGTGTTGCCGAAAGGGCCGATAGTTAGGGTTTTGTTGGTGCATTGTTAAGTGTTGAACCCTGGGTCTGCCCCTGTGCCAACATAAACATCCAAAAAGGTCCAGAATGGTTCAATAATGCTCAAAAAATTCTCTTGAAAATTATATCAATGCGTATATCTCGTCATTATCTTACCAATGACGCAAAAGACAAGTCAAATTGAGTTCATATGCAAAAGTTATGAGCGGTCAAAGTTCAAATCAAACAAGACAAAATTCTAATGTCGTCCAATAGTTGCGGGGGTAAGTTAAGGGGTGCACCCTACTTAATGGCACGGAGGCAGAGGATTGTAGAGACATTCATTAATGTATATTTTTGTCTCGAAGTGCATGCCTGAGTGTAACATACCCGACCACCCCCGGGCTGAGCATGCTAATCTATAACATACCCAACCACCTCTGGGTCGGGCACGCTACCTCCAAAACTCTATTCGAAACTGATTTTGAATTATGATACCAATTAAATTATTAAAGAAGCATGAAATAAACATGATAACAACACATGCAATAATAAAGGTTCATGATACAATATAAAGAATGTTTAAACATTCCATGCACAACAATAACCAACAAGCATGCATGTTACAATAAGAATCACAGAGATAATAAATTAATACACAACATAAATAAATATATAAGTAGAGAAACACATGACAAAGAGCACTTATCTTTAAGAAAATGGTTCACCAACTGGCTGCAGACCAAGGATGTTCCACCCAACCATAGACACTGTTGTTCCAAGTCTGAATAGCAATTTCACCCCCGATCCAGGGCTATGAATCCACAATGATGGTTCCATGGTGTCACTTAGCTTCCCAAACTAGTCAACACTCAAGCTCTCACATGTTTCTCAACACACAAAAATCCAAATTACACTAACTCTCTTCTTTGCCAACCTGCACAACCCAAGAGAATGGACCCCCTTCTCTACCACACAGTCCCTCAAGATGTCCACCTCCTTCCAGGGCTCCAGTGCATCTGGTCAAGAATTTCCATGATGAGATTCTCAAGCTTCACAGTTGTGAGCAAAAATTAACACATGCCAATCCATCTCAGACATGCATGCATTAATTCATGGCTGGAATACACTAGTATTCATTACAACCAACAAAAATGATGACTCCTCTCCAACAATTTGATTTTATTTCCCAAGCCAAGATCAAAATGAACAAGGAAAGAGGAGTGGGTGAAAAAGTGAATGGAGAGAGAGAGAACAGAAAGATAGGTGTGAACCATGAATAATGAATGAACATAGTGAGTGAAGAAGAACCCCTAAAAAACCCACAAGATGGGTTTAAATATTTACTTGAAAATTAAGAACCCCATGGCCTTTCCCCAAGAAGCACATGTAACCACTTCTCTCCATTAAAACAATTATGGGTAAATAAAATATGATAAAAATGACTTATCCCCTTAAGCCCCCTCTCTCGTGGAATCATAGCCCCCTGTAACTCTTGTCCTTGTCTGTCTTGCAACCATCGATGTATTTTCTTATTGATAATGATCATAGTATTACATTTCCTAGGCATGTTGGCCTCTTTAATTTTTTGGGCACTCCGACCTTTCATCAAATAGATAAAATACATTATTTCATACGGGGACTTAAAACCGAGGTATTACATTCCACCCCCCCTTATTTTGACATTGTCCTCTGTGCATATACAAAACATAAATAAAAAATTCAAAATTTATTCAAAAAGTCATGGTTACTCCACCCGCATGGCATCTTCATGCTCCCAAGTAGCATCTTCAGGATCGTAGCGGGCCCACTGAACTTTTACCAGCTATATAACTCGATTTCATATCATTTTAACTTTTCTATCTAATATTCGCATTGGATGGACTTGAAAGTCTCCCTTTGGCTCTACCTGAATCAAAATCCAATCGATAACGTGGATATGATCATGTATATACTTTTTCAGCAAGGATACATGAAATACATTATGCACATTCATGGATGTAGGAAATGCAAGCATGTATGCAACTGGCCCTATTCTGTCCAAGATCTCAAATGGACCACATAATCTAGCTACCAGCTTTGAACAACTACCCAACTTCAATGAGCTCTTCTTGGGCTTCACTTTTAAAAGAACATGCTTCCCCACTTTAAATTCTCTAGATGTCATGTTCTTATTTGCATAAATTTTCTGTCTATCTTGAGCCGCCTTTAAATTATGCTTAATTCTAACCATCTGGTCTTCCATGTCCCTGAGAAATTATGGGCCAAGTACTACTTTGTCTGTTGGGTTGTTCCAACTCATTGGAGTATTGCATTTTCTACCATACAAAGCCTCAAATGGGATCATCTTAAATGAAGCTTGATACCCATTATTATAAGAGAACTCAACCAAATGCAAGTAGTCTTCCCACTTAGATGGTTTATCCATCACATACATTCTCAACATGTCTTCAATCGCTTAGTTGACTCTCTCTGTCTACCCATCTCACTATGGATGGTATGCTATGCTAAAATTCAGATTTTTACCAAATCCTTTAAATAATACCCTCCAAAAATTTGAAGTAAACTTTGTATCTCTGTCTGAAACAATTGCCTTAGGTATCCCATGCAACATAGTAATTTCCCTCATGTAAATTTCTGCAATATTGGTTGTTGTATGAGTCATTTTCACAGGAAAAAAATGAGCAGCCTTTGTGAATTTATCCACAACTACCATTATGGAATCATGTTTCCTTGCTGTCCTAGGAAATTTAGTTATAAAATCAATGGTTACCACTTTCCATTTCTTCTTTGGAATTGGCAATGGTTGAAGCAAATCCATTGGGTGTCTATGCTCAACTTTTACTCTCTGACATTCCATACATCTGACAATGTAATAATAAACCTCCTTCTTCATTCTTAAAAACAATAATTGGCTTCTTACTATTGTAGTTATTTTTTGGTAACCAAGATGTCCAACATATGGAACATTATGCATTTCTTTTAATACCAAACTCCTAAGTTCTCCGAAACTAGGAACATAAATTCTATTCTTATGCATAAGTAATCCATCTTCCTTAATCTCATACTCTGTAATTTTCTGTTGTACATTTTCTTGATGTAAAATTTCTTTTACTTGTAGGTAATGTTGATTTGTATCAACAACATCTAAAATTATGGTCTTTAAATACGACTGATGCATACTAACAACTGTAGCATGCATGAGATGTACTCTTCTGTTGAGTGCATCAACAAATTTATTTTCTTTTCCCTTGATATGCTTGATGTCAAAGTCATACTCACTTAAAAATTCTAACCATCTTATTTCCCTAACATTCAAAGTTGGTTGTTCAAAAAGATAGTTCATACCACTATGGTCTATCATTAATTCAAATCTTTTTCCCATGAGATAATGCCTCCACATATTCAACGCATGAACTATGGAAACAAGCTAGAAATCATGTGTGGCATAATTCCTCTCATGTTCTTTGTGTTTTATTGACTCATAACCAATGACATGTCCATTTTGAGTGAGGAATCCACCAATTCCTTCTTTGCATGCATATGTACATACCACACAATTCTCATTTGTGTCAACAATCTTTAAAATAGGTGCACTAGTAAGTAATTTCTTTAACAAATTAAAATTATCTTCACACTTTGTTGTCCATTCAAACTTGATTCCCTTATTTTGTAAATAAGTTATGCGATGAGAAATCTTAGAGAACCTCACTATAAATCTCCTATAGTATCCGGATAATCCCATAAAAGATCTGATTTCTGAAACATTCATGGGTGTTGACCATCCTCTAATGGCTTCAATCTTTTCTGGATCTACTCCTATACCTTGTTCTGAAATAATATGACCCGAATAATGGATTTTTTCTTGGTAAAAATAATACTTACTAAGCTTGGCATAAAGTTGATGTTCCCTTAGAACTTGTAACTCCAACCTTAAGTGATGTTCATGCTCTTCCTCAGACTTAGAATAAATAAGTATGTCATCCAAGAACACAATGACAAACTTATCCAAATAATTTCTGAATATGCTATTAATTAAGCACATAAAGACAACTGGTGCATTGGTCAGTCCAAATGGAACGACTACAAACTCTTAATGTCCATACCTGGTTCTGAAGGCTATCTTGTTGATGTCTTCTTCCTTGATTCTTACCTGATGGTATCTGAATCTCAAGTCAATTCTGGGTAGAGGGTATTTGTTCTTCACAATGGCTTTATTCAACTATCTAAAGTATATACATAGTCTCAATGTTCCATCCTTCTTTTTGACAAAGAGTAATGGTGCTCCCCAAGGTGAAACACTTGGACGTATGTACCCTTTCTTCAACGACTCTTCCAATTTCATTTTTAATTCTTTCAATTCATGTGAACTCATTTTGTAAGGTGTTTTTGATATTGGGGTAGCTCCCGGTACTAAATCAATAGAGAAATCTATCTCCCTCTTTAGTGGCAATTCTAGTATTTCTTTGAATACATCTTCAAACTCTTGCAATGCTGGAAAATATTCAAGGCTTGGCCCTTTTGTCTTTTCTGACTCTTCCACATGAGCTTCATACAATTGACATACTTTAATGAAATATTTCCTCAGTTGTACGGTTGAAATATCCCTTATAGAAATGGGTCTTGGAATTCCTTTCACAGTGCTCTGTTTTCCTTCTTCGTAAAGACATATAAAGGTCTTGTTATGAAAATCTAGAACAACATGGTGATGGGCCAACCAATCCATTCCAATTAGGATGTGAAAACATCCTAATGGGATTTGTTATCCCCATTTTGTGAATAAGTAAGGAGATTATGTCACGAGGCCCTCAAGTTGCAGATATGATTCTGTTGTGGGGTATTCTACCCTATGGACTAACAAGCTAGGGTTCTAAACTTGTATGCAGATCATGACCCTCAAGACTTAACTTTTCACTTTTTACCCAAAATCTCAACCCCTTTTCTCATGCAAACATGGGAAGAATAAACTAACCTTTTTATCGACGGTTGAAGTAGATCCTCCGTTGAGCCTTTATCTCTTTGCTGCTGTTGCTCCTTCCACAAAGCTTTCCTGCAATCAAGACAAGACTACACATGTATGCTATTGATCTACTAGGGGGTTAGAGATAAAACACAAATCAAATAACATGGATAAGACTCAT